>CM074740.1:104443614-104951114 GCA_037367245.1 Phrynocephalus guinanensis | reverse complement strand
TGTGGGAGTTGTGGTCCAAAACTTCTGGAGGGCCAAAGTTTGGACATGCCTGCTTTAAGAGAAAGGCCACCCTGGACATTTTACGGTGTGTGTTTCTTAAATGTCCTGTTTTGTGTGCCGAAACAGAACCAAAGCTCGAACCAACATAGCTTTGGAAACGTAAGCCTTCTCAGTTCAGTTCACAAGCCCTGCTAGAGATTCTGCCATTCTCAATTACACTGCTGAAGTCTCGGTTGGCCAGTCAGTCAACAGAAACTCTCACAACCCCAATCAGCCTCTGCCATTAACCCTTGCGAGCAGCACAAAAAACTACTCAACCTGCTTCACCAACTATAAAAGGTATGCAGATTGACAGCAAACGGCACCCACCCAGCTACCCATCCGCAAGTAAGAGGATGCTAAGTATGCAATCTTTTATTAAACAGACTACAGGGCGGGAGAAGTGAAAGAAGTGGATTGATAATGGATAAAGAACTTGAGCGCGACAACAGCAGACATCTGTCAGCTGTCACTCTTCAAAGACTTCCCCATCAAAACATCTCTTCAAGTATATTATCCAACTGCAAGCCTCTCAAGAAACACCACCCATGAGTACAATAATTAATTACGAAGTGCCCTTTGTAGTTTCTGTTGCAAACACTTTAAAAGCCGTTGGAGGCAGAGATGAAAGAAAAACAAGGGGACTCTTAAAGCAAGTGTGTGTGTGTGTGTGTGTGTGTGTGTGTGTGTGTGTGTGTGTGTGTGTGTAGGGGGGAAGCAACTATTTCCCCCAAAGATACATAATGAACAAATAATCCATTACAGTATTTTAAATAAGAGCTGAATATTAAATACATTTCAATCTGCTTTAAAAGCCTCCAAATTAAGTACCGGAAGGATTCTTTATGCCAACACCCTCCAAACAAGCATAGCACTACAAGGATTTCCTAAGCTGGTGCAGCTTGTATCGAAAAACTATTCCATCTACCGTGTTTCAGCAGGTCAGCAAAGCAAAGGATTTTCTTAATGGTGAGGAGGGGAGAAGAGAAGCAGACAAACATACCCCCCTTCCTCTTCCTCAAAAACACACTAACAACTGTTGATACGGTGATGACTGTATTATTTTCCATCTGCAGTTTTAGTTAAAGGCATGTAACAGGTAGGAAGCACAGCCTGGAAGAACAAATGTAATCAACAATTGTTCCTCTTTTTTCCTCCTAAACATGATTCTGTACAGGTGTGCAATCATCTTCATGCTTTTCCTGGGTCATTTTCTCCTCTCTCATCATTTGCAGACAGGCATTTCAGCAGATTTTTTTTTCTTATGTGAGATATTATCAGACCTTATTCTCCAGCTGAAATATGTTTTGTTGCATTTTAGGGTTTGATTTGTTTTTTAACTGACTATTTAAAAAATTGAGAAAAGATGATGCAACACAGTCCAGGTTTCACATCATAAGAACATAAGAAGAGCCATGTTGGGTCAGGCCAAAGGCCCATCTAGTCTAGCTTCCTGTATCTCACAGTGGCCCCACCAGATGCGTTTGGGAGCGCATGAGACTAGATATCTGTCTCCTGATACCACTCCCCTGCATCTGGCCCTTGAAGTTTCCTGGTTTTGAGCCTGGAGATGACACATCTCTATCATGGTTTGTAACCTGTGATGGACTTCTCCTCCAGGAATCTGTCCAATCCCCTTTTGGAGGCATCCAGGCCAGATGCCATCACCACATCCTGTGACAGGGACTTCCACAGACTAACAGCACGCTGGGTTAAAAAAATATTTTCTTTTGTCTGTTCTCACTCTCCCAGCCCTCAATTTGAGTGGATGTCCCCTAGTTGTGGTATTTTGTGAGAGGGAGAAGAGTGTCCCTCTATCCACTTGACTCATGCCCTGCATTATTTTGTACGCCTCATATCTCTGCCTGGCACTGCAAAACAGAGCTAGATTGCAAAACAGAGATGGGCACGAAGCGTGATGAAGCACACCATGCGAAGCTGTCAGTGTGGCACCACAGGTGCGGTGCTCCACGGCCCCTCATCCCCCCCCCATGGCCCACTCACAGTTCTTCACACGCTGTCGGGGGGGGTCCTTCTTCTCTGGTAGCACTCCCATTTGGGAAGGGGCTTGGCTGGTCCAACCCCGCCTCCTCTGGCAGCCAACCTCTCTGTTGAAGAGGGAGGCAGGGAAGGGCCAGCCAATCCCAGTGCAGGTGAAAAATAGTGAGTGGGCTGGCCAGGGCAGGGGTGGAGGGAGGTGTTGTAAGAAGCACTTCACTGCACTACATGCCCATCTCTACCGCGGAATCACAGTGGGCCTTCACATTTTGCAGGCCACTCTGTTCACAACAGGTTTAGGCATTTTCTGCACCCACTATGTTTTAAGCACTGTGTAAGTCAAACATATGTTTCGCTGCACCTTCAAATGCAAAAACGTCTGTTACACTAGGATCCCTGTATCTACTGACTCATTCAGCACTGATTCATTTATCCACGGTTGGCAGAAGAAGAAAATTAAATAAACAATTCAGCAGCTACAAAGCAAGCTCCTGTCACAAAATAGCAGCCGTAAAGCCAGTTACTGTCTCAAAACAGCAGTTTTGGAGGGTTTTGGCATTCTCTCTTATCCACTGTTTTCATTATCCACGGGAAGGTCTGGAACCAATCCCCTGAGGATACCGGGGTCCTACTGTACTTTCCAGCAACTACAGCCACCTTACTGTTGCTAGTCCATTGGTGTTTAGAGATACTCACAATTACCATTCTTGATCCTCCTTGTTATCTATAAGTCTGGGATTCATTTAGCCACCAAAGAACATGAAAGCATGCTAATACAACCAGAAAAAAAACAGCAGTAGCTGAACACACCCTGAAACAAAGTGGTCATGAAACCCTCTTCCAGGACACAGAGGTACTGGACAACACGACCAATCACTATGTCAGACAACACAGGGAAGCCATTGAAATCCACAAATATAAGCACAGTTTCATCATTGGCTCCCAGTACCAACCCCACGGCCACTCTCGGATGACTGGGGGGGGTGTGTTGCTGACACTGGAGGAAGGCGCAGAGAGGGAGGGCATGTTTGTTTGTTTGTTTGTTTGTTTGTTTGTTTGTTTGTTTGTTTGTTTGTTTGACTTTTATACCACCCATCTAGTCCCAAGGCTACTCTGGGCGGTTTACAACATTTGATAACATGCCAATTAACTAAGGAATACGTTTTAAAAACCAAAATACGAGGGGGCATCATAAAACATAAATCAACAACAACAAAAACGAAAATGAAGCTAAAATGAAGATAAAAATGGCAGGAGATTGATTCACTTATTATTCTAATTTTGTACAGTGTACCACAGTAAAACAAATGTGGTGGGGGAGGGTGGTAATGAACACTGTGGGAATTGTTGCTGGTTGGTGTTGCGAATAACAACAATGTGTGAGGGGGGGTGAAGGAATGTAATTTCAAAAAGATTTCTATTATATAAAATAATAATATAATAAATAATGCCTGCCCAAATTTAATTATTAATGAAACCCTGCCTAATATCCCTCCCCTGATCAAAACCCTCCCAAACAGAGCAGAGCAGAAGCTGTGTGTGTTTCTCTCAGCATAGAGAAACACACAGTAACACAAACGGGGGGGGGGGGGGAAGAAGATTGGGGGAAGTGGTACAGGGCGGTGGACTGGGGAAAATGTGAGTGGGTGGGAAGGAATGAACTTTCAAAGCAAAAGCAAAAGTGTTCTGCTTATATACCGCCCCATACCACTACAAGTCGTCTCTGGGCGGTTTACAATTTTAATTACAGTGTGCAGGCTACACATTGCCCCCCCCCCAGCAAGCTGGGTACTCATTTTACCGACCTCGGAAAGATGGAAGGCTGAGTGAACCTTGAGCCTGCTACCAGGGATTGAACCCAGGTCGTGAGCACAGTTTTACCTGCAGTACAGGCATTTAACCACTGCGCCACGAGGCTCCTCCTTTCAAGGGGGTAGTAGGGGGGGAAAAAGGATAAATAAAATTAAATTTTAAAAAGAAAGCATGCCCAAATAAATTCCCTAGAACCTACCCAACCCTCCAAAAAAGGAACAGAACAGATAAGCTGCCTGTGTGCCTCTGTAAGACACACAGTTCACACAAAGAGATAAAAAGTCTCTCTCTGCACACACACAAACCACACACACAACTACACATGCAAAGCAGCTTTGCTTTAAGCTCAGCAAAGCACAGATCACCAATGAGAAGTTTGTCAAATCAACTGCTTCAGCTAACTTTAACCCCCGCTATCAGAGATGTCTGTCTCCTTGCTCTCTCCACAGATGATGAGAAAGTGAAACAAGCCAGTGTCTTATATCCCCTGCTGCCATGAAGCAGTTAGAAACCGCACCCATGCCCCAAAAAGCACACTTTACAATGGATTCCTAAGGGCACCCCATTTAGAGTTGAATAACTTGGCCCCCTGTATCCCAAACCTCTCCAAATTCGGGGTGCTCCAAGAGAAGAGCTTGAGGAAGCTCCACAAAAATGTTCACGCTGCTAGCTGCCTGGGATCACTATTTTCTAGCACGGAAAATTACACTTAGAAATGGGTACACCCTTTGAAGTTGAGTAACTCGGTCCAAATAAACACCAAACCTCTCCAAATTTGGAGGGCCTCTCCATTTCGTTTTGTTTTGTTTTCATTTTGTGCCCATCCCTACTCACAACAGCTATCAGATCCCAGCTGTGAAAGCCTTCGAGAATACACAGAGAAAAAGTTGCAAGCAAGGATGATTATTGTCAAGGATATTGGAGTCCCATATTGCATAGCAGAGCCTGCACGGAATGGAGAGGTATCTTCTTGCCCTGTTGGTTGATACCCTGCAATCCCAAAGAACAGATCTGGAAGTTGAGTCATGGCTACTGGACTTCTTTTTTTAAGAGATAGAAACATTTCGCTGTTCATCCAAACAGCTTCATCGGTCTGACTGATTAAGCTGTTTGGATGAGCAGCGAAACGTTTCTCTCTCTCAAAAAAGAAGTCCAGTAGCCATGACTCAACTTCCAGATAAACTCACCTGGATGACTGAGAATCTTCACAGACCCAAATAACAGAGTTAGTGCCATATGATATACCTTCAGATGGATGGATGGATGAATTTAATATTTCTTTATTTTGAATATTTTCACCTTGCCTTTCTCCTTGGCGGCTTACAATAATGAGGGACAATATACAGCCTATTTATTTATTTATTTATTTATTTATTTATTTATTTATTTATTTATTTATTTATTTATTTATTTATTTATTTATACAGCTTATATACCGCCCGTCTTCCTGAAAGGAACTCCGGGCGGTTTACAATAAATGTACAGACAACAAATTAAAACAACAACTGAAATAAGCAATAAAACAAAACGGCTGCAGCAGAAGGCGGGACTAAAAAAAGAAAAAAAAATTGTGTCATCCAAACGCCTCCCGGAAGAGAAGGGTTTTCAGCGCCTTCCGGAAGGCAGGCAGGGACTCTGCAAGGCGCACTTCTGCTGGTAGGTGATTCCATAGGGTTGGGCCAGCCACAGAGAAGGCTCGGGTACGGGTGGAAGTTCTCCGAGCCTCCCTAGGCGTGGCCACACGCAGCATGTGCGCCCGCGACGACCTAGTCGGACGGGCCGAAGTTGACCGCTGGTCGATCCGCTCCGTCAGGTAGCCAGGTCCTAGGCCATGGAGGGTTTTGTAAACCAAAACCAGGACCTTGAATCTAATTCGGGCTGCAACGGGCAACCAGTGCAGACGAGCCAAGACTGGGGTGATGTGCTCGAATCGACGCACACCAGCCACCAGTCTGGCTGCTGCATTTTGGACCCGCTGCAAGCGCCGAATGAGAGTCAAGGGCAACCCCATGTAGAGCGCGTTGCAATAGTCCAGTCTAGAGATCACCAGCGCCTGGACCACAGTTCTGAGGGAGTCCTCATCCAGGTACGGACGAATCTGGGCAATACGCCGAAGATGGAAAAAGGCAGCCCTGGACACGGCGGACACCTGGGCTACCAGGGTGAGTGCCGGGTCCAGGACTACGCCCAGATTTCGGACACAGTCCGATGGCCTGAGGGAAACACCCTCCAAGGTGGGATATGGGCCACCGTAGCTGGATGAGGAAGCCCCAAAGAACATGACCTCGGTCTTATCGGGGTTGAGTTTGAGCCTGTTAGCCCTGGTCCATTCCATGACTGCGCCCAGACACTGATCGAGGGTCCGGACAGCCTCATCTGCAGCGGTAGAAAAGGAGACATAGAGCTGCGTGTCATCAGCGTACTGATGGCAGCAGACTCCATGCCTCCTAATGACCTCAGCCAGCGGCCTGATGTAAATGTTGAACAGCATGGGAGAGAGAGACGACCCCTGTGGAACCCCGCAAGGGAGTATCCAAGGGGCCGACATCTCGCCCCCATGCTGAACCTGCTGGGGACGGTCCCCAAGGAAGGACCAGAACCAACTGTGAACAGTGCCCCCGATCCCAACCTCGGAGAGCCGATCCAGCAGGATACCGTGGTCGAAGGTATCAAAGGCCGCTGACAAATCCAGGAGGACCAACAGGGAGGAGCACCCCCCGTCGGCCCTCCGGATGAGGTCATCTTGCAGAGCGACCAAGACTGTCTCGGTCCCCCGACCAGGCCTGAACCCAGACTGGAACGGATCCAGGGCATGCTCGGCCTCCAGATAGGATTGAAGCCGGATCGCGGCCACCCTCTCGATCACCTTGCCCATAAAAGGAACGTTAGCGATCGGGCAAAAGTTGGATAATTCGCCCAGCGCTAAGCTCGGTTTCTTCAGGATGGGCTTTACCACGGTCTCCTTCAAACGGGAAGGGAAAATCCCTTCCCTGAAGGAGGCCGTGGCGATGATCGAAGCCCACCCTGAGGTGTTCGTGGCAACTGCTTTCATAAGCCATGAAGGGCAAGGGTCGAAGGGGGTGGACGCGGGCCGGCAATGGGCAATAGCCCTGGAGGCCTCAAGAGAGGTGACAGGCCCAAACTCAACCATGCGAGGAGACCGAGGGGGCACAGCCGCCGGGGATGCCGAGAGTGGGCTATGGCAACAGGATTCGAAACCGGAACGGATGGCCTCTATTTTCGATCGAAAAAAGGCTGCAAAGTTCTCACTACTGAAATCAGTAAGAGGAGGCCTAGTCAGTCCAGGATTAGTGAGGTCGCGAACCACACGGAACAATTCCGCTTGGCGGTTCGAGGCCTCACTAATTCTCAGGGTGTAATAAGATCTTCTAGCCACCCTGAGCGCATGAACATAGCGCCTGGACTGAGCGATGACTGCAGCCTTCTTGATAGCCGTCCGGTTCTTCCTCCAGCTGCGCTCCAGCCTCTTCCGTTCATGCTTCATCGCTCGGAGCTCTTCCGTGAACCACGGAGAGGAACGAGCTCTGCAGCGGATGAGGCGCCTAGGGGCGATCTGGTCGACAGCTCGTGATGTTTCGTCGAACCATTGATCTACCATAGAGTCAACCAGATCGTCAGCCAGTCCGCCAGGAGGCTCCCCGAGGACTTCCCGAAACCGATCAGGGTTGAGGAGTCTACGGGGGCGAGCCCAAACAGCGGGCTGAGGGTCCCCGCGGGGTGGGGCGGCGATTGATACAGAGAAAGACAGCAGGTGGTGGTCTGACCATGACACGGGGGTGGGAACAAGGTCCCACACCCTCAGACACGAGTCCTCAGACGCGGAGGAAAATACCAGATCCAGGGTGTGTCCAGATCTGTGTGTTGGGCATAAAACATGCTGGGACAGGTTCATGAAGGCCATGGACTGCATGAATTCCAGAGCAGCACCAGACAGTTCACCGCCGACATGCATGTTGAGGTCGCCCACCACCAAAAGGCGTGGGGTTCTCAACAAAGCAGCGGCGATGAACTCGGCGAGCTCTGGTAGGGATTGTGCTGGGTTGCAGGGAGCACGGTAACCGAGCACAATGCCAAACCTGTCCCGCTGCCCAACCAACAGGTGGACACATTCCAACCCTGGAATCACCAACGTTGAGGCCCTGCTGACATGAATGGTATCTCTGTACACAATGGCCACCCCACCCCCCTTACGTCCCTCCGATCTTCCTGCCCCCTGCACCAGAAACCCAGGAGGGCAAAGCTGGGAGAGCGAAGCCCCCCCCCCTCTTCACCCACCCAGGTCTCGGTGATGCACTAGAACATTAAATGTTCTAGGTGATGCCTAGAACAACATTAAAAGGTAACATTAAAACTAAAAAGACCACACAAACACTTAAGAGGAAAAAAGTTCCATAACGAGGGACGGAAACTAACATGGAAAACACAGAACTTATGGCGTCAGTCAATGCAATCATATATGGTAATCCAACTAAAAAGTCACATAACAGGTAGTCCATCATTCAGGGAACAGATGGTCTTTGCCTGCTTCCAGAAAGACAGCAGAGAATGGGCACAGCCTGGCCTCCAGCAGGAGGGAGTTCCAGTCTGGGCGCAGCAACATAGAAGGCCCTTTCATGTGTTCTTCTGAGGCGCACGTGTGAAGGTGGTGGGATGGAGAGAAAGGCCTCTCCTCATTACCTTAGCACCCGAGCCGGTTCATATTGCGAGATTCGATCTTTGAGGTAGCTTGGACCCAGGTCGTACAATGCTTTCTAGGTTAAGGTCAACACCTTGAATTGTGCTCGACAGCTGATTGGCAGCCAGTGGAGATGCTATAGTAGGGGTGTAATGTCATCTCTGTACCCTGCCCCAGTCAGCAATCTGGCTGCTGCATTTTGGACCCGTTTAAGTTTCCTGAGACTTTCCATCAGCAGCCCCACATAGAGTGCATTACAGCAGTCTAGCCAGGACTTTCAAAACCCTCCACGGCTTGGGACCAGAGTATCTGTCGGAGCATATCTCTCAGAGATCAACTGGAACCAGGCCCACGAGAATGGCGCAGGAGCGCTCACTGAGGGTGGCCACGCCCAGGGAGGCGCAGAAATCGCTCAAGCGTAACCGCGCCTTCTCTGTGGTGGGCCCCACGTTGTGGAACCAGCTCCCCAGTGAGCTGCGCCTAGCACAGTCCCTGCCCACCTTCAAAAAGGCTTTGAAAACCTACCTTTTTAAGGAGGCATTTGGTGACCTTTTTACCTAATTTTTCTTCTCTTTTTTTCTTTTTCTTTTTTTGCCACCCACCTCATCTGATCTGATTGATCCTCACTGTTTTATTGGATTTTTTAAAAATTTAATTTATTTTTTTTTTCATTTCTTGTTTTTCTTAGTGTTGTTTTAAATTTTGTTAGCTGCCCAGAGTTCCGCTCTGGAAGATGGGCGGGATACAAGCACAATAAATAAATAAATAAATAAATAAATAAATAAATAAATAAATAAATAAATACTGTAATGCGCCTCACATGGTAAGAGGAAGTTCCCCTTTCTGGATATGAACTTTTGGAAGCTCCCATTTTTGGATCTGCAACGGGCTAGAGCAGGCGGCTCAAAGGTCTCCTCTAGTACTGTGTTTCCCTGAAAATAAGACAGTGTCTTATATTAATTTTTGCTCCCAAAGATGTGCTAGGTCTTATTTTCAGGGGATGTCTTATTTTTCCATGAAGAAGAATATGCCACACATTTATTGTTATTTTATTATCAGGGAGGCCTTATTTTTCAGTGAGAGGCAAAACTGTAAGTAGGTCTTATTTTTGCGGGGATGTCTTATTTTCGGGGAAATGGGGTATGCTTAAGAAGGAGGAGTCATCCCTTTGACAATGCGGGGAAAACAGGTGGTGGTATAGCAGCATTTCAGAGCTGCAGAATGTATTGAAGTCAGTGGAAATCCTGCCCCCCAAAAGGGACTCAACAGTTCCTCGAGCACTCCATCTCTACTAATGGAGGAGGAAACAGCAGAGTTTGTGACTCCCTTCGGAACGCCCCTGCTGATCCTTTGAAAGCAAAGTGTTCTGCTTATATACTGCCCCATACCACTACAAGTCGTCTCTGGGCGGTTTACAATTTTAATTACACTGTGCAGGCTACACATTGCCCCCCCCCCAGCAAGCTGGGTACTCATTTTACCGACCTCGGAAGGATGGAAGGCTGAGTGAACCTTGAGCCTGCTACCCCTGGGATTGAACCCCAGGTCGTGAGCACAGCTCTACACAAAAAAAAAAAACCATGTTGCTCAAAGTGTGGGAAATATTTCACAGCAGTGTACCGAACCAAAGGAGAATTGAGACAGGTCTATGTCTCATAAGCTGGAAGTAAGAATTCAAGAGCAGCAAGAAGGGAGGGAGGGAGACAGAGAGAAAGGTGGCATATTGTTTAAATACCAAGCATGTTAACTCTCGGATAAAACACTATATATTACATGTTCTTCATCGTTGCGACTAATTACTTAAGACACCCCACTACGGACGAGACAGTAACGCAATATGCCCTTAGTCTTCATTAAATGCCACTGCTTAATAACAGACTCCCCAAAAGGGACTGAAGCTGCATTTACTCCGAGCGCCTGAACTTTAAAAAGTTGTTAATCAGGCTCCTATGTAAATGGAATGACGATTAAAGGTTAAGTACAGGTTTCGGAAATTTCAAAAGTTGAAGATGTATCACCCTTAAAATTGGGGGTGGGGGAGGGAGGGAGGGAGGGTGCATCGGAGAGAACGATAAAGCTCTGACAGGAACTAAACATCTTAATTAAAATGTTCAGAAGTGTAGCACTCATTTCTGTGCAAAGTTCTCTTTTCAAATGTCAAATTTAATCATGCACTTCAGAAAAAAAAGGTGCAACATTCCTACAGAGAGCAGGACTGGAAGGCGGTGCCTTGGGAATCTCTTTCTCTCTCCCAAGCAGTAAAATATTTTTCTTTGTTGGAAGAAGAAACGGCACTCCAAGACACCCACCCACAACACCGTTTCTCTTCCTGAACAGTGTTTTTTTTTTTACACTCTGGAATATTTGCTGGGATTGTTTATTTATACTCTGCCTTTCCACCACAACTAAACTCAAGGCAGCTAACAATAAAAAAGCATGCAAATTAAAACCTACATGTTGATCAAGACATTGCATGAAAACAAATCCCTTTTAACATGAATTAAAACAAGGCAATAAAACGTTCTGGCAAGGATTTGAGAATATATTTCCATTGGATTATAAGAACATAAGAACATAAGAAGAGCCATGCTGGATCAGGCCAACTAGTCCAGCTTCCTGTATCTCACAGCGGCCCCACCAGATGCCTCTGGGAGCGCACGAGACTAGATATCTGCCTCCTGATCCCACTCCCCTGCATCTGGCCCTTGAGGTACCCCGGACATATCCATTCTATAAACCCACTAGCCCATCCTACAAGTCTGTTCCAGAATCCTATGAACCTATTATTATTATTATTATTATTATTATTATTATTATTATTATTATTATTATTATTATTATTATTATTATTATTATTATTCATACAGCAGACAAGATAACCAAGCTGGATTTTGTATTACAAACCACTAGTCAAGCACTTCCCAAGCATTTAGGACTACGTGATGTATCAGCAAATTATGCGAGCAGATCCCAGTAAGGGATGATGATGACTATGTCAACTCCAATTTCTTCTAAATACTTGCTTAGCTCTTCAGGCACTGCACCCAGTGTGCCGATTACCACTGGGACCACCTGTACCGCTTTATGCCAGAGTCTCTGAAGTTCAATTTTCAGATCCTGATATCGGGTAATTTTTTCAAGTTGTTTCTTGGTGACTCTACTATCACCTGGTATAACAACCTCAATGATCCACACTTTTTTCTTCTCCACAATCACAATATCCGGGGTATTATGCTCCAAAACCCTGTCTGTCTGTATTCGGAAGTCCCAAAGTAATTTTGCATGCTCATTTTCAGTCACTTTTTCAGGCTTATGATCCCACCAGTTCTTTGCTAAAGGTAGATGATAGTTATTATTATTAAATTATCACACAGCAGACAAGATAACTATGCTGGATTTTGTATTACAAATCACTAGTCGAACACTTCCCAAGGGTTTAGGACTATGTGAAGTATTGGCAAATTATGCAAGCAGATCCCAGTAAGGTGGCTTTCTGCAGCTAACGGATAGTGACTTTGTCAACTCCAATTCTTCTTCTTCTTCTTCTTCTTCTTCTTCTTCTTCTTCTTCTTCTTCTTCTTCTTCTTATTCTTATTCTTATTCTTATTCTACTACTACTACTACTACTACTACAATAGTATCAACAACAATAATGCCATTTTTGTAGCTCTGATTATGCTATTTCTGAGATCTACAACTGCTTTGTAACACTGTATGAAGTTTCTTGATGTTGTTCCCAAATACCAAATTACTACAGGGACCACTGAAGTGTGTTTAATCCACAAGCAAGACGTTTTGTTTGCCAGGTCTCTGTATTTTGTTAGTTTTTCCAATTCTTGAGCTTCAGCTTAGGCATCTTGGGGCATTGCAATGTCAATGATCCAGATATTTATACACTCTATTACTACTATGTCTCGTGTCTTATTTTCAAGGCATCTATCAGTTTGAATCCTAAAATCCCACAAGATCTTGCCTTTGTTGTTTTCTGGCACCTTCTCTAGATGATGTTCCCGTAGTTTGTGGAGGCTGGCAAGTTATGTTTTTTGCACAATGACCAGTGTACTAATTCTGCAATGCATGTCTTATGCTGTGTTTTGTGCAATTTTTGGACATTTGCAAATGACGTGTGGCACAGTTTCATCTTTTTCACGGCAAAAAGTCATAATTTGCTGCTAGCTAGCACTAATTTCTTGAATGTTATCTTTCATCAGATTGGTGGTGGTGGTTTTGATGCCATAGATCAGTGGCTCTAATCCTTGGGTAGCCCAGGTGTTCTTGAACTTGACCTCTAAGAAACCCCTTTCAGAACAGCTGGATGTGAAAGCTTCTTAAAATTGCAGTCAAAGAACATTGGGATCACTGCTATAAATGGTTGCAAGAGGAGAAGGAAGACACATCGTAATTGCATGGAGGTACAGTACTAAATATGGTGCGCGTGCACACACACGCACGCACACACACAGAGAGAGAGAGAGAGAGAGAGAGAGAGAGAGAGAGAGAGAGAGATCTTGGTTTATGCCCTACCCCACAGCCCCCTTTGAATGGCAGACCACCTTAAAGTCCTGTCTGAATAAAAATGTCTTTGTCCGCTCCTGGAAGGGCAGAAGAGGGGAAGCCCATTTTCCACATATGACAAAAACATCAATAAAGTGAGGCTTTGGTAAATTTGTTGTCTTTGGGAAACTATGGATGGCACGTTGATGAATAAAAGCAGGCGTCTTCATCAATCTGGTTTGAAAGGATTTATGTCCCTTGGATATCTCTTTCATCAGTTATGATCAAGAGACAAAAAGGCTTTTTTATAAAAAAAAAAATAAAAGAAATCCATGCAGAAAAATCTCTTTCAGAGCGAGTCTAGCACTTCTCGATGGCACTAAATTATCAGAGGAAAACAGGGAGATGAGCTGAACAACCGTTTGGCAAAAAATAAAGAGCCTCCACCCAGGAAGCCTCAAAACAAGTCTGGTATCCATCCGAAGATGATACAGCATAACCTTTTCTTATCTGAAAATAGGTATCATAAGGATCACATGGTATCCCATCCAAAACTGGAATCCTACCATGGTTTAACGTACAGAATCCTGATAAAATGAACAAAACAGGATTACACAGAAAGAAGACTGTAGGGTTCCACCAATTACGGCACAGAGGTCAGGACTGGGACACACAAATGAAGTGAAGAGACAATGGGTTATTTCATGAACCGGTCAGCCTGGAGCTAAGGTACAGCCCATCAGATGAACACAGCCAGGAAGATATGTCTGTGGAGATTCTCAGTCATCCACAATCTGTCTGCCACTTATCATGCTGCCCCCTTCATCAATTCCCAGACAAATCAGAACCATTTCACACCTCCATCAAGAAGGCCGCAGCTAACGTGACTCATTCTTAATGGGTGTTGGGAAGGGTGGCACAGGAGTGATTTTCACACACTCCAGGCCATCGTCCATCTAGCGAGCCTATTCAGGCCACTGCCTACCTAACGAACCTATTCAGATCAGGGTGAAGTGAAACCAAGGTGAACTATAAATCGGAAGCCTCCCATCAACTTTTCTCAGACTGAAGAAGCTGCTTGGATGAGTAGTGAAACGTGGTCATTAAACCATTCAGAAGGGGGAGAACACATGTTGAACAAATAGAAAAAAAATTGTCACCGAAGGGCTCCCCACTAGGTTTAGTTACAGATCTGGAAAATTTCCCTACAAATTTGACACATTATTTAGAGTTATTCAAAGCTAAGAAAACAGCTAGATTAAAAGATTGGATGGCCAAAATTAGATCAACTCATGATATAAAAAATATCCAGCAATCTAGTGACTTAACATGGTTAAATTACATTCAGTTAGGAAAATGGACAAAGGACTGGGTCAGAAGAAACAGTCAAACTAGAGTGTGTACAAAATTTGAACAGTTCTTACTATCGCTGGAATCTGATCAGGAGAATATAGAGAAAGGAATAATACGTAAAATATACAAAATATTAGGGGATTCATTGGAAATGAAGGAGTTAGATTCTCTGAGAGAGGTTTGGAATCAAGATCTTAATGTAGAGATAAACAAAGAAGACTGGGTGAAAATTTGGAATATGAGAATCTTGAGATCATTATCGGTCAGGATAAAAGAAAATTATTTTAAACTAGTTTCTAGATGGTATTTAACACCAATTAGACTGAATAGAATGAATCCTGATTACTCTAAGATATGCTGGAAATGTGAAAAAAGCTTGGTACATATATGCATCTTTGGTGGGAATGTGAAATAGTTCAAAAGTTTTGGAAAGAGGTTTTTTTTAGAGCTAAGTAACATGATTAAGTTAGATATAGACTGTAATCCAGAGATAGCATTATTATCATTGTTAACTAGTAAAGATTATGATGTTACAACAAAGGAGCTAATAGCAAATCTTATGACAGCTGCCAGATTAATTATAGCAAGAAACTGGAAATCAAAACTAGAACTTAAAATGGAAGATTGGTACAACGAACTTTGGGATATAGCTATAAACGATAAATTGTCTTGTAGTTTAAAAGTTAAAGGAGGAGAAATGAAGAAAGATTTTTTTTACGATATCTGGGGAAAATATATAGACTATGTATTAGCTGAAGGGAAGGGGAAAGAGCCAATGAATATTTCACTACAATTCTGGAGAAGAGGACTTTAAGAAGATTACTAGAACAACAGAAGATGGAGTAACAAAGAAGAACTCATGGATGGTCCCAGGGGGTGGGGGGTACACTTGCATTGTTAATTGTTCCTTGTTATTTTGTTTTTATTTTGTTTGTATGTAGTTTAAAATTTAATAAAAATGTATTTAAAAAAAAGAGTAGTGAAACGTTTCATTCCCACAAGAAAATAAGTCCAACTGTCACGACTCAACTCCCAGGGCCAAGAAGAGTCCTCCTGGCACTTTGCGACTTCTGAGCCCTGCCCAGTTGGTACTTGCAGTACTCCTCTTTGGACATCCTTAGTA
This sequence comes from Phrynocephalus guinanensis, assembly GCA_037367245.1. Lineage (NCBI taxonomy): Eukaryota > Metazoa > Chordata > Lepidosauria > Squamata > Agamidae > Phrynocephalus > Phrynocephalus guinanensis. The sequence goes on along the minus strand of CM074740.1, from coordinate 104,935,599 downwards.
GTGAAGCTACAGTGCAGCCAAGTGCATCCAGAAGCGCCTTGCTTCATAGGCAAAAGGCAGGCTCTTGACCCCAATACTAAAGCTCCAAATTTGAATCCCTTGGCACATCACTCAGAGAAAAACAGAAGGCACCAACGCATGCAGATGCTTACCTAACCAGCAACCAACAGTACACAGCCAAACAAGAGCTGATCTATGTCCAAATGCAAATAGTAGACGAACAGCATTCTGCTGTATGTTTCACAGTCACAGCATAGCCAGAAAAAGGCATGCAGACAGGTCCCTGTCTGGAATATGCTGAATACCAAAAGTACTGCACAGTTACTTGTTACTTAGAACGTCACCAAGGAAAGCTTGGATCAAAATACATCTGCCATGTTTTAATCCCCTTAAAGCTGCACCAGATAAGACTGCAAATTCTCCACCTGGACATGGGCTCAGGTGCATCTCACGGGAAACCTGATCTTCTAAAGCAGGCCTTGGGGAAAGCGTAGGGATTGAGAACATAAAACTGCTTCAGTATTTTACAAAGAGAGAGAGAGAGAGAGAAGAAGAAGAGTGGAGGAGATATCTGTGTAGATATACAGAAGGCAGATGTCCCGCTCCTGGCCAGCATCCAAGAGGGGTCAACAACGCCAGGAAAGTGACAATAGAAAGCGTGCCATGAAACTAAATTCCCAGAAGTAGCATATAAATCACAGTGGTGGAGCTGCTTTAAAGGTAAATTATCCACTAAAAGGGGGAGCGAAATAGCTAATGGAAAGCCGAAACGTCACTCGATTAAAGACTCTTCTCATCTGGCACTGTGGATTTGGAATTCAACAGGAGCTGCAGAAGGGCGGCCTCCACCCTCGAGGCACTGCTGAGGATGCCGCAGTGCCCGCTGCAGGTCTAGACTGTCTACAAGAGTCGCAAGAAATACCACCTCTCTTCCCCCCCCCCCCCTCCTATTTGAACTGGTCAAAGCAGAATTGGTTTGCTTGGCTAGAGTTAAAGAAAAACAGAAAGCGAATGCCAGAGGGGGGAGCTCACAGCAAAGAGAAAATTCACAAGCACACTGCTGAAGGCAGCCGGGTGGGGTTTGGGTGGGTGTCTCAATCTGTGAAGATGCAGAACATTAAACTATCCCTTTTCATTTTTCCATTTTGCTTTTTTCAAAAGGAGGCTTCATGCTCCACACACACCCCTCACTTCTTTTGTCATTTACACTCTGCTAGAAAAAAGCACAACGCCAGGCCACCTAAATGCCGCCCGTTAAGCGGATTATGTTTCCCAACATGCTCTATTACAGCAGAGGTATAAGTGAGCTTTCTGCATTAGGGAGCCCCGTGGCCAGCCTTCCTTTCATCACCTTATCAAGGGAAGACGAATGGCACCACTTGCATCGGGTGATATTGGATGGGCCCATAATGGGATTAGGCAAAGCATCACTGTTGTTCGTTTCAAGGTAGTGCGTACAGCCTCGCCTTGTGTTTCAAAGGACATGTCGGAAGAATGCAGACATATCCGTCCGAAAGGAACTGCAGAATTACCTGTACAAGAGGATCAGAGGAGGCCTGCAAGTCTTAGACAGATCTAGAAGACATTGTTACACTCTCATGGGAGCGGGCATGCAACTTTCCAAGGGTCTCTGCGCTAGAAGAATCTGGGAGTGTGGATGTGCATGTCCATGATGTGTAGTGCAGCCTTGGTCCTCAGATTATAGCTGGATCTCAAGATCTTCAGAAGGAGAAGGGAACCCCTAAAAGGTCAAACACTGGGCCAAGCATCGTCCTAGCACAAGACGGTGGAATTGCTACAATGGGCCGCTGTATCATAAGACAGATAGGCACCGTGGCTTCAGATGATAAAGGGCACAGCTAATACATCATTGAGTCTCTGGGTCAGCATCCAACCAAACCCTAAGAGATAGGGTTACTCCCTCTTGGGTCCTTTCCCACCCTTTTCACATATGGAGTCCTGCCAACAGAAGTGAAATTTAAGGCCTTCTATCTTTCCTGGGACGTTTATGTCTTATTCTAACTTTTCTGTTTGTTTTTCAGGAAAAATGTCGGCACCAACGCCTGTGATGCCTTCACCGTTTGATAGACGTTCTGTGAATATCTCACACCCTTTGCCTTTGTAATACTGTGACACGAAGCAGGTTAGAAAAGTAAGTGTGTGTGTGTGTGTGTGTGTGTGTGTGTGTGTGTGTGTGTGTGTGTGTGTGTGTGTGTGTGTGTGTGTGTGTGTGTGTGTGTGTGTGTGTGTGTGTGTGTGTTCCTCCAGGAAACTTGCTAGGACTTAAAGAACTAAAAGCAACCCCTTGACGCTGTGCCCCTTAAACAAAGTGACCACTATTGTACCTCCTCCAGGATAAGCATTTAACCTTTACAGCTTGCAGGCGTCTTTCCCAACTTTCCAATATGGGATCCTTTTAAAATGGAGATGCAAAAGGGTAAGCTGGAACCTTCTACATTCAAAGCAGATATTCAAGGGTACCTCTACAGTGGAACCTTGATTTACATGCTGCTTGACTTGCAGCAAGAAGGGGCCTGTTTGATTTGCGCCGCGGGCTCTGTCTTACAGCTCGGAGCCCCGGCGCAAGGCCCCGGAATCAGGCGGCAGCCACGACCCAGCATTGCGGCTGCCGCCTCCAAACTGCGCCTGCCTTCTTCCTCTACTCTAGCAGCGGTGGCTTTGGCGAGGCCAGCTCCAAGCACCTGGAGCTGCTCCTCAGCCCCACCGAAGCTGCCGCTGCCGCTGGAGGAGAAGAAGGGCCGGGGAGCTCGGGGCTGGCCTCGCTGGTTAGACTGTCGGCTCAGTCTTGTAAAAATCTGGCTGCAGAATTCTGGTTCACAATGGAAGCATTTTAGTTGGGGAGCTGTACAGTTGTGGGACTCTAATGGTAAGCATAGAGTTGTTCAGAACTTGGAACGTCAGGTTAAAAATCAGTAAAACTTAAATGTTAGACATTGTTGCTATGAACATTAAAAAGAGGAAGCGTATAACTTGTGGACTATAATTCCACTGCCTCCTCCTCTCTTTGAAGAGACATTTCATTTACATCCCCGGAAGGAATCTCCTATCCCAGTTAAATTGCTGTTTTCGGGGGGGGGGGGGGTCCCATCATCTGGAATGGATTAATCCACTTTCCCATTATTTTCTATGGGAAAAGTTCGTTTGACTTAAGACATGTTTGACTTATGTCTAGACCTCCGGAACGGATTAATGACGAAAGTCAAGGTTCCACTGTACTAAGTCAGGCTGGAAAACATATACAGTGGTACCCTGGGTTACAAAAGCTCTGGGTTATGAAAAACCCAGGTTACAAAAATAAATTATTGGAAATAAGGAAGCCTCGGGTTAATTTTTTTCCATTAGGCATTAATGAACACGTTAATGACTTAAACCAAGGTACCACTGTATGTGCATTAATATGCATGCTGCCAAGACAACTTCAACTTACGACAACCTTTTCCAGAGTTTTCTAGATAGAGTATAGTACTCAGAGGTGGTTCACTGTTCAATTCTTTGGGGGGTCATGGCATAACCCAAAACAAGGGATTTTGTACCAAACCCCCATTTATTCTGCATAAAACACAAGATCTTTTGTGCAAAATGGAAAGGATGGTGGGGAGAGTCGCACGAAATGTGCCAAAAATATTTCTGCATTTTTCTTGTCGTCGTCCCCACAAGAATGTCCAGCATAAAATGGGGGGGGGGAACTCATGCAATTTTGATCAGCGGGCCGCAAACTCATTTGCCAAAACAAAAGCAGTACACATTTGTAGCCCTAATTTTTTTTAAAAAAAATTAAAAAAACGGCTCGCTGAAGGATTAAGTCTTTGTTTTTCTCAGCTAGGATGCATTTATTTTATCACTATCTTGCCTGCCAGGTAGGGAGATACCTTGCAGACCGGATTCTGAGCAAAGACAATGGTGATTAGAACTGATGGAAAAATGAGTAGGTAGAAAAGTGGCATTAACTTGTCTCAGTTTTCTATAATTGCAAGTTTTTTTAAAAAAAAAGCTATTTCCGACTCACTAGGGAGTCTATGAATTTATTGTTTTCTGCCATTTAATAAGGCTAGGGAGCCATGAGCATTCCCTATTTATTGATGTGACAGCAATTTATCTCTGATGGAGAAAACCTAGCTCTTTCGGCTGGTTAAAAACACACATACAGGCTTGATATCCCGTTGCTTAGCACAGTAAACTGAAACTAAAATACACCCATTGAATCAATGGGGATCTGGTGAGTCACTTCCTCTGTAGGTTCCATTGATTCAATGGTCCTTCTCTAGCCATGGATTGTTACATTAACCAACAGGATTTCAGTCCCAGAACCATAAAGAACTCAGGACCAAGAGTCTTCAAGAAGCAAGAAAGACGTGTTACTGAGAGGAAGCAAGACTGTCTTGGGGGGAAAGCAGAATTATCTGTACACAAAAGAACATGGTTCAAGAAGGTCTGCGACTCAACACAGAAAGAACTATTCTGATAAACAATGACAAGGCGCAGGTCCAAGTATATTCATTGGCACCGAACGTTTCAACAGCAACTCCTCAGTTGAGTACACTCCCACAGCAGAAGGCTGACTGGTTTGTTGTAAACTAGGAGTAAACCACAACTAGAGAGAGAAATTCTATGTCCACCCATGCACCCCTCTGGACACTGGTGGACAATTCCTATCCCTGACACCCTCCTGAAATAATCATTGGTCTATTTAGTTGCTACGTTTATTAACAAAAATTGCTCCTAACTCATTCTACAGGATGGGTAGAGGTCAACTTTGCAAAGTTTTTGCCTCCAGACAGTTATGTGCTGGGAGACGGCAGGGATTCCAAAATGGGAAATGAGCAGACATCACTGCTAGCTTCAAGCAAATGGCCCTTAACATCAGGAAACAATTACATGTTCCCCGGCATGTCCCTCTTCCAAAGGCATATCATTTCCATGCCCCCAAGGGGTTTAACTATAGGAGAGATCTATGCCCTTGAAGTTGTGGGTGGTTAATTTAGTGTAAGACTCTCCTACACTCCTTGCTTCAAGTATCTCTCTTTATGGTAGAGCTGTAAAAGGGAGAGTGGTTTCTGGAACTGGTATTTCCGATACTGGAAAGATAAGGATCTCTGGTCAATATGCCGACAAGATTTACCTCCCATGCAATTACCAGGATGATAAGAGACTGAGAGAAGGGGGGGAATGATCCCATCAAGAAATGATGGATAATAATAATAATAATAATAATAATAATAATAATAATAATAATAATAATAATAATAATAATAATAATAATAATAATATAATACCTTTATTGTCAATGTACAACATGTGCACAATGAAATTGGCTGAGTCTCCCTTGCCCACCCCCACCATCATCCCACCCCCATCCCACTAGCAACCACTCAGTCTTATTGGACCCTGTGTACTTGACACAGAATGCGCCAGCCCACAGGTCAGTTCTTCTATACTTGTCCTGGGATTATTTCCCATTCAGCAGTCTGACAGCCCATGGATAAAAACTGTTCTTCAGTCTGTTGGTGCGGCAGGCTATACTACGATATCTTCTGGTAACAAGGTAAAGAGGTGCTGACCGGGGTGTGAATCATCCTTAAGAATTTTTTCAACCCTCCTGAGGCAACGATCCCTAGCGATGTTGTCCAGTGCACTTAGGGGACAGCCCGTGATATATTGAGCTGTGCTTACCACCCTCTGTAGTGTCTTCCTGTCAGCAGCTGTCAATCCAGCATACCAAACGGTAATGCAATATGTGAGGATGCTTTCAATTGTGGACCGGTAAAAGGAGACCATCAGTTGTTGCTTCACTTTGTTCTTACGCAAGACCCTGAGGAAATGCAGTCTCTGCTGGGCCTTCCTGACTACTTTGTTTGTATTGATTCCCCAGGAGAAGTCTTCACTGAGGTAAACTCCCAGAAATTTAAAGGAAGAAACTCTCTCCACACAGCCCCCCTGGATGTACAATGGGGCTGGTTCCTCTTATCAGAGTGGAGTTCATTCTCATCTGCAATTCCACATTCCTTCCTAGAAAGGCTCTAGGCTCAGGTGATCCTTTCTACATTCCACCTTTGACAGTGCTGCATTCCGTTCGGTGCCACAAGCGCATCTCTTCATTACTTACTTATTCCTCATTAACATAAATCTATATCAAATATTGTAATTAATACCAAAGAAGGAAAATAGTGGCTAGTCAATGAATGAACAACAATGGGCATCAAGAAAGGTAACTCTTCTTTCTCTAATGTAGACCATCAAAAACATCTGATATACACACACTTTCAGAGTCTAGGTGTATTATGTGTATTCATATTCACGCAAGTTGTAAGTTGATGCCTATCAGTAGCACTGCAAGTACTAACCCCTGTCCTTACTTAACAATAAAGTAAACTGTAACTTGAATCCTGATGTCCTTCCATTGCTGGTGGTAGCTGCAAGGAATCAGAGAAATTGACAGCTACAAGGAAAAACATTCCTATACACTGAGGTCTGGGGCTGGCACACTGGAATGATGGCTGAAGGAGCATAGAATCCAGATAAAAGACACAAGAGAAGTTCATACTTCCTTATGAAAACACACATGTCATATTCAAGAAGGTAGCCAGTAAGGTAAAGGATATGGAAACAAGGATCTATACGTCTGTCTGTCTGTATATCTGTCTGTCTGCATCTCTGTTAAAATGCCCAGTGCATTTCAACATTTCTATTAGTGAGTTGGATGAGGGAGTGCAGGTAATGCTTATCAGTTTTGCAGGTGACATAAACCTGGATGGAATAGCTAACTCCTGGAAGACCAAAAGCAAAATTTAAAAAGATCTTAATAGGGTCAAGAACTGGGATGAAAACAACAGAATGAAATTTAATAGGGATAACTGGGAAAGCGAAGGCAAAAGGAAAAGAGGAAGGCAGAGAATGAGATGGTTGGACGGTGTCATCGACGCAAACAATATGAATTTGACAAAACTCCGGGAGGCAGTGGAAGATAGGAAGGCCTGGCGAGCTCTGGTCCATGGGGTCACGAACAGTCGGACACTACTGAACGACTGAACAACAGCAAAAGCACATTTACAAGGTGGGGGATACTTGTAACACTACAAGTGAGACGGACCTTGGAACTGGTGTAGACCAAAAACTGGAAATGGGCTAACAGTGCTAAGTGGCTACAGAAAAAGCAAAAGGTATTTTAGTTGTGATAATATAGTATCATCTATACCAGTGGTGTCCAAACTTTGGCCCTCCAGATGTTTTGAACCACAACTCCCACAGTCCTTTGTCATTGGTATTACAAGCTTGGAATTCTGGGAGCTGTGGTCCAAAACATCTGGAGGGCCAAAGTTTGGACACTCCTGATCTATACTAATAAACAGTGTTTCCTTGCAGCCATGCGGGCCATGAGGCCATGGACTTGCACAACACTGGCTCTTTGGCTTGAATATGAGATGAGCACCACCCCTAGAGTCGGACACGACGAGCACGCATGTGTGGGGGGAACCTCTACCTTTTTATACTAATACAGTGGACCCGTGTATAACAAACAGTTTGTATAACATAAAATTTGTACAACATAAAAAATTCCGGAGATAGGGGAAATTTGCTTAACATAATCGCCTATGGGGAGAATCCATACAACATAAAAAATGGGATCACTCCGTTTTCACTGCATTCCTATGGGAATTTGTATAAAGGTAAATTTGCTTAACATAATTTCATTTGGAACAAATTAATTCCTTTATACAAGGTACCACTGTACTATGCTAACTACTAGCAGTCTCCAAATCCCTGAAGTACCAGATCCCTTCTAATCAGCTCTGGTTAGGCTTCATATAGAGTACTGCAGATCTGGACACTAAACTTCAAGAAGGATGCATACACATTGGAACCAGTTCAAAGGAGGGCTACAAGGATGATCAGGGTGTTGAAAACCAAGCTCTATGAAGAATAACCAAAAGAACAGGGCATGCTTAGCTTTCAGAAAAGGAGACTGAGGGGAGATAGGATATTTTCTTTCTGCCAAGTATGCAGATGACACAAAACTTTTCCGTGTGGTAAAAAAACAGAGAAGATTGTGAAGAGCTCCAGAAGGATCTCTCCAAACTGGGGGAATGGGCTGCAAAATGGCAAATGCGTTTTAATGTAGCCAAATGTAAAGTAATGCATATTGGGGCAAAAAATCAAAACTTTATCTATTAACTCATGGGCTCTGAGCTATCCGTGATGGATCAGAAAAGAGATCTTGGTGTGTTGGTGGACAGCTCCATGAAGGTGTCTCCCCAATGTGTGGCAGCGGTGAAGAAGGCCAATTCCATGCTAGGGATTATCAAAAAGGGGATTGAAAATAAAACAGCCAACATTATAATGCCATTATAGAAAACAATAGTAAGGCCCCACCTGGAGTATTGTGTACAATTCTGGTCACCGCATCTCAAGAAAGACATAGTGGAACTGGAAAAGGTGCAGAAGAGAGTGACTAAAATGATTACTGGGCTGGGGCAGTTCCCTTATGAGGAAAGGCTAAAACATTTGGGGCTCTTTAGTCTGGAAAAAAGGCGCCTGAGGGGGGATATGATTGAGACGTACAAAATAATGCAGGGCATGAGTAAAGTGGATAGAGGGAAGCTCTTCTCCCTCTCACAAAATACCAGAACTAGGGGACATACACTCAAATGAGGGCTGGGAGAGTAAGAACAGACAAAAGAAAATATTTTTTCACCCAGCACATTGTTAGTCTGTGGAACTCCCTGCCACAAGATGTGGTAATGGCATCTGGCCTGGATGCCTTCAAAAGGGGATTGGACAGATTCCTGGAGGAAAAGTCCATCACAGGTTACAAACCATGAGGGAGATGTGTCATCTCCAGGCTTAAAAACTGGGTACTTCAAGGGCCAGATGCAGGTGAATGGTATCAGGAGACAGAGATCTAGTTTCATGCGTTCCCAGACGCATCTGGTGTGGCCACTGGGAGATACAGGAAGCTCTACTAGATGGGCCTTTGGCCTGATCCAGCATGGCTCTTCTTATGTTCTTATGTACCACTTTTGAAATACTTGATAGGCCATCATACACAGTGGGGGCAGGATCTGCTCTTGATCATCCCAGAGTACAGGGCATGGAATAATGGGCTCAAGTCATAGGGTGTCAGAGTTTGATTAAATATCAGGACAAACTTCCTAACTGTTAATGTAGTACAACAATGGAACTCATTACTTTGGGAGATGGTGAGGGCTCCACTTCTGGAGGCATTAAAGGGAAAATTGAACAAAGCTCTGTCAGTCCCTGCTTTCTCACCGTGAGTTTTTCTACCTTATATCCATTGGTTTTTTGACACAACTCCTCTTGAGAATCTCCACTGCCTTATTAATCTCTCCCTCTGTTTCACATAGTAAATTAGAATTACATTCACATAAAGAAATTCATTTTTCATGTGGAAGACTTTTGTTAAACTTGTCTTATTTCTTCTCCTCCTTTTTTAAATAAAAAAGATGCTTCCCAATGTTCCTGGAACATGTCAGGTCAGCCTGCCGTCGCATCTCCAGTTTTATTGGAAAGAATGTGTCTTCTGTCTCCCTTAATTGCTACTTACATTCCAATGCACAATCTCAGCAAAATACTCATTTCAGTCATTTTACTCCAGCTTGTGATATGTTCCAAAGCAGCCTTTTCTTTTTGAAAATATCTGGATTAATAGTTTTTTAAAGGTGTCCAACAAGCTCAGCACAACACACATAACCACAAATATCAAATTAAGCAATCTGAAAATGTGGTCTTTGAAGAGGGAACAGAATCTTTTTAAAAGCATATTGTTAATAGCAGTACATTAAATATATTCTATCTATAATGGGGGGGAGCCACACTACAGTACTCTGCTAATCAACTCTGATAGGACATTGATGTTTCTAATGGCGAGACCGGACTGTTGTAACTTAGATTAGTGGGATGCTTAGTGGTGTATTTCCTAACCCCAACCTGTTAACAGAACAACAGATATACGGTGTCCAACTTTAATGTTGTTACTGCTGCTTTACACATAATGTGGACTCTCCTCCTTGCATTACAATTTCTGCAAAAGAACTGGAAGTTGTCCATGACTTTGTGTATCTTGGCTCAACTATCTCAGATACACTCTCACTAGAGTCTGAGCTGAATAAACGTATAGGTAAAGCAGCTACTATGTTTTCCAGACTAACAAAGACAGTATGGCTCAATAAGAAGCTGACAGAACATACAAAGATACAGGTGTATAAAGCTTGTGTACTGAGCACACTTTTGTATTGCAGCGAGTCTTGGACCATCCATGCCCGACAGGAAAGAAAGCTTAATACATTCCATATGCGCTGTCTTAGACGAATATTCAACATTACCTGGCACGACAAAGTTCCAAATAGCATAGTCCTGAATCGAGCTGGAATCCCTAGCATGTACACTTTATTGAAACAGCGACACCTACGCTGGCTTGGACACGTTGTGAGAATGGATGACGGCCGGATCCCAAAAGATCTTCTATACGGAGAACTAGTGCAGGGAAAGCGCCCCAGAGGGAGATCAGAGCTGTGGTATAAGGATATCTGTAAGAGGGACCTGAAGGCCTTGGGAATGGACCTCAACAGATGGGAAACCCTGACCTCCGATCGCAAGAGATACAGCATGGTCTACATAAATTTGAAGATGCATTTGTCCAACAGGCAGAGGAAAAGAGGCAGGCACGGAAAGAACGAAACTCGAAGACCGGGCAAGAAACAGAATACATCTGTCCCCAGTGGGGTAGAGACTGCCATTCCCGAACTGGTCTATTTAGTCACACTAGGTGTTGTTCTTAGGATCTCTACTCCAGGCATGATACCATAGTCTTTCGAGACTGAAGGATGCCAATGATTACACATATTTTTATCTAGCACAATGTGAATGTTTGTTTTTCCCAGAGGTTGCTGTAAAAATAAATACCATGTTCCCCCGAAAATAAGACACTGTCTTATATTTATTTTTTCTCAAGAAGACACACTAGGGCTTATTTTCAGGGGATGTCTTACTTTTATTAAGTATAATATGCTTGAATGTCAGCCTTGCACACAACCATAGCTGAGACCATCATGAGGTCTTATTATCAGGGTAGGGCTTATATTTAACAAATGCATAGAAATCCTGTTAGGGCTTATTTTGGGGGGAGGTCTTATTTTCAGGGAAACAGGGTATTCATTTCCAGCTCTCACCTCCTTTTTTGTCTCTCTTACCATTTGCTTTCAACTGGACCTTGCTGTCTTCAACACCAATAACCTGTCAAGGATAAATCCATCCAACTGCATAAGTAATGCCCTATAGCCTCAAACTGACAGGTCAAAATCCTACTGCACTTATCACTCTGCATCAGAGGCCTCTGACTTCACTCAAGGTGAACGGATGTGTTAAAATCTCCAATTAAGTGATGTTCAGCAATCCAAATAGCAAGGCTTGTCTTCTGTATTTCGTTATTAGTGGGGGGGAAGGGGGGGAACATATGTTGATGAAGAAAGAGGTTTGGCCCACCAGAAGCAATCCAACATCAATAATTAGAATTATATATTAGTGTCCTACAATTTACGTGGTATGTCAAAACAGTTGGATTCTTGTACAGCTTTAGCTATTGCAAGCCGCCTTGGTTAGAAAGGCATCATATAAATAATAGAAATAAATAAATAACACAATGTCAAAGACTTGTGCTTTCAAGTCTTTGCTGCAGTCTTGAAAGCACAAAGGAAGCAGTCTTTGTTACTGTGGTGTTTCAAGGTTTTTTTATTTATTTTTAACTGCCCCAAATAATCCTTGCACTAATATGATGGTGAATTAATTAATTGATTGATTGACTGATTAAGCTTGCCACCCCCTCCAGCACCAGCATGGGTCCCGTCAAAAAGAGGAAGGTGCAGTCTAGATCAGGAGACCTTGCACATTTGTAAGCTGGAACTGATTAAGGACCAAGCACTCAGCATCACAGCTGAAAGGAAAAGAAGGCAGAATTTCACACCAGCTAGGACATCCACACATACAGTAATGCCCTGAGCTGAGGCTCTCCCAGGCGGCTGGAGATATGTACTGGCCAGTACTCACATGCAGACAAAATCAACATGCCAGACTGGAGTTTCCTGTCAGACAACTGTATGCTTCAGGCACAGTAGTTACACTTGTATGGTTTTATACTCTTCGGCCCAGGTTCAAAGTCCAGGAGGGCATTCTGCTTCTCCATATTCTTCCCTAACTGTAGCTTTTTGTCCACAACAGAGTTTTGATGTTAAGACAATCAAGTGTTCGGGTTCAGATAGTTCTTTTGCAATAATCCGTATTTTCTCAAAAATCTACACAAAGTCTTTGCTGCAGTCTTGAAAGCACAAATGATCTGCTCCTGAAATTAACTGGTGCACTCCAGTAGCCAGCTTATGTTTGCAATATGATCTCTAGTGCCTCTTCCTTTTCGCAATTCAGCTTTCACATAATAAATAAACAGGACACTGGCTTCACAGAATTCTATGAGTCACTCTCCCATTTCACATTTAAGACTCCTAGATTAAATTCTCCACCATTCAGTTCTGCTTTGTTTTTTACATTTGTGTTTTGGTCAACTATAATTACAAGCCCATCTTGTTTCGTTGCATGGCCAATTTCCTCTAGGACACTTGCATACAAGCTTTTGATTTCTCCTTCTTCAGCATCTGTACTTGTTGCACAGACCTGAATGATGGTTATAATGATAAGTTTTCCAAGAAATCTGATTCATATTATTTAGTCCAACCTTCCATTATAGCCCTTCACTGCTTGTGATATATCTTTTTACAGTATTAGAACCACTCTATTCCTTATGATTTTGTCATTTCAGGAGTAAAGCACTTCAAAATTTTCTGACTGAAAATATCCTAATCATGTCCAGACTAGTAATGGAGACCAGTGTCCTGACGGCATTGCTCTCAGTTTCTCTAAAATACTCATATCCTCTCACCACGTTAAGACACACATCCAGGAGAAAGACTATCTGTTGTTGTTGTTTCAGTCATTCAGTCGTGTCCGACTCTTCGTGACCCCATGGACCAGAGCTCGCCAGGCCTTCCTATCCTCCACTGCCTCCCGGAGTTTTGTCAAGTTCATTTTGGTTGCATCGATGACACCGTCCAACCATCTCCTTCTCTGTCGTCCTCTTTTCCTTTTGCCTTCGATTTTTCCCAACATCAGGGACTTTTCCAGGGAGTCCTCTCTTCTCATGAGGTGGCCAAAGTACTGGAGCCTCAGCTTCAAAATCTGTCCTTCCAGTGAACATTCGGGGTTGATTTCTTTCAGAATGGATAGGTTTGATCTCCTTGCAGTCCAGGGGACTCTCAAGACTCTCCTCCAGCACCACAGCTCAAAAGCATAGATTCTGCAGCGATCAGCCTTCTTTATAGTCCAGCTCTCACTTCCATACATCACTACTGGAAAAACCATAGCTTTAACCATCCTGACCTTAGTTGGCAAAGTGATGTCTCTGCTCTTTAGGATGCTATCTAGGTTTGCCATTGCTTTCCTCCCAAGAAGCAGGCGTCTTTTTATTTCGTTGCTGCAGTCGCCATCTGCAGTGATCAAGGAGCCCAAGAAAATAAACTCTGTCATTGCCTCCATTTCTTCCCCTTCTATTTGCCAGGAGGTAATGGGACCAGTAGCCATGATCTTAGTTTTTTTGATGTTGAGCTTCAGCCCATTTTTTTCACTCTCCTCTTTCACCCTCATTAAGAGGTTCTTTAATTCTTCCTCACTCTCTGCTATTAGAGTAGTAGCATCTGCGTATCTGATGTTGTTGATATTTCTTCCGGCAATCTTAATTCCGGCTTGTGATTCATCCAGACCGGCCTTTCTCGTGATATACTCTGCATATAAGTTAAATAGGCAAGGTGACAGTATACAGCCTTGTCGTAGTCCTTTCCCAATTCTAAACCAGTCAGTTGTTCCATATCCAGTTCTGACGGTTGCTGCTTGTCCCACATATAGATTTCTTAGGAGACAGATGAGGTGGTCAGGCACTCCCATTCCTTTAAGGACTTGCCATAGTTTGTTGTGGTCTACACAGTCGAAGGCTTTGGCATAGTCAATGAAGCAGAAGTAGATGTTTTTCTGGAACTCTCTGGCTTTCTCCATAATCCAGCGCATGTTGGCGATTTGATCTCTAGTTCCTCTGCCCCTTCGAAATCCAGCTTGTAGTTCTGGAAGTTCTCTTTCCACATACTGCTGAAGCCTGCCTTGTAGAATTTTGAGCATAACCTTGCTAGCATGTGAAATGAGTGCAATTGTGCGATAGTTGGAGCATTCTTTGGCATTTCCTTTCTTTGGGATTGGGATGTAGACCGATCTTTTCCAGTCCTCTGGCCACTGCTGGGTTTTCCAAATTTGCTGGCATATCTTATGCAGCACCTTTACAGCATCCTCTTTTAAGATTTTAAAGAGTTCAATTGGAATGCCGTCACCTCCACTGGCCTTGTTGTTTGCAATGCTTTCTAAGGCCCACTTGACTTCACTTTCCAGGATGTCTGGCTCCAGGTCAGCAATTACGCTATCTTAGTTATCAGGGACATCCAGATCTTTCCGATATAATTCTTCTGTATATTCTTGCCATCTCTTCTTGATCTCTTCTGCTTCAGTTAGGTCCCTACCATTTTTGTCCTTTATCATATGCATCTTTGCACGAAATACCCCTTTAATATCTCCAATTTTCTTGAACAGATCTCTGGTTTTTCCTTTTCTGTTGTTTTCCTCTATTTCTTTGCACTGTTCATTCAAGAAGGCCGCCCTGTCTCTCCTTGCTATTTTTTGGAAGTCTGCATTCAATTTTCTGTATCTTTCCCTTTCTCCCTTGCATTTTGCGTCCCTTCTCTCCTCCGCTATTTGTAGGGCCTCGTTGGACAACCACTTTGCTTTCTTGCATTTTCTTTTCTTTGGAATATTTTTCATTGCAGCCTCCTGTACAATGTTACAAGCCTCCATCCATAATTCTTCAGGTGTTCTGTCCACCAAATCTAGTTCCTTGAATCTATTCTTCACTTCCACTGTGTATTCATATGGGATTTGACTTAGGTTATACCCGACCGGCCCAGTGATCTTCCCTATTTTCTTCAGTTTAAGTTTGAATTTTGAAATAAGAAGCTGATGATCTGAGCCACAGTCAGCACCAGGTCTTGTTTTTGCTGACTGTATAGAGCTCCTCCATCTTTGGCTGCAGAGAACATAGTCAATCTGATTCCGGTATTGTCCATCTGGTGATGTCCATGTGTAGAGTCGCCTTTTGTGTTGTTGGAAAAAAGTGTTTGCAATGACCAGCTTGTTCTCTTGACAAAACTCAATTAGCCTTTGCCCTGCTTCATTTGGAACTCCAAGGCCAAACTTGCCAGTTATTCCTTTTATCACTTGACTCCCTACTTTAGCATTCCAATCCCCTATGATGAGAAGAACATCTTTCTTTGGTGTCAGTTCTAGAAGTTCTTGTAAGTCTTCGTAAAATTGGTCAATCTCAGACTCTTCAGCACCGGTAGTTGGTGCATAAAGTTGGATTACTGTGATGTTCAAAGGACTGCCTTGGAATCGTACCGAGATCATTCTATCATTTTTTAGGTTGTATCCCAGCACTGCTTTTCTCACTCTATTGTTGACTATGAAGGCTACTCCATTTCTTCTATGGGATTCTTGCCCACAGTAGTAGATGTGATAGTCATCTGAACTGAATTCACCCATTCCTGTCCATTTAAGTTCACTGATACCCAGGATGTCAATGTTTATTCTTTCCATCTCACGTTTGACCACATCCAGCTTACCCTGGTTCATAGATCTCACATTCCAGGTTCCTATGCAGTATATTTCTTTGCAGCATTGGACTTTCCTTTCTCTTCCAGGCACGTCTGCAGCTGAGCATCCTTTCGGCTTTGGCCCAGCCACTTCATTAGCTCTGGAGCTACTTGTACTTGTCCTCCACTCTTCCTCAGTAGCATGTTGGACACCTTCCGACCTGAGGGGCTCATCTTCCAGCGTCATATCTTTTAGCCTTTTGTTTCTGACCATGGGATGTTCTTGGCAGGGATACCAGGGTGGCTTGCCAGTTCCTACCCCAGGAAGTCTTATTACAGGCCTCATTGTCAGCAGTGTAATTAGCCTTACAATGATGAAGCACAGTTCAGCCTGTTTTATTTTGTAGCCTCACTGATCAACTGGGACACAAAAGTAGAAATGTGCCCCATTTATAAGATATTCCAGTATTGTAAAAGTAGTACAGTACAGCTCCCAGATATACGTCTGGGCTTTAGCAAGAATGTTTCTTCATAATGGGGCTTAAAGACTATCTAGTGCAGCGTTGTGACATGTCATAATGCTGTTTGCACTTCTCTTGCACAATACCCTGACAGTTTCACTGAAGGTTGGGCTAAGATTATTTTAAACAAAGGTGGAAAAAAAACATTCTAGTTTCAGTTCCATTTTAATTTCCCCTTCTTTCAGCTGTGCTTATCTCTGGAATAACAGGACAAGTAATGCTTAAAGAATACGCAGGATGCAACTTCCTTTGATGCTGAGACACTAAAACCGAGCCTCTGCTTGTTTGAGATTAGTGACCTTCTAGGTCACAGGTTGAGACTTCCAGGCAGGCTTAAGGCTCAGCACCAAGTATTTTCATCACAAAGCTTGACAGGGAAAGAGCTCTCAAGAAGAAAACAGATTAAGAGGACCGAGCTAGTGTAATCATTATTTTCCTATACTGCACCAGATGGGGGACATGTTAACAACAGAATATATGCTCTTGTACTTGAGACGCTAACAACATTCCACCTCTCCGTTTGCCTTGATTGGTAGGGCTTACCTCTTCCACCCACTCAATCAGATTTGAATCTACATTTGTATAAAAATTGCCCTGTTCTGCTGACCTGGTGAGCATAATTGTGTAAAGCCCCGCTATACCCACAATAGGGGGGGAAATTAGTCAGACTGGAGAGGTCGCAAGCATGCACTGCCATCATATAAAAA
This sequence comes from Phrynocephalus guinanensis, assembly GCA_037367245.1. Taxonomy (NCBI): domain Eukaryota; kingdom Metazoa; phylum Chordata; class Lepidosauria; order Squamata; family Agamidae; genus Phrynocephalus; species Phrynocephalus guinanensis. The sequence continues at coordinate 104,918,607 of CM074740.1, read as the reverse complement.
ATAATTTACACAAATTGTTTATCGCCTTGAATTGACGCTTTCCTACTACATTTAATCCTCCACAACTGTGCCAAGAGCTGACACTTGGCAGGTGGTAAATACTTGATATCGCTATATGCATAAAAAGTAAAAACGTTATAATGCCAGTAATCAACATAAAGAGCAACATAATCAGGCCTTCCTATCTGCATAATCATAATTGGAGGGGGAGGGGACACAGTCATTAAATAATATTCTGAATAGTGCATACACAGAATGCGAGCAGTTGGCGATACCCAACCCGTTTATATAGAGCAGAGCTGTCCAACTTTGAACAGGCCAAGGTCTACTTTTCCCATCCCAAAGTGCCTGAAGGCTACTACACTAAAACCTCTACTTACGAATTTTATCCATTCCTTACTTATGCACATGGTCATAAGTAAAAATGTGTAAGTAGAGCAGCAGTTTCCTATAGGAATGCATTGAAAATTAATTAATCCATTATGGAGGAAATTGTCCAGGGGGGAAGAAGGGAGATGTCACTGCATAAAGGAGATGGGAACACCTGAAACTCCACCTCTCACCCGTCTCCTCCCTCCAATCTGCACCAGTGACTCAGCTGGTCACAAGACAGTGGCACATCGATCATCTGGCCAGTGGGGGGAACAGGGAACTGCGCCATGGCCTTGAACTGGCTGACCCAGAACTTTGCTGGGGCAGTGGTCGTCCTTGGGATGGGGGAGGGAGGGGTGGAGAATTTATCCCCTCACTTTTTTATTGATGGCCGGCAGGCTACTTTTGAACCCTTCGCGGGCTACCAGTAGCTCACGGTCTACCTGTTGGGCAGGCCTGATATAGAGCAAGCATCAATCAACGCCTACAATATAAGGCACCATTGGCTCCAAGTTGTAACGTGTAGGCTGAGACGCATCAGTGCATGACAGAAATCTTACCCATGGGCCATGAAGCTTCTGGAGAAATGACTTGACTGGGGAGTTTGGATGTTTGTTTGTTTGTTTAAATAAAGTTACCTTGTGAACCAGGTATTTGTTTTTAACATGAACCAGCACTGTTTCACATGAATACAAGGGAAATCAAGATGAACCTTGGCATTTTGTTTCCAGGAGAAGATGTTTCTTAATCCCGTGACACATACAGTGTCACCATCCTAGCTGCCATTCATCAGCTCTGTAGTTCTCAGCCTTTTGGCACTTATGCCCCAGTGATCACTCTCTCGCTGCAAAGAACCTGTCTTTCGCCATGATTTTTATCTTCATTTTAGCTTAATTTTAGTTTATTGTTGTTGATTTATGTATATTTTGTTTTATTATGCTCCCTGTATTTTCTTTTTTTAATGTATTCCTTTGTTAGCTTGTTATGTGATTCCATTTTGTAAACCGCCCAGAGTAGCCAAAGGGCTAGATGGGCAGTATAAAAGTCAATAAAATAAAATAAATAAATTCAAAAGCCCATATCTTGCACATTTGTGGCCCAGGTCCAACAATCCTTCTAAGCTGCATGCGTAAGGGCTCCTCTATAGCAACAATGGGTCTGAGTGCAGGCAGAAAGCAGCTGGTTTGTTTACTTCATGTTTTTAATGTAGCCCCATGCAATGGGACAGAACATTAGAAGGACCTTTGCCCATATCTAATGGCTAGTTACAAACAGAATCATTAAGACTTATATAGACTCATCATTTACCAATTAATTCAACTGGGATTACCAGCAGGGACTTGTTAATTGTTGGCTGTGTGTGTGTGTGTGTGTGTGTGTGTGTGTGTGTGTGTGTGTGTGTGTGTGTGTGTGTGTGTGTGTGTGTTTACAGTCGTGACTCCATGTCCATGGAGTTTTCTTGGCAGGAATAATGGGGTGGTTTGCCAGTTCCTACTCCAGGCACCTACAGCACCTGGTATTCCCTGGTGGTCACCCATCCAAGTACTAACCAGGGCCGACCCTGCTTAGCTTCCGAAATCAGGCAAGATCGGATATGCTTAGGGCATCTAGACTGGCTAGAAGCAAGTAAATATTATGCCATTTGCCTTTCACATGTGTGAAAAAGCAACAGGATTTAAGCCACACTGTTAATATGTACAAAGTTCACACAAGGACAATCTGTGGAGAATAGGTTAGTAGGAGACAGCATTTGCTGGACAACATAGGGACTGGGAGTAGCCAAAATCCTCTTGCATAATGTACAACAGCTTATGAAAAAATGGCATCACCTGTAGCAGTACAACCTGATATCCAAACAGAGACTCTTAAACTAGTGGCTGCTAATTAGAGTCCTAGCTGCAATCTCTCAACGGATGTAAACTGGATGACTCTGCATATGTCCCAGACTCCATGTACCATCTTGAATGTTGGTCACTGATGTGACATTCTTTCCTCTACATTTCCACATAGTGTGCAAGAAGATTTGGGTCAATAAAATATAAGTATTAAATACTTCCAACGCCAACCCCCGGGTCTCACCTACACTCTGTGTCCATGGATCACTAGCTGAAGCCCATTTTAAACGTTCGGCCTCAAAAAAAATGTCTGCCTTCATTTCTTACCTTCTAGTAAACGTTCACACTTTTGGAAAAGAGCTGAAATGGGTAGATTATAGAAACTGATGAACCCAAATGATTTCTAAATAATTGCTCTGGCTCACAGAAAGCAAGATAATGATTGCCTCTCGGTTCATTCAGATTACATACTCACATTTTAATGACTATCATTCCGTTTCAAAGGTGCATTACTTCCATTCCATGCTGAATCATCTGGTTGTACAAGTTGGCATAAAAGCATTCAACGTGCATTCTTATCATCTGTTGCTGCAAGAAGCCTTGTGATTCAAGAGGAAACTTATTTTAGGCTGTGGTGGTGGGATCCGGTGAGAGGCAAAAATCCTGTACACATTTTACTTCCCCTCTGCAACAGAAGGAATAGAACATCCAAAGCACTCTCAACAAAGAGGTCTGGATGCCAGAAGAGCCTCCACTCTTATATGGAAAATGAAGCCAATGCAAAATGACCATCTCAGTTTTAGGTCAAAGCAGAAAGTAAGATACGCAACAAGGCCTCTAAATGATGTCTGAAATGGAGAAGTCATCTGTGTTGTTGTTGGTGAGGCGTGTGGTCAGTTAAATACAGTATATCTGTCCCCCAAAGCCACAATGTGATGGAACCTGACTTGGTCAAATGCAAGAACCACATTCCAGTCCCGCTAGTTTCAAAGGATATACTTACAGTCTGACTCAGTCAGGACTCAATCCCTCCTTTTGTATTCATCCACGCACAGCAAGGGGACCATTATGAACTGGATCCTAGTACTCTCTCTGGGTTATGCTACAAGAAATAACTGTACATTTCTATTGCATTATGCTGTGGGCACTGTCTCTTGTTACAAGAAGGAATCTGAGCCACTGGAAATATAAGGATACAAGGACAAAGCACCTCCCCCTTTTAGTTGTTTCGAGTTCTTCAGGGTGTTTGGCTGTGATCTGGAAGTTTTTTTCCCCCCTGAAGTTTCACCAGAGTCTGTGGCTGGCATCTTCAGAGGGCAAGGAGCTCAGGGAACTAGGAGTTCTCTCTGTGCCCTGTGTTATAAAGTGAGTGAGACTGGGAGTTTTTAAGTTGTGGGAAAGAGGAAACTTGTCCTATGCAGGAAAATGGGTGTTAGTCATTGTATTATGATGAAGGAATTAAGAAGTTTCAATGCAATCAGAGGTAGCAACAATCCTTGATGGGTGTCATTAGCTGTTCTATTGTGTGAACCATCACTTTTGCTTGTGGCTGGGTGGGAATCACTGAGCTTTGACCTTTTGCACTCTGCAGCTTTTAGTACTAGAAGCCAGGCTTTGTTGATTTTTAGACTTTCTTCTTTTTTGTTGAAACTGTGCTTACATTTGTGGATTTCAATAGCTTCCCTGTGTAGTCTGACATTTTTTTTAGGAATGGGGCAATCATATGACCTTCACAGAGCGTTTCCATCGTCATGTTGCTCCCCAGCACAGGCAATGTTAAAAATTCATCAATTAGTATCTCTCCACATCCAAGTTATCTCTTAAACCTAAGTAGTGTGCATGGGCCAAGAAGAGGTCCAGTTGGCACAGGGGGTGGGAGCTGGGGAATGGGCCAGAAAACTAGACAAACCATGAAGTCCCCGTCTCTAATTCTTCGTGTTATCAGGTTAATGCAATGTTGTTGTTGTTCAGCCGTTCAGTCGTGTCCGACTCTTCGTGACCCCATGGACCAGAGCTCGCCAGGCCTTCCTATCTTCCACTGTCTCCTGGAGTTTGGTCAAATCCATATTGGTTGCATCGATGACACCATCCAACCATCTCATTCTGTGCCGTCCTCTTTTCCTTTTGCCTTCAATCTTTCCTAACATCAGGGACTTTTCCAAGGAGTCCTCTCTCCTCATGAGGTGGCCAAAGTACTGGAGTCTCAGCTTCAAAATCTGTTATTGCAATAACCAGGTTTAATGCAGCTAAAATGCTATAACGCAGCTGGATGTTATTCGTCCTTGTGAATGCCTTTAACAGAAATTGCTCAAAACAGAGGGACTCAACACTGGAGAGTCTTCGGCAGAGCTGACAGGGTGGTTTTGCTTGCTCTCGCACCTCTCCCTCTTCAACAGCCTGGTCGTATAGCTGGAGAGGGTCAAAGACCAAAGGAATTGGCATCCAATGTGGACCAGTGGTGACCTTGATCTTCACCTCTCCTTTTTCATCAGCTATTTTCTTATACAAAAAACAGTATTGATCAGCCATTGATGCAGCAACGTCTGTTTCTCTTCACTGGGCTCTGGCTGTTCCCTGGGACATAGAGGGTTCTCCAAAGCCCTGAACTCTTCTAAAAAGTGTTTTGAAACACCTGAACAGCCCAAGATTCCTCACCAGAGTCTGCACCCCCCTCTGAGTTACACCATTCCCAACAGGACAGTGTTTTTATTGAGAATAAGCAAGCTGTATGTTTTACACCTTAAATTCCAAATCTAGGATTGTCCAAATAGGTTGTCCAGGGCTGGGCAGCCAAGCTCCGCAGGCAGACGGCTGCACATTTCTTTGATTATTTCAGAGATTCATGTGTTCCTGTACGTTAAATGTACAGAGTGCCAGAGGATGAGAAATAGAAATTCAGGGGATTATTAATGGGACAGGAATGTGACATATCAGCAGTAAATAGATTATACTGCAATCTAAAGGACATGATGGATACACAATTGGAGGGCCTGAGTTGTACAGCTTCTATACGTGAATCTATTGCTCAGATCTTTAAAGGGGTTGTTAATTACCCTGTCAGTGGAAAAGCTTAGGCACAAAGGAAGGAGTTGGAGGGAAACGTTCAAAAAAAGGCCCGAAGACCATAACCAACAGCTTTCTATATTGCTTTTCAAGTCTGCAAGCAGAACAGTTTGACAGGTCCCCATAAAAACAGCCCAGTGCTGCCCGGGGCAAGAATCAAAGAGCACCAATACCCATCCAGTATCGTGCTGTGTTATTGATCATGCACCCTGATACAAGCCATGTAATCTGCAAGCAGCCTCTGCTGCACAATCAATATCCTCAACCCATATACATCTTAGCACAGTTGGTGCCAGTACATGGCCATACATTTCTGCCACTTCTGGTGGCAAACAAGGACTCGGATAAAAGCCAATGAAGGTACCTTGGCAAATATACTTGGCCGTGGAATCACAGGATCATAGAATTGGAAGGCCATCGAGTCCAACCCCTTGTTCAAGGCAGAAACCCAAATCAAAGCAGGTCTGATAGTTGTCCCATTTTCTCTTTAATGCCTCCTGCATTGGCACGCTCACCACCTCCTGAGAGCAATGGTTCCACGGCTGTACTGCTCTAAAAGTTAGTATGTTTTTCCTGCTATTCAGAAACAATTACAGTAGTACCTTGTATAAAGGAATTAATTCATTCCAAATGAAATTCTGTCAAGCAAATTTTGCTTCATACAAATTTCCTATAGGAATGCATTGAAAACAGATTAATCCCTAATCGCGACCGTTTTTCTGTTGTACGGATTCGCCCCATAGTCGATTCTGTTAAGTGATTTTCCCCTATCTCTGGAAATCTTTTGCGTTAAGCAGATTTTCTGTTAAACAAACCGCTTGTTATACAAGGGTCCACTGTATTTCTACCCATAATGATGCTTCCTGTGTACATTTATAATATCGTGTTTCGTCATAGGAAAACCACAGAAGGCACCAAGATGTCAACCCTGGGGCTGAAGCACCAAGAGCTTGCTGAGTAAAGGAGTGAAAGGCCAGTAGACAGTATTACACTTCTCTAAACAGGTGAAGGCAAGTAAGACAGTGACCCAACAGGGTTTATTCTCATACTATGAATATACTCATTCCAGAATGGCATCTCAGAGTTTCAGGCACACCTTTACAGACCTGGGACCTAACTCACAAGCACAATCAAGCCCATCAACAGCTTGAAAGGAAAACCAATGCCGAAGTGCAAATGAACATGTGTACTTCGTGCACATATTATCATTTGTACTTCATGCAAATATTCTACATCCAGTTTTAAGAACAAATACTCTAAACATAAATATCCCCCTTTTTAGGTAAGCTGGAAACATCATCAGAAAGAAGTTTCTACGTGCCCCCCAACAGAAGCAGATACACTAGGAAGAATATTTAGCAATTAATAAACTTGTGATGAATTAGATAGCCCTTCTATTAACAGAAGAGAAGAAGTTTCCGGCTGAAATACCCCTAGAGACTGGTCGGGATTGCAGCACAACATCACAGTTTAGGGCTGCCATATTCAAAGTCAGAACAACCATGATGATAGAGGAAAATATATCAAGAAAAATGAGTGGAAATGTTGCGTATAGACTTACAAGGATCCCCTGGTCCTTCACATCCTCCTACTGGGAAAGCCAAGGGGCTGACACACACCCAGCTATAAAACCATACCAGACCCCCAAATTATATGAGCATATTTAGGACTCCCTGATTTGGATGGGAAAGACATCACAATCAATAAAGGTAAGTTATCATGGATCGCTTACAAGGGAGAACGATTCCAAGTGCACCATCATTTATCACTCTGGCAGTTAATGCGAGGAGGAAATGCAATTTTTCTAACCAGGTATCAGACATGTGACATTCTGATTAAATGGCAAGGAAATGCAGCCCCAAATCACTGTAATAAAGTGAGATCATCCATTTATTGTGTCCCAGCTAATCATTTGTAAAACTGCGAGTTCATTTTTACAGCCTTTTGTGAGCAATAAGGGAAGGCTTTGAATATTATCATTAAGGGGAAAGAATGATTTTTATATTTACCAACCTGTCAGGAAACTTTATCTCAATTGGGTGTCAGATCAAGGATCCTGATCATCTTCCTAAACGCCCTACAGAACTCTCTAGACCTCTAGGGAAAAAAACAGAAGCTTGTATTTGTCATAGCTGCCATTTATTCTCCTCCCCAAAAAGAGTTAATTCCTGGACGAAAACAGACAATAGCAGTGGGTCTTAGAATTGCAGAACTGGATCATCAAGTCCAGGCCATATAAAGGCAGCACAGTGAGGAATTAAACTACCAAACACTAGCTCTGCAGTGAAATACCTAAACCACTAAGCAGCTCCAATCCTATCCAACTACTAGAGATGGGCACGACTTGAAAAAAAATAATTTCGAGTTGTCGTTAGTCGGGCCGGTTCCGTTTCGGCTCGTTTCCGTTTTTCGCGAAAATTTGCAAAAATTAGTCGGTTCGTTTTTTCGTTTTTTCGTTGTCGTTAGTACTGGTTTGGGGAGGGGGTAGCGGGCTCCTGGAGGGAGCTGCAGGAGTCAGCCAGAGCCACAAGTGACGGACTGGCAGACTCTTTGCACCCGCTGTGTCTCACGTACTTGCATGTAGTGCAATGCAAGTAGATCTGGCTTAGGGTTAAGACGGATTAGCGCAACGGCTAGGGTTAGGCTAGTTACGGGTGAGGTTAGGGTGAGTATTGGGGTGCATCTGGGTGCCTCTCTGACCCACTTAGAAGGACAGTGTACTGGCGTATGGGTTAGGCTTAGGGTTCGGGTTTGGGCTACGATTAGTGGGCTGTTTATGCCCAATTGGCACATTCCAGAAGTCTCTGTGGTCAACCTGGCCAAGTGGCCATGCGATTGGTGGAAAATTTGCATGGTCTACTCCCATGGGAGAGCCCATCATTGCAAATGTGCAGGTGTAAAAAAATAAAATAAAATAAAATCAACGGAGACTTTTTTTTTGCAAGAAAAACCCACTGCTGCTACTGTAAAAATTCAAGCATTTAAAATAGCCAATTTTCGCATGTTTCTGTGGTGCTTTGGTGGGGTTTTGGGCAACGATTTCAAAAAAAATATTGCGGTCGCCATCTTGGATTCCCCCCCCCACCGCATGGCAAATGGATGCGCCCTCCCAGCCTGGTACTGTCAGCAAAACCTGGCCATGCGATTGGTGGAATGGCTCCAAAACTTTGCATGGTCCACTCCCATGGACGAGCCCATCATTGCGAATGCGCAGGTGTAAAAAAATAAAATAAAATAAAATAAAATAAAATCAACAGAGACTTTTTTTGCAAGAAAAACCCACTGCTGCTACTGTAAAAATTCAAGCATTTAAAATAGCTAATTTTCGCATCTTTCTGTGGTGCTTTGGTGGGGTTTTGGGCAACGATTTCAAAAAAAATATTGCGGTCGCCATTTTGGATCCCCCGCACTGCATGGCAAATGGATGCGCCCTCCCAGCCTGGTACCAGCAGCGCAGCAGTAGCAATAGCCAAGGAGAGGGGGGCAGGGAACCCCCCCCCAAATAAAACACCCTTCTGGCCTGGTAGGTGCCCTCAGACAGTTTTCGCCTACTTTTAGGGCCGGGAATCAGGTTTTTTTTTAACTTTTAAAAACTTTTTTTCTGTGCCGCTTGGCATTGCGCGATGCAAGTAACGAGCACGACAAATCAGAGCTCGAAGTCTGGCGGAGTAATTTCCGTTTCCGTTTCCGTAGAGTAACGGATACGAGTAACGGAAACGGAAACGGGAATACCGCTAAGTCGTGCCCATCTCTACCAACTACATTCAGGAGCCCCATGGCGCAGTGGTTAAATGCCTGTACTGCAGGTAAAACTGTGCTCAAGACCTGGGGTTCAATCCCAGGTAGCCGGCTCAAGGTTGATTCAGCCTTCCATCCTTCTGAGGTCGGTAAAAGGAGTACCCAGTTTACTGGGTAGGGGCAATGTGTAGCCTGCATACTGTAATTAAAACTGTAAAACCGCCCAGAGACTACTTGAAGTGGTATGGGGCGGTATATAAGCAGAATGTTACCTTTTTTTTTACATGTGAGTATCAATGTACAAGTCTGTTCATTGTCTGTTCATAATTTCAGACATCTGCTGGTCTAATTCTACAAGCTCTAATTCTTTGGGCTAGATGATGCTGTATAAAAATCTAATAAATAAATAAATAAATAAATAAATAAATAAATAAATAAATAAATAAATACATACACACATACACACATACATTTACATTGCTTCTATGTTCCACAAGAACAAAATTACTTCAAAAAGTAAAGTTAAAATGTACAAAATCATTTATACCATTTTCGTTCAGAAGTTTTATAGCTCTTGAAAAATGGCTAGCCACAAATGCTTAAACAAAGAAATGAAAACTAGAATTAAGTTGCAGGCAAATAAGAATTTGATTCAAAATAAGAACAGTTTCTATTATACCTGAAAGCTATAAAATTTTGCCAACTCATTCTTGGTTTAATAACAGATTCTATTTCACAACTTCACCAGTGCTTAGGAAGACTATTATTATTACTACTTTAGCTTCAACACTGCTGGTAAACCTGTACCTCAATAAAGACTGGAATCTTGTTCTTTAGTATATTAAGTCAAGAAGAAGAAGAAGAAGAAGAAGAAGAAGAAGAAGAAGAAGAAGAGTTTTTTTTAAAAAAGTAAAGATTTGTGTGCTAGTCGTGTCTGACTCTAGGGGCGATGCTCATCTCTGTTTCCAAACCAAAGAGCCAGTGTTGTGTAAGTCCATGGCCATGTGACCGGCATAGCTGAAGTCATTTCTGCGCACGGAACACTGTTACCTTCCCGCTTTTTACAACGGTACCTATTTACACCCGGCACCCAGGATTCGACTTTGCAGCCGACAGTTTCAGCACTCTAGCCCACTGAGCCACCACACGCCTAGTAGTAGCAGTCACACTCTAATATGTACACTGAATGAGAGAGGATCTGGTAAGTCAACTCCTCCACAAGTTCCACTAAATCTAGACTCACTCTAGTTAGGATTTAGGTTTCAGCCAAAGCTTTGCAATGCATTTAATTACCAATGACATTGTTCAGATTACACTTAATTAACTTATCTCCTTCCCACCCTTGGCCTTGGGGCCAAATCATGATAAGTGTCACTCTAAAACACTATGATTGGCTTCTCTCAATGTTGTTTGACTTTTTTTCCAAAAAACAATAAAAATACCCTGTAATTTCTACATTTATTCCAAGACAGTTTGAGCACCTATTAATTAAAGCCCAACAGCACCCTGTCAAAAATACTGAAGAAAACATAATCCGATGTCTGAGTTAAAAAACAGCAGAAGTTTGTACGCATCAGATTGCATCAACTCTAAAATGACTGCTTTCAATTTGTTATGGCTTTATATTCAGAAAGCTGGACGTACAACAGCAATGTACAAACATGCTTGAATCAAAGGTCCTCAATCATATACAGTGGTACCCCGACTTAAGAGCAGCTTGACTTAAGAGCAATTTGACTTAAGAGCGGAAGACTGTTGACATTTTAACTGCTGCCTTACAAATTTTAGATATGGTCTGGTTGACTTAAAAATATTTTTTCCATTTTTTTATGTTTAACTTATTTTTTCAATTTTTAGATAGGTACCCCGACTTAAGAGTAGTTTGACTTAAGAGCATGCATTCGGGATGGATTAAATTCGTAAGTTGAGGTACCACTGTATCAAGTATCCATCAGAACAGAACTGAGTGACCAGTGTATACGTACAAACACAGACACACATGCATCCATAGTATTACGGCTGTGATTAAAAGTGTTGCATGTTTGTATGCTATTGATTTTATTAGAACACAATCTGCTGTAGAGAACAATATTAATTAATTAATTATCATTATCATTATTGCAGTAGATGTTATGGCAAACTCTAGACTGGCACAAGACGAGCAGTGATCATTTTTTAAAAGCAGCTTTTCTAGTGCTGGGTTTTTGGTGTGATCCTTTAGGAAAAGGCGTCATATAAATATTTTAAAGAAACAAACAAACCTGCACAAACCTGCAAAGTGCATAGAAGAACAGACTTCAGCAAACATAGGAGCAGTCACAGGGGAGTGAAACAAATTAAAATTACATAAGATTCTATCTCTGTACAAGATGTTTGTACGTTATAATGAGAGAAAATGATACCAAGGTGGGAAGAACAACACTGTACCTGATAAGAGACAGAAAGGTACACAAGGAAGCAGCATATTAAATGGAGAAGCCATGAAATACCTTCCCAAGTCAAGGGTGGACAAAATATTTATTGGACTACTAAAGATTCATACACAGAAGCTAGCTTTCAACCTATACAGGTCTTCATCATACTGGACACCAACGGTCTGTGTGCATGGCACAGGAAAAAAAACCCATACAAATTCCAAAACCTTTGGCCACAAATGCAAGGCAATTTCATTTCACTAATGGGTGGTATATAAATGTAATAAATAAATAAATAAATAAATAAATAAATAAATAAATAAATAAATAAATAAAATGGGGGCTCCAGAGTCAAGTCAGAGGTATAGGTTTCAGGTGAGATGAACTAGAATCTCCTTTCAAATCCCGATCAGTAGCACAGTGGTACCTTGAAATACGAATGCCTTGAGATATGAAAAGCATGAGTTACGAAAAGGAAGTCCATCCAGGGCACAATGCACCCTGGGAATTGAAGTCTTCCACAAAAATTTGAGATATGAAAATTTTGTATGGAAAGCCCTGAGATACAAACAATTTGCAGAAGACTTCAATGCCCAGGGTGTATTGCACCCCATTCAGATACATGGTACAATTTTTTTAAAGATACAAAGCATCCCGAGGAAGTAATGCATTTTGTGTCTCATGGCACCACTATAATCTGCTAGTATTTATGAGGTCATTCCTGTTGTGCAGGTGGAGCAAAGAAACAGGATACTGATATACAGTAAACCCCCTCCTATTGCAGGGGTTAGGGACCCGACCCAACCCACAATAATTGAAAATCCGTAATATGTGGATGCTGGGTCAGGTCGGGACTGGGCAGGCTCTCTGGGGGCTCTTGTACTTACCCCAGGCCTGGCGCTGCTCCAAACGGGCCTGCAAAGGGGCTTTCCAGTCCCCCAGAGGCCCCCAAAGTGCTTTCTAGTGATCTGGAGGCCACTTCTGGTTTGCCGGAAGTCACTTCCAGTTTGCGGGAAAGCACTTTTGGGGCCTCCGACGGGCCTGGGAAGGTCTTTCCTCCTTACCCCAGGGGGGGGGCTTTTTACATATACTGTGTACCCACAATATACCGGGACCACAGTATATGAACCACAAAACGGCGGGGGACAACTGTACCTCCATCCTATATGGAGGTATAGGCTTTATCTTGTTTCATCCTGCATGTATTTCTTGGAACAATAAACATATTTCCCTCTTTTTATTGCCATGAGCACCCTATGAATATTAAATGCTTATTTTCTATGCATTGAAGGATCTCCTGGTCACCTTCTCCCCCCCCCCCTCCCCCAACCATCTACCCTACGATTTATGAGAGACTCCCTTCTGCCTTGCCTTTCTGCCTTCTTCTGTTTTGTTTTGTTTTGCTAAACTTTGCTTGAGATGGAAAGATCTGTGGACCAGCTGATCTGCTATCCAGACTGTCAGCTAGAAATTCCTCTTGAAATTGATAAGAAAATGTGATGTGGTATATTGTAACAATAACCATGCGCTATCACGTCAATGGTGACATACAGCAGTCCCATGCTTTAGTATAATATGCCGTACTTCAAAGTGGCTTCCCAGTCTTTCCCAGTTTTGTATTCTGGGATTATCCAGCTTGATCTGAAGCTACATCATATCTCATGGGGTCATTGGTTTGAGGGTTGCTTGTTTTGCCTGTGTCTGTTTTGGAGAGGGTTTTTTTTGGGGGGGGGTTGGACTTCAGCTCCCCAAATTTTGAAGAATTTTGCAGACAGAATTCCTACATTTTGTAGGAATCCTACAAAACCAACAGACCCCTAAATTTTGCTCAACTGGACCAGGATATAGCTCTGAGGCTGCAGAATCTAGCTAGATCCTAGCTTCCTGTTTGTAATGTACAAAAAAAGGAACTTGCCATGGTGCTTCTCATTATCCCAATGGCAAAGGACTGTGGGAGTTGTGGTCCAAAACATCTGGAGGACTGAAGTTTGGACATGCCTGATTTAACCACTGCACCAAAAGGCTCTTATCCACTGGGTTATTTGATCTCACTGCTGTATACTTCAGTGGCAACTGTTCTGGGTGGTTCTAAATGAGATGAACCAAAGCAAGCTTTAGCAGAGCAATGGAGCAGAAAATGTGCCAATATAGAGTTCAACCAACTCTCTCATTTCTTCATTCACAATGTTTTACAACTACTTCCTCATTTCTTAACTACTCCTCTAAGTTGACTGACACACCATTGTGCCTGCATAGGTTTTCTCTCAATCTTCTTGCATAGTCATTTGGGCCTACAATAGTAATTTTTTTACTGTTTCCATAGTGTGTCTCAATAAGCAATTTAATCCACATCGACCAGAATCCTACTACATTTGCCTGCCGGTCATAGTCCAAGGGTGTAAATCTCGGTAGTAAATGGCCACTAGCTAGGAACGTCGTACACAAGCTTCATGAACGCAACAAGAAAAACATGCTTCTGCTTCTCAACTGAAAGCAATTTGTTACTGTGATTTATGCCAAACGGATTTGCTGGCAGACATAACTAACAAGATTATGGCCATCAATTCATGTAATGGGGAGTCAGTGGTCCTGCCGTGGGTCAGCTTTATCCAGTATGATAAAATTCCAAGTCTAATTGACAGAATAAACCAGCCTATCATGTCAAGAGAATGCATGTCACTAGGGTCGGGTGGTGGTGATATTCAACCTATGATATTGGCCACACATGTCAAGAATACACGTGCAAAGTTACCCAGTTCTCAGGTGGGAGGAACCCTTGGGGGGTGTTGCCAGAAAAAGATCTTATTCGCTTGTCCTCCTGAAACAGGTTTGAGCAACTATAGCTTTTTATGTGTGTTTCCCTTTGGCCATGTCCCACCTGGCCAACTCACCTTTTGTGTTGTATTTTGGATCATCACAAACCTGCACTGGGAATGTTTCAGTTCTGATATTTTTCAGGTACACTAGGAGCTTCCTTGCCTGAATAGCAGGGTCGGGGGGAGAGAGAGAGACTGTACAAATAAATGCACTCAGACTAAACTCAAGGGTCAGTATTCATCTGTGGCACAAATGGTCGTGCTTTCATTAATCATGTGCAGAGAGGTATCCACCTCCTTGTTACCTCTTTGAAATGAACAGGGTTGCACGCATCTGCAAAGTGGCCAGCAGACATCTTGAGTACAGGCGATGAGAGAGGAAAAATGGCCAAGGACTGGGAAGAAGGAGAAAAGCAATGGGTCTGTGTAAGGTCTGTGTAATATTTTTTTACCCAATGTGCTGCTAGTCTGTGGAACTCCCTGCCACAATATGTGGTTATGGCATCTAGCCCGGATGCCTTCAAAAGGGGATTGGACAGATTCCTGAAGGAAAAGTCCATCACAGGTTACAAACCATGATGGAGATGTGGAATCTCCAGGTTTAAAACTAGGGGGGCGGAGGTACTTCCAAGGGCCAGATGCAGGGGAGTGGTGTCAGGAGACAGATATCTAGTCTTGGGCGCTCCCAGTTGCATTTGGTGGGGCCACGGTGAGATACAGGAAGCTGGACTAGATGGGCCTTTGGCCTGATCCAGCAGGGCTCTTCTTATGTTCTTAAGATTTCCCTGTCACCAGAAGGCAAACAACTCCCTGGCCACCTGCCCAGTTAGGCTCCCCACCTGCAGTGCCTGTGATCCCGTAAAAAAGCCGGTTCCGTAATCACCAACAATTAACACAAGAATTAGCTCAGGTGATCAAAATGACTTTGCAGACGTAATAAACCATGACTGTAACCGCTAAATGAACAAACAGCTCAACGCATTGCCTCGTTGGTTAGGGTTTTTGTTTGTGGATTTGTTTTTTGTTATGTTTTGGGACAACCAATAATACCAAAAACAAGAATTTGAACCTGACTGCAATTCTCAGAATGACTCGAAGGAAAATAAAACAAACTTCGTCTTTACAGGGGATTAAAACCTCCAGGTCATGCGGTTCAGGATGCAAAACTGTTGTGACCAATTCCTCTTTGTCCATTTTTACACAATTATCACGCATGCAGCAAGATGGAGGTGGGAAAATGGGGTCAGAAAAATTTATTGACCCATAAAATTTGAGAGCCACCACGCTGTGTTGTATATCAATAGTTGATTTCATTGACTCTAAAAATGATGGATGCCTGCCATCCAAGGAGAACTGATGCCAAAAACACTAAAAGTAAATGTACTAAAGGAGAGAGAACATGCCACAGAAATGCAAAGGAGCTTTGTTTTGACCCAAAGATCTGCTATCCTGTGGTAAGTCCCCCTCCCCTCTCACTTTCAGTGACAAAAAAGAAAAAAAGAAATTACCAAGTTCTGCGTACTGAAAGGAAAGTCAGCGTGTCGGATAGGTTCCCAAGTAAAAAAAATACAGCATTTACAAAAAAATCCCAATTCTAAACCTTACTGGAGAGAGACATTTTTCAAAGTAGGAGCCTGCTAACTCACTGCATTCACATTCCGTTTTATCTAGTTTTTATCCAGATAACGTCGATGCAGTCCAGTTCATCTGTGTAGAGACCAGTTTAACTCTTTACATGTCTTCAAGCAGCTCACCTTTTGCTTAACTTCACCATTCATTCTGAGCGCATTGTTTTGGATTGCTCTTTGTGCCCTACCAGGCAGAAAAAGTAGAAACAGACACTGCATTTTAAAACAGGACTGACTCACTTGTTCAACTGCTTATATATTTAATTCATTCTTCAAGGAAATTCATTATCCGAAAAAATTCGTTATCCAAAATGCGGTTTCCCATAGGAATGAATGGGAAACCAATTAATTTGTTCCAGAGCCTAGGAAAATGACACAGACACCTGGTTTTTTGCTCAAAACTCTTTATAAACGACACATTAAAGGTAAAGATATGATGCAGCCAAGGATGACTCTTTTTCAGTGATGCATGCTGGAAATTCGTTATCCGAGGCAGCCCATAGGGGAAATTTGTTATCCGAGGCAGCCCATAGGGGAATTTGTTATCTGAGGTAGCCCATAGATTCAATTTGTTATCTGAGGCAGACCTATACCTAGAAACTGTGATTCGTTATCCAAGGCAGCCCATAGGGAAAATTCGTTATCCGAAGCAGCCCTATACCTGGAAATTGCTATTCGTTCTCCGAAATATTCGTTATCAGGGGAATTTGTTATCTGAGGTATTACTGTATGTATATACCAGAGAAAGTATGTATGTATGTATGTATTTTAATATATTTATTTATTTAATTATTATTTAATATATTTAATTATTTTATTTTTTATTATTTAAGAATTATATTGGGGTAATATCATAGTTAGCAAGCTGTGTAGCTCAGTGGTTTAGGCACCTGGTAGCTGCAGAACCAGAAGTTGGGCATTTAATTCACCCAGGGTACCTTCTGCAAGTAGAGTCAGCCTGTGTGGCCTTGGGCAACCTGCACAGTACCAGAGCACCCCCCAGGAGAAAGCAATGGAAAAGTACTTCTGAATATTCTCTCTCTGAAAAGGGTTGCCGGAAGTCAGAATTAACTCGACAGCATACAATTATTATTATTATTATTATTATTATTATTATTATTATTATTATTATTATTATTATTATTATTATTATTATTATCACATTTTTAAAACTAATTCTAGAGGTAATTATTTTCACCTCCTTTCAAGCTAGCTTTCCCAAGAACTACCTGAAATGACTGTTGGCTCTTGACGCTGGAACTAAAACTTCCTACATATAACCAGAGAGGTTTGTGTCGCTTGTAAGTGCAACTACAGGATATTATAGTCTGAAGGAGTTAGACACATTTTAGTTTGCTTTGCTTAACAAAATCTATTTCTGCCAGCTAGCGAGCAACACTCGAATGCCTGTTACGGAGATCCCTGGAAAACCTGTCAGCCCTTCATGTCAGCTGTTGAATAGTTAATATTTATCATCTAGCAGAAGACACCATAGTTCCATAGTTTTAAAAAGGAATTAATGTAGATCCATCCATGCGGAGCCCCGTGGTGCAGTGGTTAAATGCCTGTACTGCAGGTAAAACTGTGCTCACGACCTGGGGTTCAATCCCAGGGAGCCGTCTCATGTCTGACTCCGCCTTCCATCCTTCTGAGGTTGGTAAAATGAATAACTAGCCTGCATAATTAAACTGTAAACTGCCCAGAGAGTGCATGAAGCACTATGGGGCGGAATATAAGCAGAACACTACATTACATACATCTGCGTTTATGGGCTGAACAGGGTACACAAACACTAAAGGGTGCAGAGGTGGCAGAGCTAGTTGGATTTGACTGCACAACAGTAGTGGCTGAGATCACTCAAAATAATTGTGTGTAGCTGATGGGGATAAACTCCCTCCTAGTCATCTATCCAGGATAGTATGAGGTCTCCTGCCTTGGGCAGGTGTTTGGACTAGAAGATCACCAAGGTCCCTTCCAACCCTACGATGATTCTATGATGATACTATGACAGCTATGCAGGCTCAGGCAAGCTTGTTGTTGTTCAGGCGTTAAGTTGTGTCTGACTCTTCGTGACCCCATGGACCAGAGCACGTCAGGCCCTCCTGTCTTCCACTGCCTCCCAGAGATTGGTCAAATCCATGTTTGTTTGCTTATATTTTTATATTTTTATTAAATTTATATACTGCTCCATCTAGCTACACAGCTACTCTGGGTGGCTACCGTCCAATCATCTCATTTTCTGCCGTCTCCTTTTCCTTTTGCCTTCCATCTTTCCCAACACCAGGGACTTTTCCAAGGAGTCCTCTCTCCCCATGAGGTGGGCAAAGTACTGGAGCCTCCGCTTCAAAATCTGTCCTTCCAGTGAACATTCAGGCAAGCTGCATGGTACCAAAACTGCCACAAAAAGGAGGGACCGATGAACATAAGGACCTGAGAAGAGCCATGTTAGATCAGGGCAAGGGCCCATTTAGTCCAGCTTCCTGTGTCACCCAAGCAGCTCACCAGATGCCTCTAGGGGCACACGAGACCACTAGATACTGTACCTATCTCTTGATATCACTCCTCTACATCTGCCACTTTGGGATACTCTCCTTTTAAGCCTGAAGAGAACACATATCCCCCACCATGGCTTGTCACCTGAGATGTACTGTTCCTCCAGAAATCAGCCTAGTCCTTTTTAAAAGGCATTGAGGCCAGATGCCGTCCCCACATCCTGCAGCAAGGAATTCCACAGACAACAAGACACAGGGGGAAGACATGTTTTCTTTTGTCTGTTCCTCAGTTTGAGTGGATGACCCCTGGTTCTGGTCTTGTGTGACGGGGAAAGAGCTTCCCTCTAAGCCAGGCATGTTCAAACTTCGGCCCTCCAGATGTTTTGGACCACAACTCCCACAGTCCTTTGTCACTGGCAATATAGACTTGGACTTCTGAGAGTTGTGGTCCAAAACATCTGGAGGGCCGAAGTCTGGCCACCATGCTCTAAGCACTTTATCCATCCCTGTGCATCATTTTGTACATCTCAAGCATGCCCTCCGGCACTTTTTTTTCTAGACTAAGACATCCCAAGCACTGTAGCCTTTCCTCATAAGGGAGGTGCCTCAGCCCAGTCATCCTTTGAGTTACTCTCTTCTGCACCTTTCTCACTTTTTTATACCTAGAACACCCTAGGAGGGTGGTCATAGGTCACCCACTACCTCAACTGCTTTCCCCAAACTTTCCCTTGGGAAAGAGTATACGCTTCTTTTGCAGAGGCAGTAGATTTCTGCGTTATCAGTTGCCAGGGGATATGAGAGAGACATCACTTTGCCAACTAAGGTCAGGATGGTTAAAGCTATGGTTTTTCCAGTAGTGATGTATGGAAGTGAGAGCTGGACTATAAAGAAGGCTGATCGCCGCAGAATTGATGCTTTTGAGCTGTGGTGCTGGAGGAGAGTCTTGAGAGTCCCCTGGACTGCAAGGAGATCAAACCTATCCATTCTGAAAGAAATTAACCCCGAATGCTCACTGGAAGGACAGATTTTGAAGCTGAGGCTCCAGTACTTTGGCCACCTCATGAGAAGAGAGGACTCCCTGGAAAAGGCCCTGATGCTGGGAAAAATCGAAGGCAAAAGGAAAAGAGGACGACAGAGAATGAGATGGTTGGACGGTGTCATCGATGCAACCAAAATGAATTTGACAAAACTCCGGGAGGCAGTGGAGGATATGAAGGCCTGGCGAGCTCTGGTCCATGGGGTCACGAAGAGTCGGACACGACTGAACGACTGAACAACAACAACATGAGAGAGAAGGTAACACTGCAGTCAAATCTGGCTGACCATTTTTGGAACAGAATGTCGGATTGCAGAACCTTGTGCTTTGATCCAGTACACTCTTCCAATTTATTCTATCATTAAACTTAAAAGCCCTATTCTTTGTACTACCTGGTGCTGCCCAGATATTTCTAAGACTTCTGTAACATTACGGTCTACATACATGCTTTGGATGAGTCTCTGTCCTTTAATGAAACCTTTGCTTTCCGTGATTCTTCAGTCCTGTGACCACTATCTCATCTCGCAATTGTATCACGTTTATTACAGAATAGGGGTGAAAAAAAGTTGACTCAGTGAGTGAAAACTCTTTCCCTCCTTGCCAGTTCCCTCGCCTTCTCTCTGGGTCTGTGTTTTAACTTCAATAAACTCTGCAGGGGAAAAAGAATTTCTTTCTATGTGCTTCTGCAGCCTTGATCTCGGATAAGAGTTGTAGGCACGACACTAATACAAATGAGTTTCAATTTACAAGGACAAAAAAACACAAGTTTTGATGGCGCTCCCCGACCAAACAAAACAAAGAAAAACTCCATTATTTGTACTACTCTCCTGAACCTTGAAATTAAAAAAAAAATAACTTACTAATTTAGTCCTTTTCCATTTGCTGAATGTCTTTCTTTTCTCCCTCGCATCTCTAATGGAGCTTAAAATTAATATGACTTTTGCATTCAAGGCATGGAAGGTACACTGACGCCCCTGCAGTGAGAGGAAGGTTCCACAAATGGACCAAAAACGTTGATTATTTTGTATCTTCACCATCTTTTTCAAATGAAAAGGAAAGAGGGCTTTCCATTATTAGTAATCACTTATATACCACATTTAGTGTGAAAAGGCTTTCTCCATCTTTGGCACTTCTTTATTCTCATTTTTTCCCCAAAGGGTACAAAAGCTCGAAAAATTCTGCGTATAAGATCATGCAGCTGATCCCACATTCACAGGATTTACTAAAAACACCTTCAGGACACATTAAACAGCTGCAATGTGCTCAGGTACTTTCACTGCTGGCGCATCGCCATTGCAAGGGATCTAAAATGCAGAGAGGGAAAAATAGTCTACACACCTTCACTAGTATAATTTTCTTCCCCAATCCTTCCAGGGAGTTTTCAAGTTGACAAGGTGTTGTCTGACAGAAGCATTTTTGACATTCCGCAAGCCACGAAAATTTTGCAGGCAGGGAGTGGGAACAGGGAATATAGCAAACCTGTCCCCTTAAGTTAGTACCGTCTGTGAGTATTCGTCATCCAGGTGAGTTTATCTGGAAGTTGCGTCAAGGCAACTGGACTTCTTTTCATGAAGGATGGAAGCTGCATAGATGAGCAGCGAAACGTTTCAGTCTCTCAAGGAAAGTCAACTTTCAGATAAGCTAGTACTCTTTCCTCTGACTCTTCTGCAACCGAATAGGCATGGCATTCACAAGATGGAACGATTTCTGTAGTTGCTCCTAGACTTTGGAACTCCCTCCCACTGGAGGTCAGGCTGGCGTCATCTTTGCTATCCTTCCTCAAGCAGGCAAAGGCCATTCTCTTCAGGCAAGCCTTTAACAACCTGTTATGTGATTTTTAAATTGATTGCTATGCATTACTGCATGGACTGGACTTGTAGTACTTGGACTTGTAGTAAGAGCCTCGTGACGCAGTGGTTAAATGCCTGTACTGCAAGTAAAACTGTGCTCACGACCTGAGGGTTCAATCCCAGGGAGCAGGCTCATGGTTGACTCAGCCTTCCAGCCTGAGGTTGGTAAAATCAGTACAGTCACCCCCCGCCGATCGCGGGGGTTAGGGCCCCACCCCACCCCCAATGCATGAAAATCTGTGAGGCGGGGCTGAGGGGCGGGGGGGGGGGCGATCACACGCCTGTCCGAGGCTTCTTGGAGAAGTGCGGGGGGGGGCGGTGCGGAGCGACCCGATCACCCCCCCACGGCTCCGAGGCTTCTCGGAGGAGCGCAGGGGCGGCGTGGAGCGACCCAATAACCCCCCCGCTGCCCGCCCGCGTGGCTCTGAGGTACAGGTACTGCGATCCCGCAATGTAGTGGGACCGCTGTACCTGAACCGCGAAATGGCAGGCGATGACTGTACCCAGTTTGCTGGGGGGGTAATGTGTAGCCTGCATACTATAATTAAAACTGTAAACTGCCCAGAGAACATTTGAAGTGGTATGGGGCGGTATATAAGCAGACCACTTTCCTTTGCTTTGCTTTACTGCTTATGTTTTCCATTTTCTTTTCCATCTCTCACAATGGTATCCCCCATATTTCTTTACTTATTGTTCTTACCTTTAATATCGCTGTTTTAATTATGTAAGTTCACTCTTCACATTCACTGCTCTTAACTTTAAATAGTGTGTTGAATATGTTAACAACAGTTGTATACTCACTGTCTCCATCTTTATGTATTGCCCTTCAATGTTGTAAGCCACCTTGCGTCCTTTCCCAGGAAAAATGCAGGTAACAATATTTTAGATGAATAAACAATTACCATGCCACTGGGCTATTTCATTTCCCACACCCTTATAAATTCATGCAAGCACATGACTCCAGACAACAAATGCTCATTCTGTACCCCAGAGCAGAGAGAGAACTCTTAGTTCCATGAGCTCCCTGCCCTCTGATGATGCTGGCCACAAAGTCTGGCCAAACTTCAAAAACATAACATAAGAAGAGCCATGCTGGATCAGGCCAAAGGCCCATCTAGTTCAGCTTCCTGTATCTCACAGTGGCCCCACCAGATGTGTCTGAGAGTGCACGAGACTAGATATCTGTCTCCTGATACCACTCCCCTGCATCTGGCCCTTGAAGTACCCTGGTTTTAAGCCTGGAGATTACACATCTCCATCATGGTTTGTAACCTGTGATGGACTTTTCCTCCAGGAATCTGTCCAATCCCCTTTTGAAGGCATCCAAGCCAGATGCCATCACCACATCCTGTGGCAGGGAGTTCCATAGACTAACAACGCGCTGGGTGAAAAAATATTTTCTTTTGTCTGTTCTTACTCTCCCAACCCACAGTATGAGTGCATGTCCCCTAGTTTTGGTATTTTGTGAGAGGGAGAAGAGTGCCCCTCTATCCACTTTACTCATGCCCTGCATTATTTTGTACATCTCAATCATATCCCCCCTCAGGCGCCTTTTCTCCAGACTGAAGAGCCCCAAATGTTTTAGCCTTTCCTCATAAGGGAGGTGCCCCAGCCCAGTAATCATTTTAGTCACTTTCTTTTGCACCTTTTCCAGTTCCACTATGGCTTTTTTGAGATGCAGTGACCAAAATTGTACACAATACTCCAGGTGCGGCCTTACTATCATTTTGTACAATGGCATTATAATGTTGGCTGTTTTATTTTCAATCCCCTTTTTGATAATCCCTAGCATGGAATTGGCCTTCTTCACTGCTGCCACACATTGGGGAGACACCTTCATGGAGCTGTCCACCAACACACCAAGATCTCTTTCCTGATCCGTCACGGATAGCTCAGAGCCCACGAGTTGATAAAGTTTTGATTTTTTTGCCCCAATATGCATTGGGGCAAAAAATCACAGCCAAGGAGCTCAAAAAACTCACACAACAGCCACCAATCCTGAAAGACTTGCTCTTATCACAAACAACTTCATCTTGAAAGCCCACAGAATAGCGCATGCCACCTTCAGCATGTCTTGCAACTTACTAAGAAATAGAATGGTGAAGTGGTTAGAGTACAGGATTTGGACCCAGGAGAGTCAGATTCCAATCTCATCAGATGGTCTTTGTAGGGACCAAATGGAAAGAGAGGAGGAAAAGAAGAATGGAACTATAATGATGAACTAATTATCAACAATTTGTGGAACTTGCCATAGAGAAATGTCTGTGAAGATTCTCAGTCATCCAGGTGAGTTTATCTGGAAATTGAGTTGTGGCTACTGGACTTCTTTTTTAGAGATAGAAACGTTTCGCTGTTCATCCAAACAGCTTCATCTGACTGAATACAGCTAGTGCGAGTCCTCCATCTTATAGTCAGTCAGCTTTGACCTCTTCTCACCCTGGTCTGAAATAGGTTCATAAGATGAACAATGGCCTGAATAGGCTTGTTAGGTAGACAATAGTAGCACCCATAGCCTTAAGGTGAACAATGACCTAAGGTGCTGAAACCTATAAAAAAGGGTCATTAGATATGGCCTTGGTGGTGAAGGCTTTTTGATTTGTCAGGGTACTTCAGGCCATTGTTCATCTTATGAGCCTAATTCAGACCAAGGGGACAAGAGGTCAAAGCTGACTGACTATAAGATGGAGGACTCGCACTAGCTGTATTCAGACAGATGAAGCTGTTTGGATGAGCAGCGAAACGTTTCTATCTCTCAAAAAGAAGTCCAGTAGCCATGACTCAACTTCCAGATTGCCATAGAGAAGCAAGCATCTAAGGGGGAAAGAAGAGACAGCTCAGGTATTTTTGTAGAAGCCTTGCCTTGTCCTAAAACTCAGTAAACACAAGCGACATGGCAAGTCAAATTCAGCGGAGCATCACATGAGGTGTCCTGGATGCACAGCATTGGGATGGCATCGGTTACGATTGGAGCACGGGCATTTAGACAAAACTTCAGCAAGTAAAAAGAAAAAAAACACTTCTGCATTTGAGAAATAGGACACAGTAGTGCTTGAAAAGGAGAAGTTGATCAGTACTTCCCCCAAAGTGAGAAGGAGGAGATGAATCACTTTGCATCTGCTCAAGTTTCAGAAGTTAATGAAAAACATTTAGAAAGGGTAGCAGAAGGGTCAGTTTTTGTTTTAATCACCCTTTAAAGGGAACTTGCATTCCTTAGATTCAGGAAGGTTATACAATTCTCAAAGGTCACTGTCTCACTTGTCTTATTTTAACTTTTCTGCAAAGAACACCTTAAAGCTACCCGATCTAAGGAAGCTATTGTTTTAAGTGTCACTATGTTAGTCTGCTAAAGCAACAATAAAGACCAGCAAATGTGTTCTGTTGAGAAATGAAAACAAAAAATATATATCAAAGGGACAAAAGGCTAAAAGTTTGGAAGTTCTCCTTTAAAGAACAACTCGAGAGTATTATTCTGAATATTATTTTGTACTCATCAAACTCAGGCTTGCCTGCAGCTGCCTTCCTCAAACAGTGGCAAATCACAACCTGACAGCGAGCTCTTGTTGGAGGAACTATGTTAATGAAACTGTGGTGTTCAGAAATTTCAAGGTCATTGGTGATGCCAGAGGACAGGAAAGAGATGAAGAAGACCTCTTCCGCTTTTTAGAAAACCCTAGAATCCCTTGTGGCATCAATTGAATAATTGACTGGCTGCTAAACTGAATGCAATGTCCATGTTTAAATGTTACAATGCCATGGAGCCATATATTAGAATTAATATTAGCCAAAGTTTTAGATGCCATGCGCTCTACGTGGGGCAGCGTTTGAAGATGGTCCGACGACTACAACTGCTTCAAAACCGTGCAGTGCGGCTGGTGAGTGGTAGGGCCACCAAGGATCACAGCACACCAATTATTCTGCATTGGTCACCTGTTGCTGCCTAAGCTGAATTAAAAATGCTTATTTTAAAATATAAAGCCCTAAATGACTTAGGACCTAGAGACCTGAAGGACCGCCTCCTTCCATATGAACCTACCCGGCAATTAAGATCTAGCCAGGGGGCCCTTCTTGAAAGAGCCATCCCTCAAGGAGCTGAAAGGGATGGCTTGTAGGTATAGGACCTTTTCGGCAGCTGCCCCCAGGCTATGGAACGCCCTCCCAAGCGAGATCTGCCTGGCGCCAATGTTGATAACATTTTGATGCCAGGTAAAAATCTTCCTATTCCAGAGGTTTTTTAACTCACATTATATTGTGGGTCCTGATGGAAATTTTAATGTATTGCATTTATATGTTTTTTATTATTTTAATCGTTCATCTGTATTTTAATGTTTTAATTAATCAGGAGACAGATGTCTAGTCTCATGCGCTCCCGAACGCATCTGGTGGGGCCACTGTGAGATACAGGAAGCTGGACTAGATGGGCCGTTGGCCTGATTCAGCATGGCTCTTATGTTATGTTCTTAATTGTTTTAATTGCTCATTTTAATTGTAAGCCACCCAAAGACTTTTGGGTAGTGGGTGGCATAAAAGCTGTAATAAATTTTAAAAAAATTTAAAAAAAGAATGGAGCTATGCTTCTCATTCCACCCTTCTCACTCCTGATTCAGATTCGGATCCAGATTCTTTCCTTCCCCTCCATCCAGTGTATCTTTTGTACATGCAACAAAAATTGGGGTGTAGAGGGAAGTTATTGGAAGAAACACAAGGCTTCAAATGAAAATAGCAGACCTGCCCTCTTGCCATTCTAACTACTGTACCAGCAATGCAAAGAAGAAGAAGAAGAAGAAGAAGAAGAAGAAGAAGAAGAAGAAGAACAACAACAACAACAACAACAACAACAACAACAACATAAGAACATAAGAAAAGCCATGCTGGATCAGGCCAAAGGCCCATCTAGTCCAGCTTCCTGTATCTCACAGCGGCCCCACCAGATGTGTTTGGGAGCGCATGAGACTAGATATCTGTCTCCTGATGCCACTCTCCTGCATCTGGCCCTTGAAGTACCCTGGTTTAAACCCTGGAGGTTACACATCTCCATCATAGTTTGTAACCTGTGATGGACTTTTCCTCCAGGAATCTGTCCAATCCCCTTTTGAAGGCATCCAGGTCAGATGCCATCACCACATTGTGTGGCAGGGAGTTCCATAGACTTCCATAGAAGAAGAAGAAGAAGAAGAAGAAGAAGAAGAAGAAAAAGAACAACAACAACAACAACAACAACAACAACAACAACAACAACAACAACAACACAGAGTAACACTGAGGTAGCATTGAACAAATACATTTCTTGTAGACTAACCTATCCTATGACTTAAAATAAAACTTACAATTACAAGGCAGTAGTGTTTTCTGACGGGTTAACTCTTATGTAGGCATTTTTAATGTCAGGGCTGTGAGCATTTTTTTTTACTTGTCATGCATGAATGCGACCTCACCAAACCTTTAAACCTGTTAAAACTCTTCATGGTTTTGCCTGAGTTCACTTTGGTTTCATGCACCACCTGGGAAATGGGGTACTTGTGAATCAATTATTTTAATCATCACATAGACTCACTAATGCTCAAAGGACTGCATTTAGGTCCCGGAAGGGCTTCCAACATGGGCACTGTGAAACTGACAAGAAGGTTCTCTGTAGCATACAATCTGCCAGAATGGATAACTTCATCTTTCGTATGACAAATTACAAACAACCATAGAAAGCTCTGGCCAAACATAGATACATATATGGTAATTCACAAACAAACGAGATATCACAAAATTAATGTCTCCAGTAGAATCATAGAGTTGGAAGAGACCTCAAGGGCCATCCAGTACAACCCCCTGCCATGCAGGATCCCCCACGGTCCCACAACATAAGGCATTGCTATTAATTCATCTGGTTGAAGTCCAAAAAGTAACCCAGTGAAAAACGTGCAGGTCATAAACGGTCCTGGATAACCTTACTTAGTTCTTGACAAAACAAAGCTTCTCTATACGGGATGGTACCTCAACGAGCCTAGAGGAAGCAATTCAAGAACCATCTGACTTGTTTCTTAGTCTTCAAGAGCTCATCCCCAAACATATCAATTTCTTCTAACAGGTCAATTAGGAAACAAAGTGTTCTCCTATCTCAATATTGTTAATTCTGCTACATCAATCTAAAATATTCAGCTTGCTAACCCTCTGGCCATGCACCCCCTTCAGATGTATCATTGATTCTTTGTACTCCACCCAAACCTGTTGCTGACTTAAAATGTATGCTGTTGGTATCTCTTTTGCTTTCCTGTGGACCAACCTTTGGCCATCTTGGTTGTACTAATTCTTCCAATGACGCTGAAAAAAATGTCAATATAGTATCAGAGAGGAATGAAAGAATACTATTCTTGATTTCCAAAATCAGAGAACGATGAAATCTGATGGCACAGAAAACATGGAGATCCACTGAACAGGTGGTGTATTGACTATAAAAGCTACAATCAGGCAAAGAGATGATTAAGAATCCTTTCATATTTTATAGAGGTTGGATCTGGACTTGCCAAAGGAGCTTCAAATTTGAATCCACAGAGACCAGGTACTAACCCTGGTTCTAGGCAAACATGTGCATGCCTTGATGCTCTGCGCATTGTTTAGAGATGGGTGTTTTGTTTTGGAAGGGGTCCGGTTCTGAAATGAAACACGGCAGCATAGCTGCTGTTCGGACCCGGGACCTAGCCTCCAGAAAGAAATCAACTTACCTTCCTTTCGGTCACACGGGGTGAAACTCCAATCAGGAAGCAGCCTCCAATGCATCATCTGTCCTTCTCCCTGGCGCTAGCCAATAAGACAGGGAGGGGGGATGGTGCATGTCCTTGCACAGCTCCTGATTGGCTAGCACCAGGAAGAAGGAAAGATGAGGCGTTGGAGGCTGCTTCCTGAATGGAGTTTTGTCCTGTGCGACCCAAAGGAAGGTAAGTCAGGGGTTGATTTTGTTCCGGACGCTGTGTCTCGGTTCCAAATGGCAGCTGTGCTACCATGTTTTGCTTCAGAACCAGACCCCTTTGAAACAAAACGCTGATCTCTAATTGTGATTTCAAATATCATGCGTTATACGGCAGAATACGATACGTAAAAAGCCCAAACACACTCAAAACACAGAATAAGTGTTCTTCAGTAAGAGTATGGGTTTGTCCTCCATTCAACCCTCCTTACTAGAACACTGCCTGGAACAGCAAACCTTTCAACAGCTTGGTATGTAAAAAAATCGGAGAAACATCTTAATTGTGCCAGAAGAGACTGCAACTCCATTAATCATATTATCCTGAAGCAGCTTATCCATGCTATTACATCTTTAACTGGAGGTGTCTTATTGTTCTTTTCAATCAAATATTTAGTACTGCAGTAATTAAGCTCTCAACGAACTGCTAAATTAAATAACTAAATTAGCAACATGCCTAAAATGTCACTGCCAAAAAAAATCTCCATTACTACATGGTGCAAAAGCAGAGGCTCAGTTTGGAGAATGCTATAATTGTAGAAAACGTACAGAAATACAGGAAGAAGTAACTGAAGTTGGGGGTCAAAAGGGGGGCATAAACTGGGGGAAATTGGGGTGAGACAATCCCCATGGAGAAGTGCTATGAAATGCCTCTCTCTTCTTTTACCATGATTATATTTAGAGCTCTTGCGTAGGCTAATAAATATTTTGGGCTAGCTAAACTGACTTCTGCACACCGGATGTTGTATTTGGCTCTTAGCAGAAATGGGCACGAACTGTCAGTTCATTGGTTTATGCCAGTTTGTCTTTCAGACAAACAGGTGTTCCGTGGTTCCCAGCCTGTCTCCTCCACACAGAGGCAAGATACAGAGGGGGTAGGGCAGGGAATGGCCAATCACCTGCTTGTCCAAAGAACAAACCAACACAAACCAACAAACTGTTGGTTCACACCCATCTCTAGTTGTCACACAGGTGATCAGATGTCCACCTGGCTGACCATATTTTACCAATTTATGGGCAGGTTTAAGCCAATAGTTACAACCTTCAACAATAATCTCAGGTTGCTCAGAACATACCCAAATTTCCTGAAGGCTCATGCCAGTGCATTTCTTTAGAAAGCTGTGGATACCTGCTTTGCAAGTGCAGTGGTGCCTTGTATAAAGGAATTAATTCATTCCAAATGAAATTATGTTATGCAAAATTTCCTTTATACAAATTTCCCATAGGAATGCATTGAAAATGTAGTAATCCCATTTTTACGTTGTACGGATTTGGCCCATAGGCGATTCTGTTAAGCAAATTTCCCCTATCTCCGGAATATTTTATATTGTACAAATTTTATGTTATACAAACTGTCCACTGTATGTTATTCAACAGTTCAGCCATAATCCATGGTAGAGAATCTAGAGCGGTATCTAAATAAAATATAGTGAACTGATGAGCGTTCCCATCCAGTGCTACTTGTCCTGTTCTTATAACTTTCTGGATGAACAACATTGATCTTTTCAGACTATCAAAGTTAGCTTGTTGGTTGTTGGTTGGTTGGTTGGTTGGTTGTTCATTTGTTTGTCTTTTATACCGCCCATCTAGCCCTAGGGCTAATCTGGGCAGTTTACAACACAGAATAACAAAGTAACACATTTAAATAACCAAAATACAAACAACATAATATAAACAATATATACATAAATCAACAACAATAAACTAAATTTAAAGTAAAATGAAAGAAAAATGATCAGATGGTTGCTTAAATAAGAGACAAAAAGAAGAAGATAAGCAGTAAAAAGAAGTATAGTGTCCTACTAGATGTTTAAGAAATGAGGAAAGGCCATTCTTGGTACAACCAAGTTTTCAATAGTTTTTTAAAAGATTGAACCGAGGGTGCCCAGCAAATTTCTGCAGGTAGATGATTCCACAACTGGGGAGCAACCACCGAGAAGCCCCCCCCCCCTTGTTACAACTTTCTGGGCCTCCCTCAGGGTTGGATCTCCCAGATGTCCTGCCTGGCTAGCATGGGTGATCTGGGAAATTCTTCTTGGGAAGAGCCACTCTGTCAGATGCTGAGGTCCCAAACCATTATAGGGCCTTGTATATTAGCATCAAAACCTTGAAGTAGATGCGGTAGTGTACCGGCAACCAATGCAGAGCTGCCAGCATAGGGTAATATGTTGCTGCCTTTTTGCCCTGTTAAAATAAAAGTCTGGCAACTGTATTCTGCACTACCCTGTTTCCCCGAAAATAAGACATCCCCTGAAAATAAGACCTACTTACAGTTTTGCCCCCACTGAAATATAAGGCATCCCCCAAAAATAAGGCCTCCCCATAATAAGATAACAATAAATATGTACCGTATTTTTCTTCATGGAAAAATAAGACATCCCCTGAAAATAAGACCTAGCGCATCTTTGGGAGCAAAAATTAATATAAGACACTGTCTCATTTTCAGGGAAACTCGGTAGCTGAAATCTCCGCAATGCCAAGGGCAGCCCCATGTAGAGAGCACTACAGAAGTCTATTCTCAGTATTACAAATGCATGAACCAACACAGTGAACGCCCTGATATCAAGGAGGGCTTGCAGCTGGGCAATCCTCTACAGTTGATAATGAGCATAACGGACCACCGATGCCACCTGGGTTTTTATGGTAAGCGCTGAGTCCAGCAGGACACCCAAACTGCAGACCCCATCCTTTTTGGAGAGAGTCACCCCCCCCCAAGAAAGTGAGGGAATTCCCCAACCAGCAAACCCCGGGGGGGGGTACATGCAGGAGCTCCGTCTTGCCTGTTTTCAACCTCAGCCTATTAGCCCCCATCCAATCCAAGAGGGTTGACAAGCAGCACTCAACAGATGGAACGGCATCCACTGCAGAAGATGGAAAAGAGATATAGAGCTGGGTGTCATCTGCATATTGGTGACACAAAGCTCCTTCCCAGTGGCCTCGTATAAATGTTAAAGAGCATGGGAGAGAAGACTGACCCCTGTGGCACCCCACAATTGAGGGACCAAGGGGCAGAGGTCATCTCAGCCATCAACACTCGCTGGGGACAGTTCCCGAAGAAGGAATGGAACCACAAGTTGGAGAGCCTCTCCAGGAGGATACCGTAGTTGGCAGTATCAAAGACCACTGAAAGATCAAGAAGGACCAATAGGGACGTTTTGCCCCTGTTGGACTCCCTCAAAAGGCCAAATGTGATTGAACGCAATTCAAACATTCTCCAACTTGTTCCTAATATTGGCCAAGAATAGGGACAGCATTATGTTTCTTCATAATTTTTATGCATTTATTTAAATAAACATGAACATCTACAAAGTAGCTACTAAAAGACAAACCAATAATATCCACAGAATGAAGTCTACAGTTTTCTAATTCCCCCTTCTGTTAAAAAGACTGAACTGAAAAACTTTGTATGAGAAATCTATAAAAAGAAATAAAGAGTTTTAAAACAAAACACAACAGCAACTGAATGCACAAATCCAGCAAATGACACAGGGGTGGCATCGGGGCCTTTTCAGGGGTGGCACTGAGTGGATGCCACAGGCTTAAACCATCATGCTTGAAATGAATGTAGGACAAAAATACTTCCTCAGTTCATCTGCCAGCAACTTGATTTTTGATTACTTTTTTAAAGACATCTACAGCTGACTATACAACTCCATTACCAACAATCTCCCATGTTTTAAAAAAGAGACTGATGCATGCACCTATCTCAGAAGGCATCTAAACTTACTGCCATATAAAAGTTAAATCATGATGCAAGTCCTACCCCACAAACTTCCCATGTCAATTTATTTATTTATTTATTTATTTATTTATTTATTTATTTATTTATTTATTTATTTATACAGCTTGTATGCCGCCTGTGACAAAACCCTGGAAACAGGAGTAACGAATATACAAATCATCAGCCAATCCCAGCAGGAGGGCGGGGAATGGTATGATATAAAAAGGGTGGAGCCTAGTCAGTTGAGGCAGTTCAGTTGAGTTAAGTTAAGTTGAAGGTTTTGAGAGTGAGGGCTGGGAGAAAGCATTGCTCTGTGAGAGTTCTGTCAGGCAGTGAGGGCTATACTGTTTACTAGTTATTAAAGACAGGGGGGCTGGAAGAGTTGATTAAATCTATTATATGTTAAAGGCAATGCATACCCATCCTCAGATATTGTTATATTTATTATTTTCTCAATAAACTTTGTTATTATCTTTATATTATACATATGAGTCGGTCCCAATTCATAAGGCGACGTTTCTAAAGATGGCAGCATTACCAAGTGAATAAAAGGTGGCAGCATTACCATTTCCATCACAATTACACGTGTAAAAGGGAGGTGTCGTCACAATTTGGTGGCACAGCAGTGGGATGTCGAAATAAACCCAGTGGTGCCTTTGAGAACCCAGTCTGTGAAAGGGGTGACGTCACACCGCCCACTACCCAAAGGTCTCTGGGCAGCTCACAATCAAAATAAACAATTCAGACAATTAAAACACCAAAATTGCCATAAAATTAAAACAATAAAAACATTTAAATACAATACATTAAAACACTACACTAAAATTGCCATCAGGACCCACAATAATCAGTTAAAAACTTCTGGAACAGGAAGGTTTTTACCTGGTGCCGGAATGTCATCAACGTTGGCGCCAGGCGGGTCTCACTTGGGAGGGCATTCCAGAATCTGGGGGAAGCTGCCGAAAAGGCCCTATACCTACAAGCCATCCCTTTTACCTCCTTGAGGGATGGTTCTTTCAGGAGGGCTCTTAACTGCCAGATAGGTTCATGTGGAAGGAGGTGGTCCTTCAGGTATCTAGGTCCTAAGCCATTTAGGGGTTTATATATTAACATGCAGGGGATGACAAGGTGGAAAGACTACTGAAAACCAATAATAACAATAATCATACAATTAAAATAGTGTTTGTTCTTCAAAGAGTTGATTATCGGCCTCCCTTCTGTTTTCCCCTTGCCCTCTTCCTCCTCTGATATTTAGTTAGCTAAACCTTTCAATGTTTTCTTTTCTGTTTGAAACATATTCCAAGATTCTTTTTACCACCCCAAATCCACTTCTTAAAAAGCTGGAATAAAAACTGGCAGAAATACGATGGTTTATTAATAGGCCGAGAGATTTTTCTTCCAACAAATTCACTGCGAGCTGAAGGAACACATCCAAGAGGTAAAGCGCTCGGCATACCATGTAGGCGTGATTACACTAATCTTGACAATTGCTTCTTCACCCATTTTCTGCCCACCACTCCCATCTGCTCACAAATGCATCAACACATCAATGTTTGGGAAGGATTCAGACACCCACAATACCAATCCCACCTGTCAGAATCATGTTTTATGGCGCTCTCTTTTCAGAAGTGTTAAGGTTATCCTCCAATTGTGAGCTTTCAAGATGAAGTCGGTTACAATGCAGTCATATAATAATATCAAAAAATAATAAGTGGCTTTGATCCTAGAAATGGCAAGGTAGTTATAAGTTTCTCTTTATCCTCAGGGCACAAATTAAGAGTCAAAGGGCTGGAGGGACTATCTGGACAGGTGTCACAGCAAAGATTCATACTTGCTTTCTTAGAGTTAATATTCTGAAGATCTAGCAAAGAACATCTAGAATAGTTAAGATCTTGGTCAGTTAACCTGCCTACCTAATTGACAAGAATGGTTATGGTTCAATTCGCGAAGCGTTACCTTTTTGAGAAAAAGAAATGTGCTAATTATAACATTTACAGTCTCTTAACATTCCGACTTTCTCACACAAGTGTGCAGCAACAGATATTGTGTGACAGCAGAATCGAGTCTTCCATAAGCCAACTCAAAACTAGGGGGAACCCAAACAAACAAAAAAACTAATTTTGAAACTGGATTGGCACTAAATTTGCCCCACTGGAATCAAAGGGATCTTTTGCTCACTACTACCATTTACACTTGTTGAAAGACAACCCTGATAATTTCTCTGTGTTGGGGTGAGAAGTGGTTAACTTGGGGGGGGGGGAGTCAGCTTAACATAAGAACATAAGAACATAAGAAGAGCCCTGCTGGATCAGGCCAAAGGCCCATCTAGTCCAGCTTCCTGTATCTCACAGTGACTCCCACCAGATGCCTCTGGGAGCACACGAGACTAGATCTCTGTCTCCTGATACCACTCCCCTGCATCTGGCCCTTGAACTGCCCTGGTTTTAAGCCTGGAGATGACCCATCTCCCTCATGGTTTTCTTCTGGGATTCTCCCCCATGTGGTTTCACTTTGTAAACGTTGGTGAGCTAAGGGGGTAACTGGTAGACCATCGTGACTGCTGCCATTGGTGTGGTCAACATTCAGGCTGCCCTTTACTATGTAAAGCTTTTCCTACCGGTAACAAGGGACACAAAATTGCGCAGCAATATCAGGTCTTTTCCAGGATGTCTGAATCACAAGTACAGAAGCTCAGAATCCCACTTTGAGAAGAAACATCTGGTTGCCCTGAGCGAGGGTGGCGTGCTGTCTCCTCCACCACTGGCTGAGGTGGGAGATCATAAAACATTTACCCTTTTACTTGCCATGGGGCAACTGAGAGTTCAAGAATCAAGGGATAAAGGAAAGGTTTGGGGGGGGGGTAGGCGGAAACAGGAGAAACAGCTCTTCCAACAATAGAAGTGCTTTTGGTGAGAGTTGAAGGGCAGGGGACAGAAGTGAAGGAGGAATGGGGCGGGAGAGACAGTTGAGGTTAAAGAGAAGAATGAGAAAATAGGAAAAGGAGAAGAAGACATAGAGATGGGATTGGCAAGAAATGGAGGACCCCAGACCCGTGGGAAGCTGCCATTACAGGAGGTGGAAAGAAGACAGAAATACAGAGAATAGAGGGTATTCCAGGAAAGAGACAAGACCTAGCGAGCTAAAAAAGGAGAGAAAGACGTGGGATACAAGTTCAGTAGGACCCCCGTATCCACTGATTCATTATCCACTGATTCAGTTATCCACAGTTGGCAGAGGAAAAAATTAAATAATTCAGCAGCCCCCAAAGCAAGCTGTTGTCACAAATAGCATCTGTAAAGCAAGCTACTGTTTTAAAGACCTGGTTCTTCAGGCAATGCTTTGTGGACCTCTGAGCACACTGTGGCGGTTTTGTTCCCCCCCCCCTCTCCTTGCCGGATCTTACCCTTGTTGGGTGGTGTGAGGTCTATTTTTCTCCTGGGGCCTCATTGGTATAGCAATTTTATTTTAATATGTATTTTATTATGCTTGTATTTTTTCATTTATTATTTTTGTGTTGTTGTTGTATTGGGGTTCGATTGTTGGGTTGTCACCTTGGTGATGTGCTGTACACTGCCCAGAGTTCCCTATGGGAAAATCGGGCGGTTGATAAGTACGAATAATAAATAAATAAATAAATAAATAAATAAATAAATAAATAAATAAATAAATAAATAAAACAGCAGTCATAAAGCAAGCTACCGTCAGGAAACAGCAGTTTGGGGTGGGGGGTGAGCAGGCATTCCCTTTTATCCACGGATTTCATTATCCACGGGAAGGCCTGGAACCAATCCCCAGCGGATACCGGGGTTCCACTGTATAATGAGAAGGGGAAGAATCAATAGAATGGATAGTATACGTCCCTCTTAAGAGGGAGGATCCTTGGAGGAAGCAGCAGCAGCAGCAGCCAACTACCATCCTCATGCACTGGCTATCAAAGGACGATCATCTGCCCTCGCCTGAGGAGCCCACTTTGGAAAACCACCGGCCGGGAGTGTTTTGGGGTTCATCCTCGATGTTAAATCCTTTACTGACAAGCGAAGAAAAGGCCAGTTGGACTCTTGCTGCTGATCAGCAAGGTTCCGTTGGGCCTCCTGAAGTTGTTCACAGTTTTGGGGTGCCTGTCAATAAATTTTGTAATATTACGTCAAGAGTCATCTCCTTTATTTGGGGTCACGCCAGAGGAACTCAGGGAGGCCAAAGAGGAACCCGCTCACACCCACATTCATCAACCAGCACTTATCAGACAATTGATAAGAACTGACTCATGCTTCCTCTAGAACACTTGTATCTGGTCGGTCTGTCTGTCTGTCTGTCTGTCTGTCTGTCTCTGTCTGTCTGTCTGTCTGTCTGTCTGTGTCTGTGTCTGCTGTCTGCTGTCTGTGTCTGTGTCTGTGTGTCTGTGTTTGTAGGAGTAAATAAAACAATTTTAAGACTGCTACTTGCATCCAAACCATTTTGCCATGTCCCGAGTATTAGAGCTGAAGCTGTTTCTTAAGGACACAACCTGTAATATTATCTTTTTTTAAGCTATTGTATTTGTTTCCAGCCCTTCAACCAAAACTTCCACGAGGGAGCTA
Source organism: Phrynocephalus guinanensis (assembly GCA_037367245.1). Taxonomy (NCBI): domain Eukaryota; kingdom Metazoa; phylum Chordata; class Lepidosauria; order Squamata; family Agamidae; genus Phrynocephalus; species Phrynocephalus guinanensis. The sequence continues at coordinate 104,882,116 of CM074740.1, read as the reverse complement.
AAAGCAAAAGCTGCAAGAGAGAAATGCAATGGAGTCAACGCACAAGGAGCTCTGGCTCGTATGAAAAGGAGCACCCATTTCATCCTCTTTCTGCAGGCATGGTGCCCGATGAAGGAATGTACAAAGGACGGGTCAGCCATCAGACATCACAAGGGAAGGGACCCTGCTCCATGTTACTGCCTTCCATGCACTGAGCAGGGGGTCTCTAAAGACAATCTTAAAATAGCCAATCAAGTCGTGTAGCTTGCTATACGAGCATCCCCGGTACATGCACCCATGACACCATTACTATGCTAATATTCATTGTCATGTAACAGATGCAGCTAACACTGAAAATCTAAGTATCTTATCTGGTGGGCAGAAAACAGTGAGTAAAATGAATGTTTCATATTCAAGATTCTATCTATCACCATGTATTGTATGCGAAATTGTAAGATGAAACAACAAACGTGCCATGAAATGGGCCATGCAGACAAATTCACAGCCAGGTGATATGTCAGAGAACAACCAATCCTTAAAATCTGGGGATTGGGGAGCAGAGTCACCATGATAATTCTATCAAAGCCAAGAGGGGGTTGAGCCGTGTGGCCATCACAAAACACAATTGCAAAAATAGGTTACAGGCGATACCTGTATAGGGCACTATTAAAAATAAAAAAAACTAGGAACATTGCAAGCTTTCGAGTTTACATAACTCTTCTTCAAAGCAGGTCCCAGAAGTTCGGGCATAGTTAAAGGATGTTCTTTACCAGGATGTAACTTATAGATGTTCTTAAAATCCATGGCTACAGTAGTAGATGGTGTTGCAGCCAGGGCAGACATCTTATAAGAAGCAAGAAGGGCAGTTGTAAAAAGCTGATTCTATTTTCCAGATAATTCTATTTTCTTCTAAAACTACAACTATTCTTCAAAGCATCCCTTTGGTACATAGAATTCAACCTCTTGATCTCAAGGTTAACAAAATCCTGCTTAAGATATGACCCTCGGCTCAAATGAACACCAGACCCCAGACATCCGAAGTCTGTTGTTCAGCAGACTCGAGGCCCCAAAGTAACCCTATGCCCTTGCGGGAGCTCCTTACCTGCAAGACATCCTGGATCTTCACCCACACGTCCGCCATGTCATACAACTTGATATCGCCATCATACTGACTGGAAGGAGAAGCCACGGCCTGCTGAAGGTGACCCAAGACGATGGCATGGGCAGCAGCGACAGCGTTAAACTTGTCAAAGAGAAGTTCCAAAAGTTCCAGGAGTAATCTTTCAAAAAGAAAAAAAAGAAAAATTGAGGGGAAAATGAATTTGCCATCAATGAATGTCTGCTTTATTTCAAGGATACCAAGTTCATGGGAGTGTTAAAAGAATTTTACAACAGCCTGTCATGATCCCATCTCTAAGCAACAGCTGGTCACCAGCAAAGACACAAAGCAAAACCAACAGAGACCCCCCCCAACTGTAATACACTAGCCAGCATCCTGCTGCAACTCCCACATACACACACATATGAGAAACTGCACAAGCGGCTTTTTGAGATGTTGTGGCCATCTGTTGCACAGTCACAGGAGTAGGCCATGCAAAGGAGCTCACAGCTTGTCATATAATGTCAGAATTCACAAGTAGGTGAGGATTGGCATGCATGACCTGTGTAGTCTAAGAGTGTGACCGATAGCGGGTTGATTTTGCTCACAAGTTATATAATTTTGATTTGAGGTTGTGCAAACCCCAGCAGGATTCTGGGCAACATATAACAGCTATCCTAACACATATACAGTGGTACCTCGAGTTATGAATTCCCCAAGTTAGGAGAAATTCAAGTTACGAATAGAAATCCACGGGTATAGGGAAAAATTCGAGTTACAAAAAAGCCTGTTTTTTTAAGTTACAAAGGGGAAAAGAAAAGGGAAGATTCCTTTTTAAAATGGCTCCTGCTAGTTTGCAATAGCAATACTGCCATCATGTGGCCACCCGACTACAGTTCTGCAAATGGAAAGAAGGAGCCATTTTGAAAAGGGAAGCTGAGTACCAGGGCTTCTGTTTTATGACATGCATGAAGTGCCCATTTTGAAAAATATTTGGCACCGTTTTGGGGCCTTTTTAGGACTTCTTTGCTGGATTTCTCAAGTGGTTATAAGGTAGGTTGTGCATCTTCTGTTGTTTGCTTGCCTATTAACTGTGCTTTTTGCATTCGGGGGGGGTGATTTTCCCATTAAAACAAATGAATCCATTTCCAATGCATTTCTATGGGAAATCCTCTTTCGAGTTAAGAAAATTACAGGTTAATAAACTGCATTTGGAAGGTACCACTTTAGCATGCTTCAATACTTGAGAAAGATTTACAACATGGTATATATTGATTTTCGACCCCACTGTACGGGGCTCAATCCCACACACACATCTCTGTCCACCCTATTACATTGTGACTAAAGTAAAAAATGGTCACTGCAGGTGTGTGGCAGAGGAAAAGCCCTCCACAGGGAGTTGGGGTGGGGCAGAGGCTGGTATGTATGTCTTAGAGAAAACCTAGTACATGAAGATTTAGAACACTGGTTCTCAGCCCTGAGTCCTCAGATGTTCTCGGACTGCAACTCCTAGAAATCCCGGCCAGTACAGCTGGTGGTGAAAGTTTCTGGGAGTGCAGTCCCTGAACGTCTAAGTGCAGATACAAGAGGGTTTCCCACTGATACATGTTTTCTGCCTTATATCTTAGCATACAGATTATGAAGTGCTAAAAGCAAGGCTTTCAGTTGTACAAAAATGAATATGAAATTAACAGCCAAGGCACGGCTAGGTGAGAAAATTGGGAGGGCTGACAAGAGAAACTCCTGTAACATTAAAAAAAAAGCCTCCCATCCTTACTGTCAAAATTATCGAGAAACAAATGATATGCCAGGAAACACTTGCAACACCTATTTACCAGAGGCAAGCTGTGGATGGCACATCAAGGTTTGCCTGCCCTCCCTGACATAATGCTTTGCCTGCCCTCCCTGACATAATGAAGACAATGAGTGATGTTTTGCAACATTCTTCTAAAAATATCTTTTGGGGCTGTTATGATGTATTTTCCCCCCATAAAGTATCTTGCTTGAAATGAAATTATGGCTGATGCTTGGCAGAACTCACAAATTACAAAATTCCACATTTCGGAGAAAAGAATAAGCTATTCTCTGTCTTCAATCAAAAAGATGTTGATATTCAGAAATGTCATCAGGTTAGTTGACTATTACCATGTAAATAATAAAATACAGTACTGTGAACCAGACGACCCAACACAATTTCAGCCGTGTGAAATCCACACTGTGTAAGCAAACTACATTACATAAATGGATACCCTTGAAACAGTACCATGTATAGTAGTACCTCGGTTTACGAGTACCTTGGTTTACAAGTGTTTTGCTAAACAAGAAATTTTTTAATAAAAATCTTGCTTCACTTTGCAAGCAGTGTCTTGCAAAACGAGCTCTCCTCCTCCTCCTCCTCCTCCTCCTCCTCCTCCTCTTCCTCGTGGGATGGCACCTAGATATGACCTGAAGTGGCCTCCAGGGCTTGGCATAGGTCAAGCAATGCCTAAAACAGGCCTCTGGACACCCAATGTTGTACCCTATGCTGACCGGAAGTGACCTCCAGGTTGTACGGTGGGTCTGCGTCAGGTGTCTGGCCCTCGTCATGGGCCTGGCACTGGCCAGGAGCAGCCTCTGACCCTAGTTGTGGACCTAGCTGGGCCCGGCGGTAGACTCTGACCTCCAGCCATCGCCAAGGGGCCCAACCGCCGGCTCCCAAATATTAAAGCAAATTTCTCCATAGGAAATGATGGAAAACTTGATCCTCAGAACAAATCATTTGAATTTCCATTATTTCCTATGGGGAAATTTGCTTTGATATATACAGTATTTTGCTTCCAGAATGGATTGTGAATCATCATTAATTTTTCTTTTTATTTCCAGATACTTCTGAGAACTGGATGCATGCATACTAAAATAAGCTTTGTCTCTTTTTCACAAATATGTATATTTCTCAACGCAGTTCAATTTTTTTTTCTACTTGGTGCATTAACAGAGAAACCTACAGATCAAAAGAGAATTTCAAAGCTCCAACTACATTGTTATTAGAAAATGTTTTCGTAGAGCATAGGGTGAATAAATCCATTCTTTCTAAAACAGAAGGTACAGCATTATTTTAATGCCTGTATGGGTATTCATTTATTGCAGAGAAGCTAAATTAGGGGATGAAATCTTGTTTCGCGCACAAAATGGATTCAGTTGGATGAATATTCCAATATTCTAAAATCAACACTGAAGTTTGGATTTTCACCCATTTTCCCATTGATCTATTAGGAAAAGGATTCAGAAAACCTCCCTATCTTTTTCAAGCTTTCAGATGTACACACAATGCACTGTTTTTTCCATTCGGTCCATTGTACAACATCAAATACATCATGTAGCCAAGAGTTAGTTAAATAAATTACCTGTAGTGATGTTCATCAGGTTTGTTTATTTATTTATTTATTTATTTATTTATTATTAGACTTATATCCCGCCCATCTTCCCAAGGGGAACTCTGGGCGGCTAACACAGCTGAGCAAGTTAGCAAATATAACAATACAATACAATACAACAATACAAATAAACCGACATATCAATATAACTAAGATAAAAGAAAACAGCAGCAGGGGAGCACCCTTTAGTTCCAAACCACACTGCTACTATCTCAAGTCCTGACATAATGGTCAATGGTCGATGGCAGCACACACACACACACAAAAAAGGGGGGCTAAGCTAGGTCACCAAAGGCCTCGCGGAATAGAATAGTTTTCACCGATCTACGAAAGGCCAGCAGGGACTCTGCAGAACGCACCTCGCTGGGTAGGCAGTTCCATAAAGATGGACCAGCCACCGAGAAGGCCCGGCTCCGGGTAAGGGAACGCCTGGCCTCTCGGGGAGTTGGAACCCGAAGCAAGTGCGCCCGCGACTGCCGAACCGGTTGGGTCGAAGTTGACCGCTGGACGATCACAATGCTCAACATTTGAAAATACACGATGCTGTCACAGTGCAACTGGAGACATTTTGCATGTATTCTGATATAGTATCTTCTTCTCAATATTTCAGAAAAGGATTTAAAGCCACACAGGCAAGACAAGAGCCCTGATATCCCAGGGCTTTTCACCTCTACCAATTATCAAGATTTCACTATTGCATATCAGGTATTTATTACTTTACCCTCATCAAAATATCTTTCTAAGTAGCTGTCCCTATGCCTTTTCAAAGAGCTCAATTATTGTAATTAACGTACGGCGTCAAAACCTGTAAACATTTTTGGTCGGGCAACAGAAGAAATGTTGCCACATAAGAAATACACCATTACTTAGAAAATTCCTTAGAAAGGCGGCAGTGAACTCTTTTGACATCAGTGGCATGCCAAACACCTAGACTATGTTTGAAGTCAAGTTGATTCACATAGTAAGTCACAAATATGAGTATTGCCTGCACGTTCTTCAGGAGTGACTCAATAACACCAATAGTTCTTAGAGTAAAGACAAAAGAGAGGAAATTGGCGGAAATAAGATAGCTGAGTATAGCATTATATGATTTCTATGGCCCACTCTGAGGTCCTTCAATATAGGATGTGCTATAAATGTCCTCTTTCTTCTCAAGTGATGGTTCTTAACCTTAGGTCCCCAGATGTTCTTGGACTAAAAATCCCAAAACCTTTCACTGCTAGGTGGACTGGCCAGGATTTCTGAATGACCAAAACAGCACTGGATCAACACTGTTAAAGACGACATGAAGCTGCCCCATATTCACCTGGACCTAGTGGACCCCACTACCAGTGGGACAAAAGCTAAGAAGTGAGGAGGAGGAGGACGAGGTCCAAGAACATCTGAGGACCCACGGTTGGGAAGGACTACTCTAAAGGAATCCTATGCCCTTCACAGGAAAACTTATTTGCAACTATTTTCTGGAGTTTTATACAGGTAAAACTCGAAAAATTAGAATATCGTGCAAATATTCATTTATTTCAGTAAGTAAACTCAAAAGGTGAAACTAATATATAAGATAAACTGATTACATGCAAAGCGAGATATGTCAAGCCCTACTTTGGTATAGCTGTGATGATTATGGCGTACAACTTATGAAAATCCCAAATTCACAATCTTAGAAAATTAGAATAGTGTGAAAAGGTTCAATATTCTAAGCTCAAAGTATCCCACTCTAATCAGCTAATGAATCACCTGCGAAGGGTTCCTGAGCCTTAGTTTAAATGGTCTCTCAGGTTGGTTCAGTAGGAATCACAATCATGGGAAAGACTGCTGAACTGACAATTGTGCAGAAAACCATCACTGATACCCTCCATAAGAAGGGAAAGCCCCAGAAGGTACAGATTGCAAAAGAAGTTGGATGTTCCCAAAGTGCTGTATCAAAGCGCATCAATAGAAAGTTATGTGGAAGGAAAAGTGTAGGAAAAAAAGGTGCACAAGCAGCAGGGATGACCGGAGCATGGAGGGGATTGTCAGGAAAAGGCCATTCAAAAGTGTTAGGGACTTTCAGGAGGAGTGGACTGAGGCTGGAGCTACTTCATCAAGAGCCACCACACAGATCCACACGGATCATGGACATGGGCTTCAAGCGTCGTATTCCTCTTGTCAAGCCGCTCCTGAACAACAAACGTCAGAAGTGTCTTACTTGGGCTACAGAAAAAAAAGAAGGTCTGTTACTCAGTGGTCCAAAGTCCTCTTTTCTGATGAGAGCAACTTTTGCATCACATTTTTGGAACCAAGGACCCCGAGTCTGAAGGAAGAATGGAGAGGTACACAATACACGATGCTTGAAGTCCAATATGAAGTTTCCACAGTCCATGTTGATTTGGGGAGCCATGTCATCTGCTGGTGTTGGTCCACTGTGCTTCATTAAGGGCCTCTTCACATGACCCCTAAGATCCGTGGTCCCTTAATTCGGACAGATCTTAGGGGTTCGTTGCCCTTCCTTCCTCCCCACCAGAGAAAGAGGGGGGGAAATGCAGCTCACTTCAAGCTTTTCTCTTCCGTCTGCAGACCCACCTCTTCTCTTAAAGGGGCAGGGAGGCAAAAAACACACAAGCAGAAGCCAGGAGAGCCCCGCTGACTTAAATCCGGTCCTGGGGATTTTCACCCACCTCAAGCAGGTACAGAAAGTGCAGCTGGGTCGCGCTGCACACACTTAATTGTCTGCAAAGTCCGGAGCTGGTGGGAAAACCTTGTAAGGTCCGGACCTTGCACCATTTCCTGGGAGCTTACGGTGCTTGGCTCTCTGTCCAGGGTCAACGCAGACGTCTACCAGGAGATTTTGACACTTCAAGCCCCTGCAGACGAGCTTTATGGGGATGCTGACTTCATTTTCCATGGGTTGCACCTGCACACACTGCCAAAAGGACCAAAACCTGGCTCAATGACCATGGGACATGCTTGGTTGGCCAGCAAACTCGCCTGACCTGAACCCCATACAGAGAATCTATGGGGCATTGTCAAGAGAAAGATGAGGGACATGAGAGCGAACAATGCAGCGGAGCTGAAGGCTGCTATTGAAGTATCCTTCCATAACACCTCAGCAGTGCCATGGGCCGACAGCATCCATGCCACGACTTATTAAGGCAATAATTGATGTAAAGGGGGCCCAAAACAAGTACTGAGTACATATACATGCTTATACTTTTCAGAGGTCCAATATTGTTCTATTCCCAATCTTTGTGTTATTGACGTCATGGAATATTCTAATTTTCTGAGATTGTGAATTTGGGGTTTTCATAAAGTGTAAGCCATAATCATCACAATGATACCAAAGTAAGGCTTGACATATCTTGCTTTGAATGTAATGAGTCTATCTCATATATTAATTTCACCTTTTGAGTTGATTTACTGAAATAAATGAACACTTGCACAATATTGTAATTTTTGAGTTTCAGCCTGTAAAACTATGGGACAAAGGAACCAACAATCAGTCAGAACCAGAAAGGAAATAAGGATTGCTCTATAGAATCGTTTCTCCTTCTCTGTCCACATATGGAACTTATTTTGTTTCTTTTAAAGAGAAATGACCTCTGCCGAGCATCCCCCGACACTGACAAAGGTCCACTTAGGAGACAAAATGTACTAAATCTGTCAACAGAAAGTGACACATTCCCTGAAGCTGGTCTTCATGTTTAGGCAATAAATAGGCATAACTTGATGCAACATGACTGACGATACTTGAACAAGGACACCAGTGATGATTTGCACACTCTTGAGCTCATCACCATGTTTTCTAGATCATGCTAGCCATCCTCAGTACAGACTGGAAAAGACATACAGTGGTACCTTGTATAAAGGAATTAATTCATTCCAAATGAAATTATGTTAAGCAAATTTTTCTTTATACAAATTCCCATAGGAACGCCTTGAAAATGGAGTAATCCCATTTCTATGTTGTACAGATTTTTCCCCATAGGCAATTATGTTAAGCAAATTTCCCCTATCTCCAGAATTTTTTATGTTGTACAGATTTTATGTCATACAAACTGTTTGTTATACAAGGGTCCACTGTATAGCTAATGATGACAAAAACGGCAAAAGATTGGCATCGATTGCAACGAATTTGGCTCATGCACCAAAGCAGCAGCTGCCCTTTGAGAAAAGATCATCAAGTTGGAAGGAATGCTCCTCAGCACATTGGACTCTCTGGCCAATCTCTATAGCTGCTTCCAGGATGGAGAATGCGAAAGACAGCTAGTGCGCAGATGAAAAGTGTTACCAAGGGGGAGAAGAGGAAGAGTGGGAGGCACATAATCTAGCAAAACTAAGCAGCTGCCCAGTGCTTCACCAGCTCTTTCAGTCTACGTATGCCCAAATAACACTGCCTGTTTAGACTGCAAAGAATGCCATTACTGGGCTGGGAAGAACATGTCCGAAACCTTCTAGAGCAGGCATGTCCAAACTTCAGCCCTCCTGATGTTTTGGACCACAACTCCCAGAATTCCAAGCCTGTATTTCCAATAGCAAAGGATTGTGGCAGTTGTGGTCCAAAACATCTGGAGGGCTGAAGTTTGGACATGCCTGTTCTAGAGCCTTGTTGCGCAGTGGTTAAATGCCTGTACTGCAGGTAAAACTGTGCTCACAGGTAGCCAGCTCATGGTTGACTCCGCCTTCCATCCTTCCGAGGTCAGTAAAATGAGTACCCAGCTTGCGGGGGGGGATGTGTAGCCTGCATACTGTAATTAAAATTGGAAACCGCCCAGAGACTACTTGAAGTGGTGTGGGGCGGTATATAAGCAGAACACTTTGCTTTGCTTTGCTTTCTGAACAGGCCTCAGAATCTAATCAGCTGTCCCAGAGACTATGGGCCTTTTCACACGACCCCTAAGATCTGCTGGTCCCTTAAATTCGGACCAGAGATCTTGGGGGTTCGTTTCTGTTCCTGGGTCCCCACCCCTCAGCACTTCCTGCTCCTGTCGGCGTGAGGGGAGGGAGGGGGAAAAAGGACAAAAGAAGCCTTTACTAACCTGCCGGTGCTGGTCGAAGTTGCCACGAGCCCCGTTACTTCCTGGTTCCTTCTCAAGGGGGGAGGCAAAAAAACAACAGACAAGCGAGGAGAGCCCGGCACTCTTATCCGCATCAAATATTTTTCACCTCCAGAGAGAAGGTACAAGAGAAGTGCGCTGGGTCGTGCTAAAGTGGGCGGGGTCACACTTAATTGTCTGCAAACTCCGGAGCTGGTAGGGAAACATTTCTAAGCTCCGGAGCTGGGAGCCATTTGCAGCGGAGCTTAGGGTCGTGTATAAACGCCCTATAACAAACTCATCACATTGTTAGCTGCTGCGAGTTTTTCCGGCTGTTCGGCCATGTTCTGGAAGCTTTTCTTCCTGACGTTTTGCCAGACTCTGTGGCCAACATCTTCAGAGGGCAAGGAGCTCAGGGAACTAGGAGTTCTCTCTCTGCTCTCTCTGTTCCCTGAGCTCTTTACCCTCTGAAGATGCTGGTCACAGGATGAAACATCAGGGAGAAAAACTTCCAAACACGGCCAAACAGACCAAAACACTCACAACAGCTATCCGATCCCAGCCATGAATACCTTCGACAATAGATCATCACATTGTCTCCAGACTATGCAATTCTCCCCCCCCCCCCCCAAAGCCTAATAAAAATGCACCAGGAAGACCGTAAGTTTGAAATGGCAAGTCAAAGTTGATTTTATTCCTAATAAAATTGCTTTTACATTTCCACATCTATTTTATATAGTTGCAGTGATTTATTAGATTTTTATTGTTCCTATATATATATATATATATATATATATATATATATATATATATATATATATATATATATATATATATATAAAAGCTTTTTATGTCCAGTATTTTCTCCTTCTGACTTCCGAGTGAACATGAAGTCCAGTGATAAACCATGCACTCATTGTGCGATCTTTCTAATTCAAAAAGAATAAGCTGCTCTCAAAGGTCCAGAAGAAATGTCACCATGAACCGATAGGAGACAATGATTTCAAATCAAGGAGATTCAATCTATTAACATCCTAACAAGTATATGCCCACAAATACAGAAAACAGAATAATTCCCCACGGACTAAAAACATCCAATACATGTGCCATGAGATGCTGCATAGGTTCACGGTCTAACGTATAAGCCTATTGAGACGAAGGGAATGTGAAATCAAGGTGAACTATAAAATGAAGGACTTGCCACTAACCTTCCTCAGACTGACGAAGCTGCTTGGATGAGCAGTGAAGAGTTTCAGTCTCACAAGAAAAGAAGTCCAGTTGCCATGACCCAACTTCCAGATAAACTCACCTGGATGACTGAGAATCTTCACAGACATATGGCTGTAGAAGCATTATTGGATGCCCGAAGCCAGCCCTGATTGATCAAATCAGTTGCCTGGCAGGCAGTCAACCCAATCACATACAGAGAGGGGCAGTAGACAATAACGAAAGACGCAAAGCATCTGCACCAAAATGCTGCATGACCTCTCCTTGGCTACCACTCCACCTCTTCTAGATTAAAATCAAGGAAGCTTTTTCAGAAAACACGCTGAGAGGCCCTTAAAACAGCAACCACCGGTTCCTGCACATCTCCTGATTTACACCTAAGAAAGATGTGCCCGGAGAAATCCATCTTGCCAAAAACTCTTGGATTTCACATCAAAGAATAACTTTCTCAGCACATTCCATCTTGCCATGAACTTTTGGACTTTAATTTCATTACGCTGGTAAAAGCGTGAAGTGGAATTTGATCCACATAACCTCACATAGTGTATGAAGATTTATTTTTAGTAATCTGAAAAGGTATCCCCCTATTATTGCATTTGAAGTTTTCATTGAAAAACATTGGAGAGAGACTGAGATCTAGATTGGTCTACTGGGATCTCATGCTACTGCAGGGCTGGGTAATCTCGGTGGATGTGGGGCAAAATCATTCCCCCAAGGGGGAGGTAAACAGTGAACAGGCCACTGAGGAACTTCTTATTTTTATTCTGGTGGAGACAATGGAGGGCCTCCAAAGACCCCCTTCAAAAACCCCAAGGTAAAAACATCTGCTCCTGGATACAACCAGAAATGGAAATACAAGTGGTAGCTCAACTTACGAATTTAATCCGTTCTGAATGCATGCTCTTAAGTTGAACTACTCTTAAGTCGGGGTACCTATCTAAAAATTGGAAAACAATAAGTTAAAAAAGAAGATTAAGTTGAGCAGATATATCTAAAATTTGTAAGGCGATAGTTAAAATGCCAACAGCTTTCTGCTCTTAAGTCGAATTGCTCTTAAGTCGAGCTGCTCTTAAGTTGGGGTACCACTGTATGTCTTTTTAAGCCCCTCCCTCTGGATGTTTTTTTAATTCAACTGCAGGATTTTAGGGGTGCAGAAAGGCTCCTGAAGGCCGCAAGTGGCCCACCCCACGCTACAGCACAGCAGAAATCCTTCATGTTATGAAGTGTTTATTTAAAAGGACATGTCACATTAGAATGAGAAGTGAGCTCACACTCCTTTTATTGAGGGGACAGAAAGAAAAAGAAGCAGAGAGTAGGAGTCTCACAGCTGTCAGCCAGGACTGTCAGGGACACGGTTGAGACCCAGTATCTCAATTCCAGGTCTACACTGGCAGGAAGAAGGTGGGGTGTGCCAAAACACAGGCATGGGAATGCCTTCTGCACCACCACCAGCGTTGGCTCAACAACAGGCTCCTTGCCAGTGTCCCTAGAAGCATCACTGTGCTACAGGCAGAAATGAAGTGAATCCTTGCGATCTCTAAGTTACACAGCTTTATGGCAGTGATATCCAAGCCATGGCTGCCTCAGCTCTAACCAGAAAACAACACCTCTAACCAGAAAACAACACCTCTAACACAGCCAGCTTTTCAAACATCTCTTAAGAACTTGTCACAAAGGTTTGGACTTCCAAGTTCTTCTTCACCAGACATAAAGAACATAAAAACAGCCTTGCTGGAACAAGCCACGGCCCATCCAGTCCAGCATTCTGTCTCACACAGTGGCTCACCATTTGCTTCTGGGTATTCCCAAGCAGATGTCTTCACCTGTTTATGATTCCCCGCAAATGGCATTATTGAGAGATATCCTGCCTATCTCTCCAACACGGAGGTTGTCCTTAGGCATCCATAATGAGAGCCATGGATACCCTTGTTCTCCATGAACTTGTCCAATCCTTCCTTAAAGCTGTCAAGGCTGACACCTGTCACCACTTCTTTGGGCAGGGAGTTCCAAAGACCAGTGATCCTCTGGGTGAAAAAGTACTTTCTCTTATTTGTTTGAGATCTAGCACCCAAAAGTTTCATGGAGTTTCTCCTGGTTCTAGTGTTGTGTGCTAGGGAAAACAGTTTTTCCTTATCTACTTTGTCCGCACTGTATATGATTTGATACACTTCAATCAGGTCACCTCTTAGACACCGTCGTTCTAGAGTGAAGAGGCCCAGCCGTTGCAGCCTCAGATGGTAAGGAAGGTGTTTCCGTCCCCTAATCATTCTGGTTGCCCTCCTCTGCACTTTTTCCATTTCCATAATATTCTTCTGGAGGTATGGTGACCAGTACTAGACACAATACTCCAGATGGGGCCTTACCATAGATGGGACAGTCCTGATCCATGAAAAATAGCAGATTGTATGATTTATTTGTTTGTTTATCTTAGTAGTCTATAAACGTAGTGTCTGCTTTACAGGAGGCTGTTTTCTTAACACAATCCTTGTGGTGAAAACATTAAGTGTTGCTCCTCAGAAGCCTTCCAGACAGGATGCTGTGGTATCAAAAGGGTATGAGGACCCTAACCCTGCTGACATAGCAAGATATGAGCTACTAACAAGCTGCCTGGGTTTTAACTCAACGTGGCAATAAGACCCCTTTGGGTCTGTCATTTTTTATTATTCGTTTTATTGGGCACCAATAACAATTTTATATTCCAAGTACAGTAGCAAAAAGCCAGACGGACAAAAGCGCTCACGGGCTGAAAACAACCCATGACGTAAGATGTGGGCTTGCGGAGAAGCTGGGTTTCAAACCTTATCAAGCTTTAAGGGTGTAAAACACCAGATCCATAAGCCCCGTCCCCCACAAAAAAAAAGCCTTGTTAAAAATTTATGCAGTGTTGTCAGAAATTCACCAGGCTCAAGTTTTCACTGACTGAATTTGTAATGTTAACATACTGAATTCAGCTCTCCTTTTGGAAAAAAATTTTTTTGCTGTGTGTTAACTTGACTCAACAAACATTTGATTTCAAGAATAATTAGTTGGCATTTGTTGGTTTGTATGATTCTTCCCCTAGAGAGCTCCTACCTCATAATTCTTTTCTATAGGGTTCCTTTAAGTTGACATGTTTCCTAGAAGTCTTAAGGAGAAAATGTGTTCTGGCACTCATCTTTGTGAAGGTAGATGAATTAAATGGTGCAGATATATTGATGACATCTTTATGATTTGGAGAGGTTCAGATAGTTCATTGGTTAATTTTTTTTTGGGGGGGGGTAGATACTCTGGATAGCAATATCAAATTTGACACCAAATACAACTATAATGAGATACAATTTCTAGATCTCATTATTAAGGAAAATTCTGGGAAATTATACACTAGAATATATTGGAAACCCACAGATCATAATATCTACCTAAGTTTTGATAGCTCCCATCCCAGATCTCTGTGACAACATCTCCCACATGGCCAATTTTTGAGAATCAAAAGAAACTGCACCATGACAGAAGACTTTGTGCAGGAGTCCCAGATACTGAGACACCAGCTAAAGGACAGGGGTTACCCAGATGAGGTCATAGGCAACAGTCTAGATAAAGCTACCAGGACCAAACACAGTCATCTCCTTCACAAAAAGACAAGGAAACCCTCTTATCATATAAACTGTGCACTGACATATAATCATGTAGCAAACCAACTGACAAAAGGCATAAAAAGACATTGGCACATCCTTGAATGTTTTAAAGAGGGAATACAGATATCCTTTAAAAGAACTAAGAATCTGAAAGACATACTGGTAAAGAGAGAGAACACTACCAGTTCCCAGCATTCTACCTGGAGTCGTCGTCCCCCCAACCCCAGGACACCATCCATGTGGACACTGTGTCTACTGTAGCAATGCAAGACATGTGTCCGAATCTGTAGACCTACAGAATGATATACCGTACCTTGAAGAATTTCACTAACTGCAATACCAAGGGAGTAATGTATGGTATAAGGTGCCCATGCAAAAACTATATATATGTCAAACATTCAGAGCCCTGAAAACACAAATGGGTGAACATCTTCGCAATTTAAGAAACAAATGAATAGGCAGTCCGTTGGTTAGCCATTTCATGGAAATGAACCATACAATTAAAGATCTGGTGTTCCTAGGAACTATTAGAGATCTCTATTGAGAAGAGAGATAAGACTGGATCCTGAAATTAAACACCCAAGTACCTCATGGGTTAAATGAAGAGATAGATTTCCTCCCTTTATTATAACAACCATAATGTTATTTCACTGTCCTTGACACTGTGCACAGCTGTTTATGAATGTTCTTCACCAGTGTGTTCATTCTAAATCAAGTCTGGAGCTGTTACAGGCCAAAGAAGAAAAAAAGCTTGGTATGCATATGATTTTATGGTATTTTACAACATCTATTCTGGCATGCCTAATGTGCTTAGTACATGTACTGCAGTATCTCTAAAAGTCCTAAGACAAGTACAGCGGTACCTTGTATGAAGGAATTAATTCATTCCAAATGCAATTCTGTTAAGCAAATTTTCCTTTGTACAAATTTCCCATAGGAATGCATTAAAATGGATTAATCCCTAATCCCGACTGTTTTTTGTTGTTGTACGGATTCGCCTCATAGGCGATTCTGTTAAGCAATTTCCCCATATCTCTGGAATTTTTTTTCCTTTAAGCAGATTTTCTGTTAAACAAACTGCTTGCTATACAAGGGTCAACTGTATTTCTTTTACAGAATGATATTTAACATGTAATTTTATAATTTTAACTTTGTTTTGCTCAGCTCCTGAAGAAGGCCCCGCCGAAATGCGTCGAGCCAGGGCTTTTTAAAGATGATTTAACAGAGGATAAAGGTCTTTTCTACTTTTATACAAGCTGAGACTCCATCTACCATTCGTATTTTGACTTCTGTGGATGTACCAGTTCCTTTGATTTGCAGTATGATTCCTCCCCGAGAGAGCGCCTACCTCATAATTCTCTTCTATAGGTTTCCTTTAACCTGACATGTTTCCTAGAAGTCTTAAGAAGAAAAGTTCTCCTGGGATTCCACCCATTTTAAGAGTGGTATTCCACTTTTTCAAAGCCTCCATCTAACTTAGTCAGTCCTCTTTTCATCACTTCCCTATAAAATCCTTCTGAAAGAGTCAGATTACAATATTTCTCCAAGTATAAGACTTGATGTTTGTCTAAAATTGAGGGTCATCTTATACACGGAAGTAAACCGAGGAGAGAACCACATGGGTGCAGAACTGTAATTTTGGGTTGGAAAAGTGGGTGTCGTCTTACAGACAGGAAAATATGAAGAGGTTCCAGTAGGTACAGTGGACCCTTGTATAACAAACAGCTTGTATAACATAAAATTTGCACAACATAAAAAATTCCAGAGATAGGGGAAATTTGCTTAACATAATCGCCTATGAGGAGAATCCGTACAACATAAATATGGGATCACTCCATTTTCAATGTATTCCTATGGGAATTTGTATAAAGGAAAATTTGCTTAACATAATTTCATTTGGAACGAATTAATTCCTTTATACTGTACAAGGTACCACTGTATTTTGTTCATGGCTGTATGGCAGCTGATATTCAGTAATTATCATATGCAAGATATGAAGGGGAGAGCCATTATGAAATGGATATAGGAACTCTGTAATTGGGGTTGATGATTGGTTTTCATTCCCCCCACCCCCCCACCCCGCAAACTTCTCCCTCCAAACAAAAAACATGGCGGAGAAATGTTTTGCTGTTGTTTGCCTTTTCCTTGTGGTCTCTGTTCAGGAAAATGCAGAGACATTCCTGGAGAGAGAGACAGAACCCCTCCAGTTTAAAATTATGCTCGATGTTTTACTCCAAAAGCATCTGGTTATCCCCTTTGTGGGAAGAGGGATACTGCACTAGACCAAGCCAGCGTGCCTCTTATGGCACAGGGCATCTGCCGTTTCTGCCACTGGAGACTGCTCAACCAAAGCAGCTCTCAAGCAATTCCCATTGCCCAACTGATGGGTGGGGTGATGTGGTCAGACCCATCAGACCAGGCAGGAAGATAAGTATTGCCAGTTCAGAAGGTGGGAAAGAACAAAAGCCCTCTTCAACCTTCTTCCATCTTAGCTGCCCATTTTAAGAACGTTATTTACCTTTAAGTGTGTGGCTAAGTTGGATTTCCTACACACACTACCTAATATTTATTCCCGTTCTGCATTGTCTATTTTGGAGCAAGTAAGCTTGTAGGCTATCTGGTTTTATTGACTCGACTTAAGCATCTCTGGGAGCCACTTCAGCTGAAGAAGAGCAGGTTAAAAAACAAGCAAGATGTCCATGTTTGCATTTTTGTTCCATCAAAGGAGACCCGACATGTCTTTCAGCCCCCTTTGTAAGGCTCAGACAGGAAACGTCTGAAAGCTACCCTCTCATGCTCTAACAATAAGCAAGACAGACAAAATGGACAAGCCCTCAAAAAGCGCCATTCTTGGCACCTGGAGAAGTATTCCTTGAAATTAAATGAGACAGCAGACATTTCAGTGTCAGCGGCTGCAGGCTTGCCAGTTAACTCAGACCGTCAGCTCTGCTTCACTCACACCTTCCATCTGCATGAGTCAAGTGGATAGAGGGAAGCTCTTCTCCCTCTCACAAAATGCCAGAACTAGGGGACATCCACTCAAATTGAGGGCTGGGAGAGTAAGAACAGACAAAAGAAAATATTTTTTCACCCAGCGCGTTATTCTGTGGAACTCCCTGCCACAGGATGTGGTGATGGCATCTGGCCTGGATGCCTTCAAAAGGGGATTGGACAGATTCCTGGAGGAAAAGTCCATCACAGGTTACAAACCATGAGGGAGATGTGTCATCTCCAGGCTTAAAACTGGGGTACCTCAAGGGCCAGATGCAGGGGAGTGGTATCAGGAGACAGAGATCTAGTCTCATGCGCTCCCAGAGGGATTTGGTGGGGCCACTGTGAGATACAGGAAGCTGGACTAGATGGGCCTTTGGCCTGATCCAGCAGGGCTCTTCTTATGTTCTTATATTCTTAAGTATCCAGCTGCAACCAAGGCATCTACTATTTCTGAATGGGTAAAGGAGAAACCCTGGCTGCTAAGGTTCTATCGCAAATTACACACCCCTCTAATGCTGCAGAACATTTGAACCATTTTAACATAAAATGACCACGATTTGCATGTCGTTTCCAAGGAAGCGGCGAATAACGAAGTATTGTAAAGGCATATATATCACATTATGATATAATCTATTTTGATTCTAACATAGATAGCCTTAAACGCAAAGGGCAGCTCTTGATTGCGAGAATGTATGAGCTGAAAAGCAAAATGAATTTTCAAGCATCTGTGTTATCAACATATACTTGATGCCACCATATTTCCCCCAAATATTTCTCATGCATTCTTCAGGGTTCGATACATTTTTCTTTCTACAATTTGTGGTAGCCTTTGCTAAAATCAACTGGCGCGAAGTTAAAGATGCCATCCATAGATAGGCCAGCTTCTAGACCGAGGAGGCTTCTTCACATTTGCTCCTCATCTATGAGGTCTGGTCTCACCTTGGATAGGAAACACTAGACAAAGTAATTGAACTTACTTTGAACCGAAGAAAGGACTTGCTAAAGGTATTAACAGACAGTTCTGAAGGATACTCAACCAAGCAAAAATCATGGCCGACAGGACTAAAACAGACTCTGAGGTGCAAAATTATTATGTAGATAGATATTTTCCACAAGGAAATCTTTCAGAGACCCTGGCAAACCAAAAGTTCATATTTCGATTACGAACGCAATTTAATTCAAGACCTTACTTAACGCAATGCTCCTACCTGGGCTGGTTTTCTTGGGCTAAGTTCTCTCCCTTCTGGTAGCCACTGTCAGCCACCTGAGTGGTGGACCTCTTAACGATCTGCTTCAGTTCCTGCTCCAGACGATCCTGGATGGCCTTCACTGACTCAGGAATCTTCTTCAGCTTGGCCAGGGCTTTGATGAGGATGCCCATGAAGACGGAGCTGTTCTCTTCAGGATCCGATTCCAAATCCTCCTTGATTTCCATCAAGCTGACATCTTTCCCTAGAAACATTAGGGGGTGGGATGGGGAAAAGAATTAGAACAAGGACAGAAAGATTCAAAAACAGTTTTTACCCAAAAGCAGTAACCAAAAAAAATGATATTATTATTAATATCAGTGTTGAATGGGTAACATGTATATTGTATGGGGGATTGTGTATGGTTGTTGTTGTTGTTTTTAAATTCATCGCCTTCTGCTTAACTAACAACGATTTCTCCAAACTCCTTTCCCATCCCATTCAAACAGATTTCCTCCCTCAATGGCAGACAAAATTGGTCAGGTGTTGTGTTGAAACTAGAAATCCAGCAATATTAACCAAGCCCAAGTTCCAGCTCCTTGGCTCTCATCAACTCCAAGAGCCTATCCGCTGATGAAAGCCCTCCTGGGTCTTTTCTTTTTATGATCCTGGGAGTGATCAAATGTTGCTACTATTTATCAGACTGCATTTCACTGTCTGCTTTTTTACATGCAGCTAGTTAAATTTTATGCCATACTCTGTGTGATTTATTATTTCCCAGATCCTGCTTCCACCAGAATTTTTTTTTTTTAGCTTTACGGAGCCTCGGTGGTCTACTCAAAAAATTCTTGACACACCCTCAGTGACATAATTTCCACAGGCAAGGTTCTATCCAAGCCCTGATACACCACTCATAAGCAAAAAAAATATGCAAGGACCATTTCAAAGCTTCCCAATATAGCAGCCTATACCACTCTATACCAGCCACTTTATGTCAGAAGAGCCGAACAGACAAGGAGATTCAGTCATACAAGAGTCTTTGTTTTATGTGCAAAATGGCCTCCAAGTTTGATCTGATAAAGCAGGAAACTCGAATCAATTGCCATTCGAAATTGTGCTCTTAGCTGTGTACTTGCATACTTAGCTGTCACCGGTCTCCCCAAGATGCAACATACATAACTTATAGGGGCACAGAATATCTCGTAGGCTTCTATGTATATTATGGCTTGTAGAAACCAAACATTTGATTCTCAGGACCGTATGGGAAAGCCTTCAAGGTACACACCACAACAGACACTAATTTTTCAAAAGCTGCAACAAGATCAAGTAACATGGCTGTGAAGATTCTCAGTCATCCAGGTGAGTTTATCCAGAAGTTGAGTCATAGCAACTGGGCTTCTTTTCTTGAGAGATCAAACAATTTCTTCACTAGTCATCCAAGTAGCTTCATGCCTGGTCTGAGGAAAGTTAGTGGCGAGTTCTCCATGTTATAGTTCACCTTGATTTCACTTCCTCCTGGTTTGAATAGGTTCATAAGTTGGACAATTACCTGAATCAGCTCATTAGATCAACAATAGCCTGAATAGGTTCATAGGTGGACCATGATCTGAATAGGCTCATTAGGTGTACAAAGGCCTTGGGTGCGTGAAAGTCCCACCTATGCAACCTTTCCCAACTTCCATTAAGTTTGGGTTGTTACCTATGACATTGATGATGGAGGTGTGAAGTGCTTCTGATAAAACTGGGGACTGATGAAAGGACCACTTCATAAGTAGCAGACAGATTGTGTCTGAGTCCCCCCACCTCTGTTGAGAGGGGGTTTTCAATACACACATGAATAGCTTCCCTGACCCCTCTCTCAAACCACCTATCTCCTCTGTCTAATATGTGTACATCTTCATCTTTGAATGAGTGCCCTTTGTCCTTCACGTGGAGGTGTACTGCTGATTCTGGTCCTGAGCTGTTTGTCAGGCCCCTGCCAGAACCCATTCCGGACACTGAGGAGTTAATGTCTGAGGAACTCCCAGATGAACCATCAGGGCTGTCAGTTCCTCCAGCAGCTGTGCAGGAAAGTGATTCAGCATATTCAGGGGATTCCACACCCTCCCAGAGAGCTGCTGGCCGCAGACAGCAAAAACTTATTACCAAGAGGAATAGGGATAAGCTGTATTTACGCTCACAAAGTCCTGAGTATTGACAGAATGGGTATTCGGGGAAGTGGGAGTTGCTTTCTGGAGACATAAAACAAGCACCCAGAGTTAGGGCAATTTGTGGGGGCAACAAGTCAACTCGACCTGCTTCTGCCTTCCTGCTGTGATTCCTGACCTCTTTTGGATCCTTGTTCCTGACTGGCAACCCTGGACTACGTTTCTTGACCCTGAACTTCAGTCACTCCATGAACCCGGCATAAGCTACTGTCTGCATTTCGGCTTTTGACCTCTGGACCGTTTATCTTGGACTCTGTTTTGTCTTCTGGCTCAATGTGACTCTAGCTGGGTGTATTTCTGGACTCTGCTTAACTCCTGCCTTGCTATATTGTTGTCTTGACTCTGAGCTTGCAGTAAAAACTCTAACCTTACCTGTGGGTGGGGGGTCTGTGGGTCGTGACACTGTTGGCCCTCCTGTGTTGGGCCATCTTCCTGTTTAGTAGCTGTTTAGTATCTCCATTGTAGAGGTCTGCACACTCCTCACTGCAGTGGACCGCATTAATTATATTGTTCCTCTTGTGTTTTGGTGTCAGGTTCCTTGGGTGGATGAGTCTCTGCCTCGTTCACCCAAGGATAAAGTAACACAAAGTTCCTCTTTCAAGATAGGAGTAGATTGGGAATTAAAGTAGATGTGATGTTTATCAACCCCAAGTGGCAAAAGCTGCATCATCTATTTATCACAGGATTTGATTTTTCCCACCTACATACTTTATATTTGTTTGTTGTTTTGTCATCAGTCAGTGAAAGATAAAAAAATAATCAATTTGCATGTCTATTGCTAAGGCATCTATCTCTAAGAGAATCCTATTATCTATGGGAAAATAATATCAGGGAACTAAAAACTCCTTGATTCAGGTCAAGAACAGGTTTTCTCAACATGTCAACAGAACTTGTTGAGTTTGTTCTACAATCATTTAAAAAAAATCTTCACCAGCACAAGATGCCAAAACACAGAAATTACCCAACCAAGTGGGCTTTATTTGCTATTTTGTACAAGAAGGCGACGCTAAGCACATATTTTGACAGCATATGCCATACAGAAGATGAACCAAGCTTGTTCCATATAGTAAGGCCTGAATTAATGGATTTGAATTTCAAGAAAGTAGATTCTGACTAAGCATTTGAAAGAATTTCCTAACAACAAAATCTGTTCACAATGGAACACATGATTTCGGTGGGTAGAATGTACCCCTAGATGGAAGGTTACTAAAGAGAGGACAGATGCTGTAGCTATGGGTTCCAGCATGGACAGTGGATTGGTACCAATTACTCTGGGAGTCCTTTCTTGTTCTTGAATTCTGTGACTCTGCCACATCTTATACAAAGACGTAAAAACCATTCTTATAAACGCACACCATCGGACTGGAAAAATATTCTTGTCTATGCAGCAAGGAGACTGTATTGCATTGTCTGGTTTATCATCCAAGGAAAAATCATACCAGGACTGACATGACACGGGCCAAACTATCATTGTGTTCATTAGCTGGAAGGAAGGGAGGATGACACACAGAAAGCCTACTGTTCCCCTCTTTGCTGGTCACTAAGAGAGATATTTCCTTTGCCTTGGAAGTAAGAGGAATGGAAGCCACGCCAAGGAACCAAACAAACAAAAAACCAATTTTAATCAAGGGAAGATCTCTGTGTCACTTAATGCACTCAGGGAATTCCTTATTTTACTCAGAAAATTTTTAATTCAGTAGCCTGTATTATGCAAAAATGAACCATGTAAACAAAAGTGAAATTTGCTTATTTCCCTCTGCTTGCTATTGCCTTGCTGCCTTATAAATTCCTCCTAAATAACATGGTTCTATCAATAAAAATGCTCTGGGGAGCGAGTTTTCTAACACATACTTCTGCACATAACAAGGAGTTAAGCTACAGAAAGTAAAGTGTGGTCCTCTATGTTAATTGGAGTTGCTATGCCAAACAGACCCTTATACTCCAATGTTGTTTAAAATTCCTAACGCTGTTGATTTCATGTTGACATAATAGAATGTTCATTGCAGAGATGGCTCTTTAACAGGAACCACTGATGGGTACAATGTAGCAAATGAAAACAACCCTATGCCCGCTTGACCTTTGAGTAGCCGTCAGGAATCTGCTATCATCCTCAAAGAGGCGTATTCAAAAGCCCTATCGATGGTACATGGCATGTACTCCCCATCACCAATGAGAATGTAACCAGAAGGAAAACCCTCGAGTTTCATATTCTGTTTCAGAAGCGTCAAGAAGATACTGTGGGGAAAGAGCAGGAGGCAGTGGTAGAGTTTGCCTGCATAACTAAAGGAGTGCCTAGAGATGGGCAAAAACCTCTACAGTGGAACCTTGACTTCCATACTGCTTGACTTGCATCATATTTGACTTGCAGCAAGAAGGGGCCTGTTTGACTTGAGTCGCAGGCTTTGACTTACATCTCGGAGCCCCGGCGCAAGGCACCGGAATCGGTCGGCAGCCACAACCCAGCATCGCGGCTGCCGCCTCCAAACTGCTCCTCCCTTCTTCCGCTCCTCCAACAGTGGCGGCTTCGGCGAGGCCAGCTCCGAGCACCTGGAGCTGGTCCTCGGCCTCACCGAAGCCGCCGCTGCTGCCGGAGGAGAAGAAGGGCCGGGAGCTCGGGGCTGGCCTCGCTGGTTAGATAGTCGGCTCAGTCTTGTAAAAAATCTGGCTGCGGAAGTCTGGTCCACAATGGAAGCATTTTAGTTGGGGAGCTGTACAGTTGTGGGACTCTAATGGTAAGCATAGAGTTGTTCAGAACTTGGAACGTCAGGTTAAAAATCAGTAAAACTTAAATGTTAGACATTGTTGCTATGAACATTAAAAAGTGGAGGCGTATAATTTGTGGACTATAATTCCACTGCCTCCTCCTCTCTTTGAAGAGACATTTCATTTACATCCCCAGAAGGAATCTCCTATCCCAGTCAAAATTGTGTTAAATTGCTGTTTTCGGGGGTCTTTTTCATCATCTGGAACGGATTAATCCGCTTTCCCATTACTTTCTATGGGAAACGTTCGTTTGACTTAAGTCATGTTTGACTTAAGTCTAGACCACTGGAACGGATTAATGACGTAAGTCAAGGTTCCACTGTATTCCCTTTCCCGACTTCTCCAGCCAATGACCCCACTCGCCAGTCAGGGCATGCTCCTCGCCTCCCCCTCGTCAGCTGCTTGACCAGTCCCAGCAGGAGCACAGGTTTGCCTGTTGGATCTCCTTGTTTGAGTCTGTGATCACCCAAGGAGGTGAGGAAGGGAAGCCTGTGCTCGTGCTGGAGACTGAACGGACAGCCAAAGAAGAGGAGAAGAGGTGCGCATGCTGGCTAATGAGTGGGGGACCCTGTGAAGGAGGCGGGCGAAGATGCTGAACATACAAACCAGCACAAACCTCGGAACTGAGGGGTTTGTGCCCACCAACGAGCCGTGCATGTGATGTCGTTACTCTTATCTGACCAGAGCCTAACCTGCAGCCCCACAATTCACATAAAGCAGGTAGATTCTTTATGCAAGGGGAGATGACAGAGGATTTATATCCACTGTTTAGTTCATAGGTTCCCAGCTTTCTACAAGTCTTAGCCCTCTTTGATAACAGCCAAAATGTCCTGCAACCCCCTCCCTGCCACGTTTGCTTAAAAAGGAATTTTAACTGGGCAAAGTCATCCCTTCTCAGAAAGCTGAGGCTTCCTTCTCCTTCCGCAAAGGGGACATACAAGCACATCCATGTTAACTTTAACATCCCACTTCAAAAGGTTAACAAAGAAATTATTTAACAAGGGATATGACACAGAGATGGCAACTCACAGCCCGCCACCCCTAGAAAACAGTGACCCCCCCCCAGGTTATCTGGAAGTTGAGTCATGGCAATTGGACTTCTTTTATGGAGGACATGCAATTAGCTTTCCTCAGACTGACAAAGCTGTTTGGATGAGCAGCGAAACATTTCAGTCTCTCAAGAAAAGAAGTCCAGTTGCCATGACTCAGCTTCCAGATAAACTCAGTTGGATGACATACCCCCAGCTTAGGAAACACTCATCCTGGCTTTCTGAGTATGGTAAAAAAGCAGTGGGTGCTGCATATATACCACCCCATAGTACTTAAAGCCCTGGGCGGTTTACAAGTTATTGTGGTTATGCAGGCTACACATTGCCCTCCCCCCACCCCCCAGGGAGCTACGTACTCATTTTACCGACCTCAGAAGGATGGAAGGCTGAGTCAACCTTGACCTGGCTACCTGGGATTGAACCCCAGATTGTGAGCCCAGTTACAGGTGCAGTACAGCATTTTAACCACTGTGCCACGAGGCTCGTGCACCATGCGGCACCAGAACCCTCATTTCCTGTCTAACATGCTGCGGAAATTGCAGGGATAAAACAGATTCAATCCTTATTTGCACCTGTCAATTTTCTATCCAACACATCCTCCATATACTGTTGTATTAGTAGTTCTACTAATCCTCAGAAACACATACATACATACATACATACATACATACATACATACATGCATACATGCATACATACATACATACATACATAGCCATTCACCAACAAATGGCCTCTCTGCTAAGCCGGCATTAAGCATACAACTTGGGGAGAAATGACTGAACTTCAGTAAAGCCCTTGAGATTACAGGTACGATGCCACATCTACCCGGCATTAGTCTCTTCAACTCTAGCTAATGTCACCTCTGGGCCTGAAATTACCCTGTCCTTTCAAAGCAATCTTCAAAAGTGAGTTTATCTAGAGGAACATAGCTGCACACAAATATAATAGATCAGGATACTGTATATACCCGAGTATAAGTCGAACAGAGAATAAGTCGATGCACCTAATTTTGCCTTTAAAAAGTAGGGAAATCGATTGACTTGAGTATAACCCGAGTCAGTATTTCCCTCCTCTGCCTTGCCCAAGCCGGTGCTGGCGGTAGCGGCTGTTACCGCAGCAGTTCCCCTTTCCTTCCTCTTCCTCTTCCTCTTCCTCCTCCTCCTCCACCTCCTCCTCTTCTTCCAATGTGGGTGAGAAGCAGCGTGTTTTTTAAACTGTTTTTTCTCTCTTGAAGCAAGCGCCGATGTCCGCCATCGGCGCTTGCCTGGGGAAGAGAGAAAAAAAGTTTTAAAAACCCACCGCTTCTCCTTCACCTGAATATAATTTGAGGGCCTTTTTTCAGCCCAAAATAAGGGCTGAAAAACTTGACTTATATTCGAGTAAATACGGAAAAATATTGTTATTGTTTTACCACTCACCGCTGGCACTTCCTGGGGTACCAAACTGAGAGGAATCGAGGAACTTGCGAGGAGTGGTGACATCAAGAAGGGACCCAGGAGAAACATCCTTCACGAGTGAACTGCATTAGGAAAGAAACAGAATGGAATCAGGGACCATTTCAAAGCAAGCTTTACAAAAGCTCCTGCAGGCCCTATTGAAACTTGGAGGCAGACACCACGGCTGCTTCTTAGGGCCTTTTTACACAACCCCTAAGATCCGCTGGCCACTTAAATTCGGACCAGAGATAGTCGCTCTTCGGGCGTTCCCACCTCCTCTGCACTTCCTGGCTGCGTGAGGGGAGGGAGAAAAAGAGAAAGAAAAGCATGCCGCTCACCTCGTTCTGCCTTTCGTCTCTGTAAAAGTAGCTCTTAAAGGGGCAGGAGCCAAAAAACAACAAACAGAAGCAAGGAGAGCCCCGCACTCACTATCCTTACACCGGATCAAATATTTTTCACCTCCAAAAAGCAAGTACCTGAAAGCTGCACTGGGACGCGCTAAAGTGGGCGGGGTCGCACTTAATTTCCTGTTAACTCCGGAGCTGGTGGGTAAACATTTTTAATCTCCGGAGCTGGGAGCCATTTGCCTCGGAGTTTAGGGGTCGTGTATAAACGCCCTTAGAGAAAGTTGCTACACCTAAGGATACGCCTACCTCTGCGGAAACCCAGCGTGGCTGTCCTTCCACCAGACACAATGCTGTATTATCCAGGTCCATAGCTAGATGTGAATTTACCATGAAGGGACACAAAAGAGTCACTTTGAGAAGTCACACTCCACAGCGGAAGCCATTTCCTGGCCTCAGACCTCAAAACCCTTAAGATTTTTTTTTTACATGAAATGAGACTACTACATTACAGTATTTTTTCTGTGTATAAGACTACATTTTACCTAAAAAATCTAGGGTCTTCTTATACACGGAGGTAAGCTGAAGAGAAAGCCGTGCAGTTGTGTGACTGTTATTTTAGCTTAGGAAAGGGGGGGGTCGTCTTATATATGGGGCATCTTATAGACAGAAAAATACGAGTTATTTGTTTACAACCACTAGCGAGTTTCTGGAGAGGCGAAGTATTTCCCATTTCTATTTCCTGAACCTCAGGAAGCAAGGGTAAAAAACAGCTCTGTCTAAGCCTAGACACTCCCATAGTTTGCACAGATATTCTCGAGGCACAAGGATCGTTACTCCAAGGCAGTGTAAGTCATTGTCACACATGTCCCAGCAGCTGGTCTGGATCGCCTTTGGACTGGGTTATTTACCAGAGGAACTGCATTTTATAGAGAGGACAGCAGCTGGCCAAAAGCCCTTCCACAACTGCTTCTAGATCCTCAAACAGGGCAGTATATAAATTAAATTAAAATTTAAACAAATAAACAAATTCTTCCGAGAGGAAGTTAAAGAGCAGTAGTAAGGAGCTGGCGTGAGTCTTCCTCTCAGCAAGTGGATATTCACTGAGACATGACTCAGCCTACACAGCTCTTTTCAAAAATATCACCTTGCCAACCATGTAGACCAACCTTATCCTCCCTTTTTCTTTGCTCTGTTGCCCAACCCTGTTGGTGGATTTGATGTAAAGATGGCGGTGCAGCTCATCTATCAGCACCAAGTGCATATTCATCTTCTTACTGTGAAGCTCCAGTCTCAGATCACTCAGGCCCTCCACCTGAAGCAAGGGTCCTTCCAGGGAATCCACGGCTGAAACCTAGGAAGAAAATCCATGGTATATTTCAAGGGCGTCTCCACATTTTCAAGGCCAAGGTGGAAGGCCTAGGTCAAATCCATTATGACACCACCACAAATGGGGTGAAATTTTCTATAGGAACAAACAAAAACAAGGTTATACTCTAAAGAGGCAGTCAGGGGTAGTAAAGAAAGATGGAGGTAAAGAGAAGAGTAATATTGGAGGCTCAGTAGGCTAGAGCACTGAAACTGTCGACTGCAAAGTCAGCAGGTCGGCAGTTCGAATCCCGGGTGCCACGCAGCAGAGCGAGCTCCCACTGTTAACCCCAGCTCCTGCCAACCTAGCAGTTCGAAAGCATGTAAAGGCAAGTAGATAAATAGGTACCGCCATAAAAACGGGAAAGTAAACAGTGTTCCATGCACAGAAATGCACTCAGCCATGCTGGTCACATGGCCACGGACTTGCACAACACTGTCTCTTTGGCTTAGAGACGGAGATGAGCATTACCCGTAGAGTCAGACATGACTAGCACGCATGTGAGGGGGGAACCTTTACCTTTACCTTTTACCTGTTTGGTTTAATTAACTCAGGAGTGATGACTAGGGGGTTAAGTCAAAACTAGTAATTAACTCAAAAGTGATGACTAGGGAGTTAAGTCAAAAGGCCTTAGTGAGCAATTTTGAGAAACTATTTCTTAATTCTTTGTAATTTCAGTATTCTTCCGTGTATAAGACTATATTTTTCTCTAAAATTGTTAGACTAAAAATTGAGGGTCATCTTATACATGGAAGTAAGCCTAGGAGAAAACCGTGCAGTTGTGAAACTAATTTTGAGTTGGGAAATTTGGGGTTGTCTTATATATGGGAGCGTCTTATAGATGGGAAAATACGGTATATGGCACTCCTCTGGACGTGCTGTCCCTGGGACACACTGCATCATCATTGATCCCTGCGCCTATTCCAGCTTTAGATACTGGTTGACTTAAATGCTCACAGTGTACAAAACCTAACTGAGGAATGGCATTCATTTTGTTGGGTTGGCCGCTTGCTGGTTTAGACTCCAAATTCCAGATTTACCCCGGTGTGGGGATTCTCCAGGAGGTGACCTCTACAGAACAGAAAGAGGAAGAAGATTACCAACTCCTGGAAGCAGCGCTCCTTCTACGCCAGTGGTGGCAAACCTTCGGCACGCCAGATGTTTTGGACCACAGCTCCCACAGTCCTTTGTCATTGGCAGTACAGGCTTGGAATTCTGGGAGTTGTGGTCCAAAACATCTGGAGTGCCAACAGTTCGCCACCACTGTTCTAAGCTGCATCCCCACCTACCCACAGCACCGCATCACATCAGTTACAGACAACTGAGCTGCTGTTGCCAGCCATTTGCTTCCGGCAGTGGCCAGAACTCTGTGCAGGCAGTATGGGGTCCTCGCCCAGCACTAGCAGAAAGTAGATGGAATATTGCATGGAAACGTTGGGGCAACTTGCTTCCAAGAATAATTCCAGCAGGAAATGAAGGCTCAGAACAGGCCTGCACAAGACGTCAAGCGCAGGCTACCAGTCAATTGCAGGGCCATTTGAAGTAGCCCACGAGGTCTCCACTGGCCCCCCAATCTGCGGTGTGCTCTTTAAAAAAAAAAAGGCCCGCCTGCCCAGACCACCAGAAAGGGATCCAGGGAGGGTCAGTGGAGGGAGGAACAAGGAAGAACAAAATAATGCAGGGCATGAGTAAAGTGGATGGAGGGACGCTCTTCTCCCTCTCACAAAATACCAGAACTAGGGGACATACACTCAAATTGAAGGTTGAGAGAGTGAGAACAGAGAAAAGAAAATATTTTTTCACCCAGCGCGTTGTTAGTCTTTGGAACTCCCTGCCACAGGATGTGATGATGGCATCTGGCCTGGATGCCTTCAAAAGGGGATTGGACAGATTCCTGGAGGAAAAGTCCATCACCGGTTAAAAACCATGATGGAGATGTATCATCTCCAAGGTTAAAACCGGGGTACCTCAAGGACCAGATGCAGGGGAGTGGTATCAGGAGACAGATATGTAGTCTCGTGCGCTCCCAGGTGCATCTGGTGGGGCCACTGTGAGATACAGAAAGCTGGACTCGATGGGCCTTTGACCTGACCCAGCATGGCTTTGCTTATGTTTTTATGTTCTGAGGAGGAGGAGGAGGAGGAGGACCGAGGAGGACGAGGAGGAGGACGAGGAGGAGGAGGACGAGGAGGAGGAGGACGAGGAGGAGGAGCAGGGTGAGCCACCATTCGGGGAAAACCACCAGCAGCAATTGCAGCAGCAGCGGCGCCACAGGTGAGGGAAGGGGTGGGAGACCCCACTCTGCCTAGGCAGGTCGTGGCGGTTCTGCCAGTGAGCAAGCTTCTTGGCGGTGGCGGCGGCAGCAGCGACACTGGCTCTCGCAAAGTGAAGAGAGGCCACTGCTTGGCTAGAACTGGGCATTTGTATGAAGTGCAGCCCTCTCTGTGGCTGGGCTCCAAGGGAGCCTAGAATGTGCCTCTGCCTCCTCCACCTCCTGCTCTCCTTCCCACACCTTCTGCTTGCACCTCAGGCCAGAATGCAGCTGCATGAAGCAGAAGGGGAAGGCAGGAAGAAGGACTGGCAGAGGGACGCACAGATGGAGAGCCAGCCGGCCTGTCAGCAGAGGGCAGGAAGAAGGAAAGAGGGAAGCGATATCCGATTCCCCCCCCCAAGCCTGGTTTTAGCTCCCCCCCCCCCGCCCCCCCCGCCCATGTGAGCCCACGGAGGAGGATCGGGCCCAGTGTTATGGCCGCAGGTGGGGGTGGCAATAAAGGACAGAGAGACGGAGGCAGCATTTCTGGGTGAGGCACCTGGGTGGAGTGGGCTCCCCCATTAGGTCCCTCGCCTGTGACACTGCCGCTGTGATTTGTGTGTGCGTGCATGCACTTAAAAATGCTCCAAGAGTTGACTGCGGGGGACGTTCAGGAGCATCAAGTAGACCGGGGACTGTTCAAAGTTGTACAGCCCTGGCTTAGAAGATGACCTTGAAGGAGGTATCAGCCTTGTCCAGGTGACTGTAATGAAGGTGTCTGTAGGTGTGTGTTTGCAGGCTAGAACTTCCAGGATTCGGCCTAGGGATAGCTTAAGAGAGGTGAGGTCTTTAAAAATACAATTGGCTCACCCCCAAAACCTAAATTAGTGACCCCATTGAAGGAAAGACGCTAGGCACTGTGGAGTAAAGAAACAGACTTTGAGCTGTATCTCCTTACTTGATGTTGCTGTTCCTTCTTTGGAGGTTTTTAAGCAGTGGCTGGCTGGCCATCTGTCAGGAGTCCTGTGATGGGGGTTCCTGCATGGCGGGGGGTTGGACTGGATGGCCCTTGAGGTCTCTTCCAACTCTACGATTCTATGAATCTATGACTGATCCCTTCCAACCAAAGACATCAAGAACCGAATGCAACTCATTCAGTCATTCTTACATGCACCCGGTGAGTAAACAAAAAAAACATGAGTCCAAAAGAGAGCCGTACAGGTGGCCATAACAACACTACCTGTTTGCCTCCGACAAAGTGTTTAAGGTGCCCTTCTATGAGATATGATTTAATAAAACCAACAGCTGACGAGCGCTTCTGCAATTCTGTTTAATTTTATCAGTTCCCAACTTGCCTGCAGCACTGGATACACTTCATCACGAACCAATTAAAACAAAGGTGACTGGCAACAAAAAAAGAAAATCTCATTTTGCAGGCATTCCATATACCAGCCTGAGGAAACGCAAGAGGTACGCAGAGAGCATAAATAGCTGGTAGCAAATTAAACGATATTTCATTTAATAATCCAAGACGTCATTAGCACGAGACATAAACTTCACATTGGTGTGTCGTTCCCTTGACATTAGGGATGATGGATGCCGATACCCAAACTCTGTCTCTGGCTCATTTACTTAGCAACTTACAGTCTTCAGTCTGATCAAGAGCAACCGGGGATCAAGTCTGCCTTAGTTCTGCGAACTTTCTAACTTTCCAGTCCTAGGCGAGTGGAGGGTGGCTATGTTTAATCAGCTGAGAAAGAAAAATACAGATGATCCACCTACACTTGCTCGGGGAAATAATTTGTTATTTTATGCTAAAAGAAAAACATGTTCCACAGCCAAGCCTGGGATATACAATTCATTATAAGCCAAATCTTGGTTCAAAGCAGGCTGCCTGTTTATCATAAAGTAAAACTAAGGATGCAAGTGGCTCCTTTCTCCGATGCAAGTCCGATCTACATTTAGACAAAGCACCATTTTGGATGCCATCGGTCTTCACTCCAGTCTCCTCTTTCACAAGAGCAAGTAAAGCAAACTTATTTGTGTTAATAATTACTTTATGCCATTGGGTCAAGACAGGTAGAGCTGAGTATCCTCACCATACTGGTGGCACCTAACCCCCAAAGACCTGATAATCTCCCCCAGTGGTTTCATATAGATGTTATATGACATAGGAGACCGAAGAAAACCCTAGGGAACTCTACAGGTCAGCGGCCGTGGTGTCGAACATGAATCACCTAACAGCACGTTCTGCATTCTATCCTGCAGGAAGGACTGGAGCCACTTTAATGCAGTACCCCCAATTCCCATTTCAGAGACACGAGTCAGGAGGATGACATGGTCTATAGGAGTGATGGTGAACCTTTTAGAAACCAAGTGCCCAAACTGCGATTCAAAACCCACTAATTTTTTGCCAAGTGCCAATACAGCAATTTATTCTGAATAGACGTGGCTGTGAAGGGGTGGTGTCGGGTGACCACAGAAAGGGCTCCGAGTCGACATGGGCACGACTAGGCGAAATTGTCGTTTCCGTTTTCGGTTCTCGTTATCGTTACGTAATGGGTAACGGTAACGAGAATTACTCCGCTCCAGCTCGAACCCGAACCGAAAAAGAAAAATTGGGTCTGATTTTTCGTTGTTGTTCATGGCATCGCGGCGATCGCGCAATGCCAAGCAGCACAGAAAAAAAGTTTTTTAAAAAAAACCCGATCCCCGGGCATAAAAGCAAGCGAAAATATGCCTGCCTCAGTGAGGGCACCTACCGAGGGGTGGTTTCTGGGGGGGTCCCCGGCCTACCCCCCCTCCTGTCCTGGGCTGCTGGTACCAGGCTGGGGGGGGGCATCGTGGTCTCCATTTGCCATGCAGTGGGGGGGATCCAAAATGGTGACCGCAATATTTATTTTTAAATCGTGGTCCAAAAACCCACCAAAGCACCACAGAAACATTTGAAAATTAGGTATTTTAAATGCCTGATTTTTTTATAGTAGCAGCAGTGGGTTTTTCTTGCAATAAAACATCTCCATTGGTTTTATTTTATTTTATTTTTATTTTTATTTTTATTTTTTTACACCTGCAGATGCGCAATGATGGGCTGGCCATGGGATGGGACCATGCAAATTTTTGGACCCATTCCACCAATCGCATGGCCAGGTTTTGACTGAGACTTCTGGGTGTGCCAGAGAGGGCATTAAAAGCCCACAAACCCTAACCCTAACCCAACCCTAACCCATACGCCAGTACACTGTCCTTCTTAGTGGGTCAGAGGCACCCAGAGGTGCAGCCCACTAACCCACCCTAACCTTAACCATAACCCTAAGCCTAGCCCTTACCCTAACCCCAACCCTAACCCAGATCCGTACGCAAGTACACTTTCCTTCTTAGTGGGTCCCAGGCACCCAGAGAGGTGCCTCCCACAGCCCACTATCCCCTATTCCATTCCCTAACCTGTACGTCAGTACGCTAGTACGCTCCCCTTCTTAGTGAGTCAAAGTGAGGCCCCCAGAGAGGTGCCTCGCAGAGCCCACTATCCCCTATCCCATTCCCTAACCTGTACGGCAGTACGCTACTATGCTTCCCTTCTTACTGAGTCAGAGGCACCCAGAGAGGTGCCTCTGCCACCCTACCCTAACATAATGTAATGTAAATGTATGGTACGCGGCGGCTCCGCGAAACGCTTCCCTTGCTTCCCTTCTTAGTGGGTCAGACGTCAGAGAAGCACCCAGAGAGGTGCCTCCCAGAGCCCACTTACCCCAACCCCAACCCCAACCCAAACGACAAACGACAAACAGAAACGACAAATTTTTGAAAATTTCCTCGACAAACGGAAACGAGCCGAAACGGACCTGTCCCGACAATCGAAAACTCGAAACGTCATTTTTCCTGGTCGTGCCCATCTCTACCTCCGAGTGCACCTTTGGCACCTGTGCCATAGGTTCGCCAACATTGGTCTATAGTGTCAAAAGCACCTGAGAGGTCTAGCAAAACCAAAAGGGGCACAGATCCCCTATACATTTCCCTGCGTAAGTCTGCGTATGACTTTGTTTCACCCATCTTATCCATAAAGTAACTTGTGTATGTAATATTCTTACATATACAGTATCTCTTCACTCCTAAACTCTGGGCCCAGGAGAATCCATGGGAACCCACTAAGAGGCTCTGGAAGAATGGAATAGATGGTTTTGAACAGCAGGCAGAGGTTCCAAATGATATTTAATGCTGAGACTCCATTTTTCTTTTTCTGCCCACCAGCCGTCTTTCCCTCACACGGTTTCCCTGTTTTACAAAGAAAGACTATACATAACAACTAAACTATTATATCAGCATAAAGCTCTCGAGCGAGCCTTGTGGAAAAAAAAGCAAACCAAAGAGTCAATCATTTAGTGTAGTATTAAAAGCAGGGGGTGAGGAAGGCAATGGGGCTTTAATTTTCTCCTTTGGTGAAAACTACAGCCATCTTTTTCTTAAAAATTGCCTGTATGACACTTCATATTTCCAGAGACACATGCTGAGGAGTTATGGCCTTGGCAGCGCCGCTTTTCAGAGTGATTGAATTCTCGAGGTAAACAGCCTAGCCAACGCACAATGTGATGTGGGCTTAGAGCTTCTTAAGAGCAAGAGTTACGCTTCAGCAAACTCCATTTAAACAACCTCTTCCCACTCAACCCATTTCATTCTTCATTACTGCCCATTACTGACGTCTTAGCTGGGAAAACATTTAGAAACCCAACACGAAGCCGAGTCCATCGCAAGAACTGAGACTATCGTGTGGGTTCAGGCTGATCTCCATCAAAAACTATCCGCTTAAAGGTCTCATGGGTCTATTCTTCCCAATCGTTACATTACAACATTAGGAGTCGTTAGGGTTCTTGATGAGTTTAATAACATCACAGTATCAGCCAGATCCTTCCCCTTCAGCACAATGCTCTACCGTCTACCAGATGGGTTGTTTTGCAACCCATTAGAATCCATGAGATCTCCCTTCCCATGGAGCAACTTGGTAGGACCCCCTAGGAGGCAGTGGAACTCCCACCAATCCTGGGCCATCTTCTTCCCCTTCAAAAGAGAACAAAGAAGGATGCAGCATACATGGTGGTAGAGATTAGAGATGGGTAAGAAGCCTGGTTCAGAGGTTTGAACATGCCCCTATACAGGTGCCACGCATTCCCTGCCCCTTCTTCCCTGGCTGGATCTGCCACTCACCAGCCAGAGCACGCTCCTCTCCTCCTCCTCCGCTTCAGCTATTCATCCAGTCCCCAGCAGGAGCACTGGCTTCCCTGCCCCACCTCCTTGGATGATCACCCACTCAAAACAAGGAGATGGGACAGGTCGAGGATTGAACAAACAGCTGGAGAGGAAGACTGGGTCATTGGTTAGGGAGGAGAGGCAAGGGGACACAAGGTACCCGGTGTGCCACAATTACGAAGTGGCATGAACCTGCAGTTTGCAAATAAAGGCATAAGACACTGGGGGGGAAATCAGATCTGAAGATGTGTAAGGACACCCCTTTGTATACTTAACATTAGGGCAATATTTCTTTTTTTAAAAAACTGCACATTAGTACTGGTAGCAGTCATGATGCCTTCATCAGGGTCATAAAGTAGTAGGATCCTTGTCTGATTGACTATAAAGTTCCCCCTTAGTATAACAGAGACCTATGCCCTATTGGTTGAAGGGCTGGGGTGTGAAACCCAATCCTCGGCTTCAGATACAGCTTTACAACAACCCTGCTGCTTCCTGCCTCACCTAAGAAAGCCGTGCCTGGCGAAAATCACATTGCTAAGAACTTGACATCTAAGATGAAAGTCCTGGCAAACAACATCTTGCCATATGCTGGGACTTTGGGTACTTGCCTTGGAGAAGTGGAATTTATTCATGAAAGCTTGCAATGATTTTTTTATTTTTTATGAGTGGTTTATAAAGGTATAGTGGTGCCTACTAAGACTAATGTAAGTGGTTTCAGGAGGCCAATCATTTTATGAAAAAAATCGTCTTAAGAGGCACAGTTTCCCATAGGAATGCATTGAAAACCAATTAATCCATTCTGGAGGATTAAACGGCTCCATGCAGGGAGCCCGAGGCGAAACGGAGGCAGCGCATTGTGTGTTTGCAAGCCGCCGCCTTCCTTTCGCCAGCCTCTGTGAATAGATCCCATTAAAGAGCTCCGTGCACGGAGCCCAAGGCAAAGCAGAGGCAGTACCTTGTGTGCGTGCAAGGCGGTGCCTTCCTTTCGCCAGCCTCTCCATTCACAGAGGCTGGCAAAAGGAA
Source organism: Phrynocephalus guinanensis (assembly GCA_037367245.1). Lineage (NCBI taxonomy): Eukaryota > Metazoa > Chordata > Lepidosauria > Squamata > Agamidae > Phrynocephalus > Phrynocephalus guinanensis. The sequence continues at coordinate 104,845,908 of CM074740.1, read as the reverse complement.
GACAGCAGCTTGCAAGCACTCAAGGCACTGTCCCTGCTTCGGCTTGGGCTCCATGCACAGAGCCCTTTCAATGGGGGGGGGGGGTGGAGGTGGCGGCAGCTTTGATCCTGGCTTCCCCGACTGTGCAACACCCGGGTGCTACACGGGTGCTACACGGTCTGGTAAACCAGGATGGAAGACCTCAGGTTGTGGGCATGTAAAAAATCAAACGCCTGCCCCATAGGATGGATTTTTTTTTTTTTGCAAGACATCCAGTAGGCAAACCGTTGTCTTGAAAAAAAAATGCCTATACCCGGATATTTCATTCGTCTTACAAAGAATTCATCTTGTGGGCTATTGCCTATTGGCTAGCCTTGCAGTAAGAGACAGAAACAAATAGGGAATTTGACTCTATTTTAGGAATGAAGGCTGGAGAAGACGGTTCCTGAATTTGCTTCAAATTCCAAAAGTTCAGAAGCCATCCTAATTCCAAGTCCAGTTCCATATCTAACTTTTGCAAAACTGAAGCCAAACTATTCCCACTATTCCCTTGAGGGGTGTGAGAAATGAGTGTCATTTTACACATAGAAACGCAATCTAGATTCGCTGGCAGAGTTTAGTACTTGGTTCCTCCATTATCCTCAAGTTCATGAGCATCCCGTTCCCCTTTGGATAGGTTTCATCAGTTTGCTTGGGACAAAATTAATAAGACCATAAATCAAAGATGGTGTAACAATCAAAATAACACCCAAGTTCCAGAAAATATTTTCCAAAGCTACATGTTAGGAGAAATTGAAGTAGTTACAAATGAGGAGACAGCTCATAACAGAAACCTTAAGAAATTAACCTTGTAATAAAATCTCTCGGAGTTCCCAGTGGCAGAAGGCAGCTTTCCATTAAATTTTTCCTTCTAGATGATGTTTGCTTGAAATCTGACATCATTCCACTCAACTACAGCGCAAGTCATCGACAGTTATGAATTTCCAACCCATTCAAGGGAGGTTCCATCCGATGATGGCCAATACTTTCACAGCAGCAGGGTACCCAACACAACACAGAAACTACGTATCTTCGGGGATCCTAAGAGCAGAAAACACAAAACCTACCACTGGTCTTCCAACTATTACTAGCGATTCAAGATTTGGGTAAATGAGTTTGTTGTCATCAATTTTGTTTTTTAACTGTTCAGTTGCTATATCTTTCACCCAAAGGGGAACAAGCTCATAGATTGCACTTTTAATGGACCCCTTATACTGTATATTTTAAAGATTAAAAAATCAACCTACATAGATTGAACTATGTCCGCAGAACAAGGAAGAACAAGGCTAATGACAACAATGCCTCTAAAAGTAAACAGACCTACAACCAGTCCTCTATCTCTTTCTTTAAACAACAAAGTAGGGGACCACAGCCCGTCCGTGTATTTTGAGTATTTAAGGCAAGTGTGATATTTAAGGAGCGATTTTACCAGTTCTACTCCTCACTGAGTTTCTGTGGCCAGGTGGGGATTCAAACCCTGTTCTCCAGAGTTCATTACTCTATGCACTAAAGAACATTGGGAATCACCACACAACACAGACAAAGGATGGTGATTTATGGCAGCTATAATCCGTCTTTTCTGGCAGATTAGATTCCACAAACTGTATTAAAGGAATAATGTCACATAATTTCATAGAATCACAGAATAGTGATAAGAACATAAGAAGAGCCATGCTGGATCAGGCCAAAGGCCCATCTAGTCCAGCTTCCTGTATCTCACAGTAATGCGTCCGGGAGTGCACAAGACTAGATATCTGTCTCCTGATACCACTCCCCTGCATCTGGCCCTTGAAGTACCCTGGTTTTAAGCCTGGAGATTACTCATCTCCATCATGGTTTGTAACCTGTGATGGACGTTTCCTCCAGGAATCTGTCCAACCCCCTTTTGAAGGCCTCCAGGCCAGATGCCATCACTACATCTTGTGGCAGGGAGTTCCATAGACTAACAACGCACTGGGTGAAAAAATATTTTCTTTTGTCTGTTCTTACTCTCCCAGCCCTCAATTTGAGTGTATGTCCCCTAGTTCTGGTATTTTGTGAGAGGGAGAAGAGCTTCCCTCTATCCACTTTACTCATGCCCTGCATTATTTTGTATGTCTCAATCATATCCCCCCTCAGGCGCCTTTTTTCCAGACTAAAGAGGCCCAAATGTTTTAGCCTTTCCTCATAAGGGAGGTGCCCCAGCCCAGTAATCATTTTAGTCGCTCTCTTCTGCACCTTTTTTTCAGTTCCACTATGTCTTTCTTGAGATGCGGTGACCAGAATTGTACACAATTGGTTGTTGGAAGGGGGTTCTAAGGCAATCATGTCCAACCCCTTGCTCCATGCAAGAAGAGAAATCAAAGGATATCTGCCAGGCGGTTGTCTAAATTTGGGTGTCTAAACCTGAATGTCTCCAGTGCTGGAGCCCTCGCTACCTCCTAAGGTAATTTCCTCTCATTCATTCAATCAATCAATCAAACAAACAAACAAACAATCGATCAAACCAAAGGGTTCTGCTTATATATTGCTCCATAGTGCTTCTAGCATTCTCTGGGAGGTATACAATTTAATTATGCAGGCTACACACTGCCCTCCCCAGCAATCTGGGTACTCATTTTACCAACCTCGGAAGGAGAGAAGGCTGAGTCAACCATAAGCCGGCTATCTGGAATATCAGGACTGGCATTTAACTGCAGTACAGTGGTACCCTGTATAAAGGAATTAATTCGTTCCAAATGAAATTATGTTAAGCAAATTTTCCTTTGTACAAATTCCCATAGGAATGCATTGAAAACGGAGTTATCCCATTTTTATGTTGTACAGATTCTCCCCATAGGCGATTATGTTAAGCAAATTTCCCCTATCTCTGGAATTTTTTATGTTGTACAAAGTTTATGTTATACAAGCTGTTTGTTATACAAGGGTCCACTGTACAGGCATTTAACCACTGTGCCACGAAGCTCAATCAATCAATCAATCAATCAATCAATCAATCAATCAATCAATCAATTTTGGATTTTTTTGGATATACTGCTCATCTAGCTAGACGCCTGCTATGGGCAGTTTACAACAATAAGTGTATAACAAACAGAAATAAATATATAAAACAATATCATATGAGACAAATCAAAGCAAACCACAATACAAATAATAACACAGTTAATTAAAAAGACAGAGACAGCATAAATGTTGATCCCATGGTATATTTCTCTTCCTCTTTCTCAACAGTGGCTGCTGTCGCAACAGAACAGACCTCATACGAAGGGGAAAGGGAACCACATCTCTAGTCCCTTACTATACTTTACAAGAGAACCACAGGCAAGGTTGCTGTTGTTGGTCGCAACCCTACAATTAGTGTCACACCTCACTCGGTATTTGCCATGCTCCACCTCACCGTTACACTGAGCGTGGCACCTCCGCAACTTCCAAAATGAATCAGGGAGACGTTAAGAAGGCTCTGACGAGGATGCTCGCTATCACTACCCCACCGTCTTCATTACCACCTATTTTTATTTAATAAACCTTCATCAGCTTAAATGAACAGCGGTTATTAGTAGAACTAACAGTCAAATTATAACGCTCCAGAGAGATGTCACTGCTTGTTGATGCATTAAGGAAAGAGAGGAGAGGGGCGGAGGTCAAGTGCGTGTCAATGCAAATGAGGCATGGGGAGGCACTCACAGTTAAACGCAACAGAATGCTTCAGATAATGGAATTGGCAAGATTAAAAGGAAGAGATGAAGTTATTGATAAGTATATGAAAGAGAGAAGAGGCAATAAGATGTTACAAAAGGGAGGGGGGAAACCTCCCCTCACGCATTTCTACTTTCAACATATCTTTACATCTCAATGATGAAATTAACAAAATAAAACTTGAAAAGAATCAGAAAATGGGATTAGAAGCAATAATGAAAAAAGCTGGCTGAGGATATAATGCCAAGTGCTTCTAAGATGAATTTTGCAGTGCATCCTCCGAAGCAATCTCTTGCCGTTCATCATTTGAACATTCGGAGTATCTCATTAAGAACTATTCCCATTCAACGTATGGGGCAAACTGAGGAAATCTGTACGAAGAGAAATCCCCATTAAGGTAGTAATACAGGCAGAATGTATAGAAAAATCCCCAGGTTATTTCACCATGGGTATCTTACACTGCAGGTGCTAAGATCCCCTAAAATCTTATTTTCAGTATCCTTTTAAAAATGTTATTTTCATATGGTTTGGTTGGAGGAGAGGCTGGAGATAGAAGGTCAACTTAAAACCCTGTTCAAGCTACGGACCTCCCAACAATCTGAACTGCCAGCAACATGGGCTATAAAATATAGATTACACATTTAAGACATAATCTCACAGCACAGGTAATCACACCAACACTTCTCATAAACTGAGTTCATTCCAAGTTGTTTCAGGGAGGTGCAAATTCCTACTGAATTTCTCTTTCCGCTACAGCAGTGACATACTTAAAGCACTCAAGAATGATGTGTGAGTCCCTATGGCACAGGACGATAAAAGTCTCACAAACTGCTCAGGGCCCATGGGCCCATGAAGACTAAGGCTGAATGCTCAAAGGCACCAGAAGGCAGCCTACAACCACTAACCAGGATCAGTATCCACAGATTCACTTATCCACACCGGAAACTATCAAAAATATTACAAGAAAAGCATCCAGGGTAAAAAATAAAAAATCACATGTATTACCAGAACCAGTCACTAGAGAGAGCAGTGCTATGGATAGTGTGATAACTAGAGATGGGCATGAAATGAAAAATGAAATGCTGTTTCGTCAGTTTGCTAAGTAATGAATTACTTCGTTAGGTAACAAAACAGTAGGATGTGTTTCGTTTTGTTACAAAATGCCTTTTCCTCCTCTAGAACGAAATGATTCATCCTAGAGGAAATGGCAGGGCAGCTTCCTCATGCTCTTCCCTGTACGCCCCTGAAATTTGGAGAGGTTTGTTGGTCAGGGGGCTGAGATATTAAACTCCAAAGAAACCAAGCCGCAGACAAGTGATAAGTGCAACCATGGCTTAGCTTCCAATTCCAATTTGGGAAAAAAAATTCCCTAGGGGCACTCCCTTTGGAGCTTCATAACTCAGCCCCCTGAACGCCAAACCTCTCCAAATTTCAGGGGCTTACCTAGAATCGCTTGAGGAAGCTCTCCTGTCATTTTGGTCCTTTAGGACAGTGTTCCCCAACCCCCGGGCCACGGACCGGTGCCGGTCCGTGGATCAATCAGCACCGGGCCGCTGGAGGAGATCTTCCGGCTGCCATTTTACTCCTCTCAAGGCAAAGGCGCCCAGAGAGAGACTCCGACTCCCAGGCTGCCCCGCGCCCGGGAGCTTGAAGGCTTTGGTGGAGGATTGTTATTGTGGTGGCCCGGCCTTCCCCCCTCCCCCTTCCCATCGCTTCCCCCCCCCAAGACTCCTCTTAGTGTTTAAAGATGGCGGCTGCAGCCGCCGCAACCGCTGCTGCTGCTGCTGCTGCTCCTCCGGCAGCGGCAGCGGGAGGAGGAGGAGGAGGAGGAGGAGGAACCGGAGCAGGAGCAGGAGGCAGCGGCGGCGGCTCTTCGTGGACGTCGGTGCCGCGAGGGTGCTTCCCAGGGAGGTTGGGCGGGTGCCGCGCGCGGCGCGGCGGGGCCGGGAGCCACGCGCGGGTCTTGCTGCTGGCGCTGTGCTTGCTCCTGCTCCTGCTGCCGCCGCCGCCGTAGGCCTCCTCCTCCGCCGGGGAAAGCGAGCGGGCCTCGGCGGCGGCGGCCACAGCAGCGCAGGACGTCGCGGAGAGGCCTTGGGACATGTGTGCGGCTCGGCTGGCGGTCGTGAGGAGGGGGTGAGGTTTTTGTTTTCCTCCGGGGCGGTTGGCGGGCGGGCGGGTGGGCAGGCGGGGGAGGGATGAGGGAAGCCGGGCCGGAGCCCTCGCCAGGCCCTGCTGGAGGAGAGGAGCGGAGAGGAGAGGAGAGGAGAGGTTGGGGTGGGGGGCCGGGAGCCGGAACATTGCTGCCGCCGCCGCTCTGTTGAGAGAGGGAGAAGGAAGGAAGGAGCGGCTGCTCTCATCCTTTGCCCCCCCCACACACACACACACAGAGAGAGAGAGAGAGAGAGAGAGAGAGAGAGAGGCCAGGCTCCCCGAGCCCCCCCCCCGAATTGGAGTGTGTGTGTGCTGGCCGGCCGGCTGGCCAGCGTAAACACATCACCTTTCCACCGGCCTCCCTCCCTCCCTCCCGCTCGCCTGCCTGAAGGCTGCAGCCGGAGGCGAGGCGATGCGGCGGTGGCTCCGGCCCGGGGGGGGCCAGGATCGTTGAGCCGCTGCTGGTGCTGCTGCCGGTGGCGGTGCAGAGGCGCCCCATCGAGGCGGGTGGTGGTGGTGGCTGCGGGGCGCCTTCACCGCTGGCCGTGGAGCCACGATTGAACTTGGGCGGCTGCTGCGGCTGCTGACAGGAGGAGGAGGCGGGGGCCCGCCTGCCCAGGAGCCCCGGGTTCCTCCCCACCCTGCCTGTATGTGTGTGGGGGGGGAAGTGGCACGCCCGATGCCCCCAGCCGGTGAGTGCCGCCGCCGCCGCTCTCGTGGCTTCCTTCGCAAGGCACATGCGCCAAGCCTTCCTCCTTGCACCCTTGCCTCCCCCTCCTCCTTCCCTCCCATCCTCTGCTTTCACACACACACCCTCTTTTGCCTCCCCGCCCGACCCCCCTTTCGCATTCCTTTATCTCCCCCCCTTCCCCACCCCCACCCCCAGCTTCGGGCCACGGAAAAATTATCAAAAATTTACCGGTCCACAGGGATAAAAAGGTTGGGGAGCACTGCTTTAGGACACAGGGGAGCATAGCATTTCATTTCGTTTCGTTTTGCTTCATAACAAAACTACTTTGAAAATTTGTTACAAATGAAACAACTAAAGAAATGAAACTAAATTCTATATTAAAGTGTTCTATTACTAGTGACCAGCTCTAGTAATGCATGTGAAAATATGTTCTCTCACTCTCCACGGTATCCATTGGGGAGGGGCTGGACTTGGAACCAAATCATAGTGGCTTTGGGGATCTTACTCTATCTATTCCGTTTAATGGCCAAATAAGGGACACTTGCCCCCCCACACAATTCTCTATCACTCCTGATTTCACCATATCTTAGTCCTTCCCCTCCCTCAAAACAAAGTTCTCTACAGTTCATTGCAATAGCTGCTACCATTTCATACCCCACGGGGGTAAAGGGGGAGACCACTACTTTCATTCCACCAGAAGTCCATCAAAGCTCCTGTTGCTTCTGAATTTACCCTCTAAGAGGAATGAAAACATAAGGCCCCCTATCAGTCATTCTTATAAGAATGAACTATAGCTGCAGGTTGTCTGACCCAACCTAGAAAAAAAACCAAGAAAACATATATCAAAAGAGCAAAATCATATTTGCAGTGACCCCTCCGCAGCGCTTGGTCTCAACTGTGACCCTATCCTCTTACTTTCTTCTTTGTAGGCCTTCTTGGTAACCACACACAAATGCATATGAACACCCACCCACACAATGCCATTGTGTCCCCTAACCGTTCTCCATTTAATTCTACACAACAGGGCTGACAAAATGGATCAGCACTGACACAAATTCCTATTCAACAACAAGCCAACAGTGGCCATGATCGGATGCTTATTGATGTCAACGCATCAAATAAAAATAGGAAACTATCACCTACGTCAGAGCCACTTTTGGTTCTCTCAAGAGAGACACAGACAGCCACTGACTGATTGCAGAGGATGACAGTCTGTTCCTGAAATACTCACATGCCCCCTTGAACACATTAAAAACCAAACCTATGCAACTGTGAAATGCTCGGAAGAGAAATTTACTGGGATGTCCAACACAGAACCATTGTGCTGTCCAGCTGATCAAGATAGAGGAGTGTAACAAAATACAGTACAGGAAAAAGGAGCAAAAACAAAGCACTCTCTAGACGGTTTACGATTTAATTATGCAGGCTACACATTGCCCCCCCCCGCCACCAAGCTGGGTACTCATTTTACCGACCACAGAAGGCTGGAAGGCTAAGTCAACCATCATGAGCACAGTTATGGGTGCAGTACAGGCATTTAACCACTGCGTCATGAGGCTCCCATACTGCGTCATAAGCAAGCAGTAAGTAACGAGTGTGCAACTATCATTCTACAATAGTCTTTGTTTTTATGTCCTATTTTATTGCACAAGAAATTTAGTATTACCAAATTTAGTATTACCTCATTACTGTAAGCCGCCTTGGGTCCTTTTCCAAGGAGAAAGGCAGGGTAAAAAATATTCTTAAATAAATAAATAAATAAATAAATAAATAAATAAATAAATAAATAAATAAATAAATAAATAAATGAATAAATAGTATGCTTTAATGGCAAACCGTTGTCCACCAAGTACTGTTCCAGTGCTCAAGCTTTTGAGGCTTTAGTAGGCTCAATTTAATAAATCAATTAATTTAAAATATGTTTACCTCCCCTTTATTCTTTAAAAGGACCCACGGTAACCAACTGATTTCATTCTGCTTTTATACCATCCTTTCTCCCAGCAAGGGAATCCACAGTGGCTTGCAAAGAATTCAGAAACAAATATTAAAACTACACGTGTAATTAGGCAGAATTTTTTTAAAATTAAATCTTATAAGGCTGAATAAAGTCCAGTTTATTTATTTATTTATTTATTTATTTATTTATTTATTCAACTTATATGCCGCCCACTACCCAAAGGTCTCTGGGCAGCTTACAATCAAAGAATTAAAACAATTTAAAATAGTTATAAATAATATATCAATAAATCATGAGTAATAAAAACCTTCTTTAAAACATTTTAAAGGTATTTTTAAAAACATTTTAAAGGTATTTTTTATTTATAATTACAACAACAACAACAACAACAAATTTATTGATTAGCCCAACAGGCCATATCAAATACAGAAGAAGAAGAAAAGAGAATGAAAAACAGTTAAAAACAGTTAAAATAGTAAGATTAAAAATTTCTCATTCATATGTCAGCATCTCCCCTACAGGGAACAACAATTTGATCTATGAAGGTGGATCTTACCCTAGCAGCCTTATGTACAAAGTTAGCAACACCACGGACAACCTGCATCTTGGAGCTATTGAGCAGGAAATCAAGCTGAAAAGTTTGTGTTCCAGTGGGCAATTTTGACCATCAATTTTGATAAATGTGATTGTCTTAATGCTGTATAAAGCTCACAATTGCCAGGTAAGGGTCAAGGGAAGCCCCATGTAGAGCGTGTTACATTAATCTATCCTCAAGATAACCAGCGCTTGCACGACTGTCCTTAGGTATGGGCGAATCTGGGCAAGAAGCCTAAATTGGAAGAATGCAGCCCTGGAGATGGCAGCCACCTGGGACTCCATGGATAGCGCTGAATCCAGGCTCACGTTCAGGTTCTTCACTCTATCTTCGTGGGGCTGCCCTTGACTCTTATTCGGAGACTTCAGCGGGTGCAAAATGCCGCAGCCAGACGGTTGGTGTGGGTCGATATGACCACATCACTCCAGTTCTGGCTCGCTTGCATTGGCTACCCATTGTGTCCCAAATAAGGTTCAAGGTCTTGGTTTTAATTTATAAAACCCTCCACGGCTTGGGACCTGAATACCTGAGAGAACGAATCTCTCAAGAGATCAACTGAGGCCCGACCTACTAGAATGTCGCGGGCGCTCTCACTTTGGATGGCCATGCCCAGAGAGGCTCGGAAAGTGGTTACCCGCAACTGACCCTTCTCTGTGGTTGGTCCCGTGCTTGGTCCTGTGGAAGGGAGTTCCACAGTCTGTCAGCTACCCCCTGTTTTTGTCTTCCGGGGGGGGGGTGCTATCAGTCTGAGAAAAAATCCTGCCCCAAAGACCTTCCTCAAGTTACAAGAAACCAGATTTCAGTTTAATATGGGGGGATCTTAACTGTTAGAGCAGTATGACAATGGAACCAATGGCCTCAAGAGTTGGAGAATGTTCCAACACTTGGAGGCATTCAAGAGAAACCTAGACAACCACTTGGCAGGTATCGTATGATTCGTATTCCTGCCTTGAGCAGATGGATGGACTCAATAGACCCTAACCCGTCCGACTACTTGATTCTGTGATCTTTAAATCCAGGGAGACTCATTTGGGGATACATGGTCACTCAGAAAGCCTGGACCCAAGCTACACAGGGCTTTACAGGCCAAAAGGAGCACTTTGAACTGCATACCTGGAAACATTACAATTGCCGGGCCACTGGGACCAGTTCAAAAACGTCATGCAAGTTCTTCAACAGACTCAATTCCATTCCCAGGCACAATTCAAATGAAAAGAGCTACTTTTAATCTTAAATTCCCTAACAGCGTGTTGCCTGGGAATCGACACGACAGCTCCCTCTCACATGAATCTGCTCAAATATCAAAACAATCTTCAGAGGCCTTTTCTAGATATCCCCGGTGCTTGCAATGAGGTGAACAACCACCATGGAAAAGATTTTTCCCCAGAGATGCATATATGATACCAAGACTGCAGTCCTGTTAACACTAAGCAAAGATGTATTTTTCCCATTTATCCAGATCTTTCAGCCTCCTTCTGCTGAAAGCTTCACGATTAACATTCTGCAAACGTTCACTGCTGCTGTACCCTGTTCTCCCTCATTTTATTCTGCTACTGCTGCGGCTTCCAGAAAGTGCTGCATTGCACTGCAGTCTGAAGTTTCAACTGCTCTTCTCTCACACACAAAATACCAGAACTAGGGGACATACGCTCAAATTGTGGGCTGGGAGAGTAAGAACAGACAAAAGAAAATATTTTTTTCACCCAGCTTGTTGTTAGTCTGTGGAATTCCCTGCCACTGGATGAGGTGATGGCATCTGGCCTGGATGCCTTCAAAAGGGAATTGGATAGATTCCTGGAGGAAAAGTCCATCACAGGTTACAAACTATGAGGGAGATGTGTAATCTCCAGGCTTAAAACCAGGGTACTTCAAGGGCCAGATACAGGAGAGTGCTGTCAGGAGGCAGATATCTAGTCTCATGCGCTCCCAGTTGCATTTGGTGGGGTCACTGTGAGATACAGGAAGCTGGACTAGATGGGCCTTTGGCCTGATCCAGCATGGCTCTTCTTATGTTCTTATGCCCAGAACTGCTTCCGAGTTCTAAGAAAACCAAGGGTGGACAACGAGGGCAACGGGACATGGTTGCACGTCACACAATGTATCACCTGGAACAACTCAGACCAACACCTTGACCTCGAACCCTCTGCAGCTCACTTTGTATTCCTGCCCTGAGCAGGGGGTCAGAGTTGATGGCCACGAAGCCCCCTTCCAACTTCAGGATTCAACGGTTGCAACCCAGCGCCCTTTTTGCCTTCCCAAGACTTCAATTGTAGCACCCTGCGGCCATTGCTGCACTGCCTCCAGGGATCGTGGGGTTCTCTGTGCCGTGCGCCAAGGCCCAAGTGACACCTGGGTTGTGTGCCTTTCCTGCTTGTTTCTTGAGCTCTGGTTGGCTTCTGGAATCAGGGGACATGAAATATTGGCACTCTTAGGGTCCCTGTTAGGCTTAACTAGGCTGGCTCTCTAGTCTGAGAAACTAAATACGACATGAGGTACAGTGTTACCTTGTATAAAGGAATTAATTTGTTCCAAATGAAATTATGTTAAGCAAATTTTCCTTAATACAAATTTCCCATAAGAATGCATTGAAAACAGAGTAATCCCTAATGGCGACCATTTTTATGTTGTACGGATTTGCCCCATAGACGATTCTGTTAAGCACATTTCCCCTATCCCCGGAATTTTTATGTTGTACAGATTTTATGTTATACAAACCGTTTGTTATATGCGGGTCCATTGTACTAACAGATCCATTTGCCTTATCGTGCTTTCTTGGCCACCTGCTCCAGAATCTGACCACCGGCACATATGAAATTATACAATCTACCTCTGGTTCAGTCCTTTCACTCTTTTGCTCTGAAACCCGTCTGCCTCTCTACCTTGGCATTCCATTTGCTTCTAAAGCCCCATGAGACAGTCTGCTTCACTATTCAGAAGAGGTAAAGAAAGCCTAATTGACCACCCCGATGATGTCTGCTTTCTGCTTTGCACTCCCAAGCCAAGAGAAGCTGTTCACAATGGAAGGGAATGCTTCCCAACTTAATAAGGTGGATTTCCCAAGCTAAAATTCAGGTACTTCAGCAGAGAGGAGCAGTAGGAAGATTTAACACGTTTCAAGGTTTCTTTGTATGCTCAACAATGGAAAATGAGCTAATTTGACTGCAAGGAGATCTCCTGCTCTAAACAAATTATCCGAGGCAGAACACATTTCCAGTTGAACAGAACAGCAGAAAGAAGGCTCCCCTGGCTCAGTTCTAAAAAGGAAACAGAAGGTGGCAGCAACGCAGGCTTTGGTCCAAGAAGCCGAAGTTTATCACAGGGGGGGAATGGGAATGCTACTATTCACCTTCGGAAGCAGAAATAAGAGTGGCATGCTCTTTTAAGAGAAGCAGGAATGATGCAATAATGGCACTTGACTCCACACAGCTGAGAAACGCTCGGGAATCTCTCGCCCACGAACAAATGCAGCCGACAGCCAGTTATTAATCCAACAATAATTTTTTGCCACCTCCCAAATAAAGGTAGCAGAATTATACAAAACATATCTTGATCTCCTTAGATTACACACAGCATCAACCGTTGCTTTTCCTTGTCCAAAAATCTTAATCAATCTGAGCTAATCTGAGTGCCTAAAAGATATACAGAGACAGTCGGTACCAATATAGCAATATGAGCCCAGGTATGGGTAACACATAGCAGTCTCAAGCTCATGTCCCCATTTTCTTAGCGCCCTCACACAGATTGAGAGATCATCTAGGTCAGGCATGTCCAAATTTTGGCCCTCCAGATGTTTTGGACCACAACTCCCACAGTCTTTTGCCATTGGCAATCTAAGCTAAGAATTCTGGGAGTTGTGGTCCAAAACATCAGGAGGACCGAAGTTTGGACATGCCTGATCTAGGTTCTGAACTCTGAATAGCTGTGGTCTTTTTGTTTTGGCACAGAAGGTCCTCGGAATCCTTTCCAGCTTTCCAAATCCATGACCCTACGATTCTATTATCATTACGTAGGGGCCAATGCACTTCTTGAATTAAAGCATCCAAAACTGGACACAGGATCCCAAAACCAGGCTTCCATGTTAACGTCTGAAGTTCTTGGTCAATCTGGCCTCTGTAATGGGGTACAAGAGAGGATCCCTGGGGAAAACACGAGGCATACTGTTGAGCCCACCATTTTGCAGTTGCCAGGGTTTGCACGTAGGTTGTCAACCTATAGAGGAACTGTGGGGGGAGAGGAATCTACAGTTATTAAATGTACCCTTGTGCTTCATCATGCATATGGGAGATCCAAAGTGAAGAAACGAGGCATTATAGAATCATAGAACCATCGTAGGGTTGGAAGGGACAAACTCAGTGGTACCTCGTATAAAGGAATTAATTCGTTCCAAATGAAATTCTGTTAAGCAAATTTTCCTTTATACAAATTTCCCATAGGAATGGATTGAAAAGGGAGTAATCCCTAATCACAACCATTTTTATGTTGTACGGATTCGCCCAATAGGCGATTCCGTTAAGCAAATTTCCCCTATCTCCGTAATATTTTCTGTTGTACAGATTTTATGTTATACAAGCTGTTTGTTATACGAGGGTTCACTTATGAGCTCTTTGGCTGCAGAACAGACTAAGGGCGCTTTTACACAACCCCTAAGATCCGCTGGTCACTTAAATTCGGACCAGAGATCTTAGGGGTTTGTCGCTCTTCGTGCGTCCCCACCCCTCCGCACTTCCTGGCTGCTGGCTGCGTGAGGGGAGGGAGAAAAAAAGGGACAAAAGAATGCAGGCTTACCTCCCGGTGCCGGTGGAAGCTGCCGGGAGCCCCGTCACTTCCTGGTTCCTTCTCTTAAAGGGGCGGGAGGCAAAAGACAACAACAAAAAGAAGCGAGGAGAGCCTGGCACATCCGCATCAAGATTTTTCACCCTTGGAGAGCAGGTACAAAAAAAGTGCGCTGGGACCCGCTTAGGTGGGCGTGGTCGCACTTAATTTTCAGTAAACTCCGGAACTGGTGGGTAAACAATTTTAAGCTCCGGAGCTGGGAGCCATTTGCGGCAGAGTTTAGGGGTCGTGTAAAAAGGCCCTAATTCACAAGGAGGCAGATTCTCCTTCATTAAAGACGTGTAAAGAAAGATTGGATGGCCGCCTTGTCCTAGATACATTAGCCGTGGGTTCCCTGTGGCAAGGGGTTGAGCTTGATGACTCGTGGGGCTCCTACCAACTCCAGAAATCTACAATTTTGTGTGTGTGTGAAGCAAGAAACAAATATACTGCAGCACGTGAAATGGGGCTGAGAATAAGCATTCCTGTTGATGCAGCTGAAAACAACATTGGCTCTTCAGCCGTAGCACAGCACTGTTGATTCACATTCAGCCTCTGTTCTTCCCCCTCAAGCTCCAAATTCATTTCAGAAGCGCTGTTACGAACAAAGCAATTCCCCCACTTCCTTTTAATGTGATTCTCTCTCCTCGCCCAGCCTCTGGCGAGTAGAGGCATAAGCAAACACCACTTTTCACACTTATTCCCTCGGAGGAAAATATACAAAGGGAATTCAGGTGTCGTGCAGATCACAGGGTGCCATGGGAAAGTGCATTAAAGAAAAGTCCATAAAAAGCCAATATGTCAAGTAATTTTTTGCTAGAAGTGTGCAAAAACAGAGAGGTGTTCACACACCAATTTAGAGCGCCATGCGTAGCACATTAGGGGAGGGGGAGGTATAGCTTTGTTCCTGTTCACATTCTTCACTTAGTTCACCTGTGTAGACAGTTTTGTAAGTTTTGGCTTGAAGTAGAAAGACACAAATCTCTGTCTAGCTCTTAATCCTGCCCCTGGTAGGAACATGGGACGGTACATCTCCTCCAAACAAATCAGAAGGCCCTGGATCCCAATGCCACAGCCTAGTGCATCACTGAACACAGCATTACTCTACAGCAGGGCTGTCCAACAGGTAGACCGTGGGCTACTGGTAGCCCGCGAAGTGTTCAAAAGTAGCCCGCCAGGCATCAATAAAAAAGTGGGGGGGATAAGTTCTCCACCCCTCCCTCCCCCATCCCAAGGATCACTATTGCCCCAGCAAAGTTCTGGGTCTGCCAGCCCACTGTCTCAGCTGAGTGGGGCAGTTCAAGGGCCATGAGCATGTGCACGGAATGGACAAAATTCGTAAGTAGAGGTATTAGTGTAGTAGCCCTCAGGCACTCTAGGCCGGAAAAAGTAGACCTCGGCTTGTTCAAAGTTGGACAGCCCTACTCTACAGAGAGCCTCGCAGTACAGGCGGGTAAACTGCAGAACTGTAGCCAAACTCTGCTCAGAACCCAGCATTCATTCCCGGGTAGTCAACTCAAGGTTCACTCAGCCTTCTATCTTTTCAAGGTCAGTAAAATGAATGCATTTCCTCGTGGCGCAGTGGTTAAATGCCTGTATTGCAGCTGTAACTGTGCTCACAACCTGGGGTTCAATCCCAGGAAGCCGGCTCATGGCTGACTCAGCCTTCCATCCTTCCAAGGTCGGTAAAATGAGTACCCAGCTTGCGGGGGGGGGGGCAATGTGTAGCCTGTATACTGTGATTAAACTGTAAACTGCCCAGAGACTACTTGAAGTGGTATGGAGCGGTATATAAGCAGAACACTTTTTTTGCTTTCATTTCATTTCATTTATTACATTTCTACCAAATTAGATTTATACCGGCAGGCCACTCTGGGCGGCTTACAACAGAAGGTTGTTGTGGAGGGAGGGGGCGATCTCTAGCCTGCATAATTAATTTGTAACTCAAACAGAAAGTACCTTAAACACTATGGGGTGGCATATAAATAGCACATTTTGCTTTTTTGTCTGTTTGCATCTACATAAGAGTCATAGCTAAAAAACAGAGGATGTACTTTTCATACAAAGAGTCTTACATTTAATCCCCAGCCTTCTGAAGCAAGTGCCAGGAAAAAATCTTTGTGTGCAACCCTAGAAAGATGATCTAATAGTGAACAGAATTAGTCAGTAGAGAGATTGTCCAGTCCTTGGATTACCCATAGCTCACATGCCCTCCCTTGACAGACTATATTACCGGTACTATAACCTCTGTGACAGAAACAACCCTTTGCATTCCTACGACAGCCAAGCATTTCTGGCACATGTCTTATCACCATGGCCAGGACCCAGCAATTCAAGTAATTAACAGCTTTGATTGCCCTATTCCAGTTTTCATGAACCCCTGTCATTTTTTTCTGTTATCTGGATCCTCAATCTGGGCAAGTTGACATGTTTAACTAAAGATATATCTAAATACAGAGGGCATGCCTTGCCCCCCCTTCCCCATGGGTCTGAAGAAATGAATTCTGATCTATGCAAGCTCCACACTACAATATATCTGTTAGCTTTTAAAAAGCAGCAATATTTTGCTTTTTTCCCCTCTTTCTCTTTCTTACTGTGATCCTTCCCCCTCTTCCATTTTGTCAGCATACCAAGATAGATTAACACAGCTACTTCCATTAAAAAAAAGCTGTCTTCAGAGTCTCCATGAGAATCAAATACACAAAAGCCTCGGGGGAGATGAAATTCTATAAAAACCTTTCAGAGCTTCTGTGTGGCCCAAATAATATTTTCAGAAAAATCCAAGCGATTACTTTCATTTTTATGAGAAGATAGAAAAGCAGGCTTATGGGGGTGAGAAATGGAGGTGATTTGGTCCTGAACCCTCTCCAACTGTCCACTGCCTAATTTAGAACTCAAAGATCTTAGATCAGGCATGTCCAAATTTTAGCCCTCCTGATGTTTTGGACTACAACTCCCAGAATTCTAAGCTTAGATTGCCAATAGCAGAGGACTGTGGGAGTCGCAGTCCAAAACATCTGGAGGGCCGAAGTTTGGACATGCCTGTCTTAGATGGACCAAAGAAGGTTGGTTTAATCTAAGTTTTTTTTATTGTTTTAATTATTTATTGATATTTTACGTTTTAACTGTATTAATTCTTTTGATTGTAAGCCACCCGACCTTTGAGTAGTTGGCGGCATATAAATTGTAAAAATAAATAAATAAGTAAGTAAATAAAATAAGGCAGCTTCACGTCCTGCTCTCCATTCCCAATGAGAAGAACGTACAGTATCCCTCTCCCCTTCTGCCTTCCAAGTATTTCACTCATGCGTGGGAAGTAAATTCTACTGCTGTTTTTTTAAACAGTATTTTTCCAGGGCCAGCAACAGAAGGTAGAACACATATTACCCCAATCCATTTGAGAACAAGGACTTATCTCCAGCAAAAGCACTAAGCGCAAGCATTAAAGTCGTTAATAAGGACTTGCATCCCTTTTGTGCATAACCAGCAATTGCTGCAGTTCTGGAAAATTATTCTTGCTGGGTTTATTCCCGGAGCAAATGCATGTAACTTCCTCCAGACAATTTGTAAAGCTCGTCTCCGGAAGTTTTTCAAGCTGATGTCAACAACCAGCCACAAACATGCATTTTTTCTTCATCGAGCGTCAGATCAACACCAGCCGTCACCCAAATACCTTTGCTTCTACTTCTGGGAGAAGGCTGACTTTCTTACATTAATAGGTCTTCCCAGAATTAATCATTGTACATTAGAACCAGCTGGAGTGTTTTGAGTGATAATGAAACCTGTAACAAGCCATCTTCAGACGTCTTTGCCAAACAATGAGGGAATTAAAATTTCAATTTAAATGCAGAGGTTGGAAACACGCTTCAGTGGCAAAATTACTTCAATTAATGTGAGTGGAATACAAAGAACAGACTGCAGAAATGCGATGCAGCAACCAGAAATTATGCTATTAATGCACTTGCATCAGCCCAATACAATGACTGCAAAGGTCTAATTTAGACCACACGTATCACACAGCTACAGGCAACAATATTTATCAGTTGCCCATTTCAACATGAGAGATAGGCGTGTCATTGTTGGGTCATATTTTTTTTTGGCTTTTGATAGGCCAACAGCTGTTTACCTTGAGGACAAAGGACAAGGAGACCCAGAAACATTATGCATCCCTGACAGTTTAATAATGATTTTTATACCCCACTCAGATGAGACAATGGAGAATGGAATTACCTAACAGGATTAGCACAATTACAGCATCGTTTTGATATGCAGGGGGGGGGGGGCACAGAATAAAGAACATGGAAGTCAAGGAGGTCCATTCCAGATACATTTAACAGCCTTTTGCTTAGGAAAAAGAGGGGTGCTATGGCATGGGAAGAGTTGCAAGCGTACATGTGAAATCAAGAGCAAGGATGTGAATTATCTCAAAACAGCTAGTGATTCAATTTTAAATCAGTCCGGCGCAGCTCAAAACAGGCAATCTCAGGTATGTCACACTGTTAGTGATACAAATACAGAGATATGCATTAGGTAATACTTGGGATGGAGGTTAGGTATTGGGTGTGAAAAACTAGCATCCAGCAGTGAAAATTTCCTGCAAGTAAAATGTGAACAAGGATAGCAAACACCTGACAAATTAATTAATAATAAACTCTTGTTTTTAAAAATTACAAATGAAAATCTTTAACTAGTATAGGGCAAGCTGAAGCTGTCAACTGATGTTGGTTTTCTAACCACCCACCAAGTAATTTATTTGTCAAGTTGATATAAATAAAGCAGAGTATTCTGCTTATATAAAACCCCATAATGCTTAAAGCACTCTCTGGGCGGTTTACAATTTAATTATGCAGGCTACACATTGACCACTCACCCACCCCAGCAAGCTGGGTACTCATTTTACCAACCATGGAAGGATATATGGCTGAGTCAGCCATGAAACAGCTACCTGGGACTGAACTCCAGGTTGCAAGCACCGCTTTGGCTGTAATACATCTCCCAGCAGAAGTGCGCCTAGCAGAGTCCCTGCCTGCCTTCCGGAAGGCACTCAAAACTCTCCTCTTCCGGGAGGCGTTTGGGTGACTCTAATAAAGTTTTTTTTTCTCCCCCGCCATCTGCATCCTTGGTCCTTTTGTTCTGTTGTTTTGCTTTGTGTTGTTTTATTATTTAGCTAGTTAATTAATTCGCTGTTATTTTTAATCTGTCATTTTGCTGCCCCCTTGTTGTAAACCGCCCGGAGTTCCTCCCAGGAAGACGGGCGGTATATAAGCCTAATAATAAATAAAATAAATAAATACAGCTTTTTAACCACTGTGCCAAGAGGCTCCTGCGGTTGCATGTTTGTAATAACCATTCAGCCATACCTTAAGCCCATCTCACATATCACACAAAGGCAAGTGCTAGCTAGTTTTGTTTTCATTCATTCATTCATTCATTCATTCATTCATTCATTCATTCAATCAATCAATCAATCAATCAATTAGTTTAGAATATTTATTTTATTTTATTTTATTTTACTTTATTTGAAATATTCCTGTTCTGCATTTCTCCACAAAAGGACCTAGATGGTCCTGTACACCTGCTTGCCAATGAGTGGAACAGTAGACCACAATCAGAGCCAGGAGGCGGCAGCCCATCCAGAGAGCATGGTTTGAGGGGATAAGAAAGAAATGTGGAACCAGATGAGCAGTCAAGTGTCTCAACCTCATTCATTTTCACGAGTGACAAGTTTTAAGTCAATCAGTACAATTCTCCCCACCCCAGGTCCCTTGCCCCTCTCATCATCCTCAGGGATACACGGAGAGGTTCTGTCACAGAAGTCCATTTTCCCCAATTGTACCCGTTGTTAAAGGCCAGAAGAAAAGGACCCCTGCCTTCTCAGAAACGAGTGTGATGGAAAGCAACCCTGGGGTAGGAGACGTGACCACAGCCACGGCATGAAAAGCTATTCTAAACTGGCTGCCAGAGCGAGAGGGGAAAAGGGGAAGGGATCACCAAGAGGAGGAGGAGGAGGAGGAGGAGGAGGAGGAAGAGGTCAGTGTGATCTGAAAACCAGACATCCAACACCAAGGAGAAGAGCCCAGACAGCCTCCTTGAGTCAAAGAGTATGGGGACAAGAGAAAGGAATGGGTAGAAGTGAAAAGGTGGAAATGTTAGAAACAGAAACACAAAGACAGGCCAAGAGGTTAAGGGCGCAGAATCAAAGTCAATGCAGCTTTCCAGGGGAGCAAAAGAGGTTAATAGACTTAAAGGGGGAGGGTTAAAAATAAAAAATAAAATAAAATAAAGGAGTGAGCGATGGACAGAAGAGGGCAAAAGAGACAGGCAAAGAAAGCAATACAATAGGAGCGTAAATGGCAGATCTAATTACTCCAGCCCAGATAGCAGATCTGGAGGAGACGGATCGGACAGCTGTCTGTCAAGCACCAGCTATCACCTCTTACCAGCATATCTGTAGCCGTCAGGTAATGCTTGCTGGCCATGTGCTGCTGCAGCTTCTGGGGCACCTGCTTGATGTTCTCAATCTCGTCCAGCAAGTTCAAGACGTGCTTGTGTTCAATGCCTTCAATCCACAGCTTCCGCAGCTCGTCCCGCTTGCAGTGCAGAAGCATCTTACAAGAGAGCAGATTCTCCTTAACCTGCCGAGGGCACATAAAAAAAAAAAACAGTCCAAATGAAAGCAGCAACTTCGACCTTAAGAGATTCTACTGGCCTGGGCTCTCCGTCCATCTATAAGTACAGCAATTATGTCACTCCTTTTTCCTGATTTTTTTCTTAAAGTTTTGGTTGATGTAGCCGACACTGTAGCACCCATGTCATAGTAAGTTTGAAGGCATTCAAGACTCGGACCAGTACAGAGACCTCTCAGAAGAAGTAAAGATTAGGGTTCTCAAAGACTTCCACAGCCAGGATCTGACAGCTGTTTTGAGTTTTTCAGGCTGTTTGGCTGTGTTCTGGAAGTTTTTCCTCCTGATGTTTCGCCAAACTCTGTGACCGGCATCTTCAGAACACAAGGAGCTCAAGGAACTAGGAGCACAGAGAACAGAGAGAACTCCTAGTCAACTCCGGGCCTTCTCTGTGGCTGGCCCCTCGCTTTGGAACCATCTGCCAAGTGAGGTGTGCCTAGCAAAATCCCTGCTGGCCTTCAAAAAAAGCTCTTAAGACCTTGCATTTGGCGACCATTAGTGGTTTTTTCCCCCCCCTGTGAAATATTACCCGCCATCTTTGCTGATTATTTTATTATTGTATTATTTTGATTTTTTATTATTGTTGTGTTGATTGTTGTAAACCACCTGGCGTTCCTTCGGAAGACAGGCGGTATAAAAATATAGAACTAAATAAATAATAAATAAATAAAAACTCACAACAGCTACAAAGATTAGGACCCCACCAACTGCTAAAGAAGGCCTTAGTGTGCTCCGTGGCCCAAAAAAGCTGACCTATCATTGGCAGGGAAGGTGGATTCGAAGAGAAGTAAGAGATACAGGAGAGAAAAGTACGAAGATAAGTACTTGACTGATTGGGGCAAGGAACAGGCACCCTCCACGCTGCATGTAGTTATGGGCTCCATACATTAAGTATCTAAGGCCATCAAGGTTGATCTACCACCACCATGCTAAACCATCGAACCACCCGGCTCCACAATTCAGGCCACTCCATGTTACAAGTGGACTAACAAGCAGAGGGAAGCAGTCCCCGTTTTGTCAGTAATGGGCTGTTCCTAACTTGCATAAAAAAAGACACACAGTCTTGAGCCTCAAAGCCCAGTGGTGGCTCAACTGTGGCACTGCAGTCAGAACTGCTCAAGAGCTAAAGTGGTCAGCTTACATACCGCCCAATACCACTTCAAGTAGTCTCTGGGAGGTTTACAGTTTTTTAATTACAGTATGCAGGCTACACATTGCCCCCCCTCCCAGCAAGCTGGGTACTCATTTTCCCGACCTCGGAAGGATGGAAGGCTGAGTCAACCCTGAGCCAGCTACCTGGGATTGAACCCCTGGTCGTGAGCACAGTTTTACCTGCAGGACAGGCATTTTAACCACTGCGCCACGAGGCGGCATCCGATCCCAACAGATTCAAATTGCCAGATCCCAACAGATTCAAAATGCCAGAGGAAAGTCATTCTCAGGATCCCAGAATACTGACTGCCGTGAAAAGGAACGGCACACTTAAAAGTGACTGCCACTTCAAGACAGCAAACGTTTTGAATTTGATCCATTCAGCGGTCGTATTTTTTCCCCACGGGTTTGAAAATTTAGAAATCTGTGGAGCCTTAGAACCTACACCAAATGTGATGCATTGACTTAAATTTGGCAAGTGTGGTCTTATGTCACCTTCTCTATCTTTCACACACACACACACACACACACACACACACACAACAACAACAACAACAACAACAACACCATCAACCTACCTCTTGGGGCTGATGAGAAGAATTTT
Source organism: Phrynocephalus guinanensis (assembly GCA_037367245.1). Lineage (NCBI taxonomy): Eukaryota > Metazoa > Chordata > Lepidosauria > Squamata > Agamidae > Phrynocephalus > Phrynocephalus guinanensis. The sequence goes on along the minus strand of CM074740.1, from coordinate 104,823,570 downwards.
AACTTTTTTAAAAAGCTGAAGCCGACAGTGACCTTCAGAACATAAACTGCTATATACTTCCAAAGGTAAAAGAAAAGGGAAGGGAAAAGCAAACATCGGAACTAATCTGCAGTCCCCTTTTGGAGTCCTTACCGTTCCAAGGACATGGACTAAGATGTCTAGACAGAACACGGAAGATGCAACACTTTCTCTGGGCCTGCAAAATCTATCCCTTTATCTGCGGGCAGGAATGGCAGGCAGGGAGATGGAGAGAGAGAGAGAGAAAGAATGCAGGGACACAAAAAAGAAGGCTAATTTAAAAGATCAATGGGTGGGTGAAAGAAAGAAATCAGATCTGATCCGCTGACTGTCACTTCCCCAGAGGTTAAAGAAAAGCCCCTTCAATGCATGTTGACTGAATCTAATCAGGAACAGTAAATATCAAAGGTCCTTCATCCTCTGTGGTTATTTTAAGGTGGTGCCTCAAGGTCACCGTGCCTAGCCACTTGCTTTCAACCTGTTCGGAGTTAATTGTATTGCGTACACCTGGGGTACAGTTTATTTCAGATTTTGTGTAATTGATCCCCGCCTTCACAGAGAGTCGCGCTTCGTATATCAATCCCCGAAATGAACTCCTACCCTTGGAAGGGATCAGGCTACAGCCTTGCTCCTCTTTGAAAACACTAAATGAATTTGAAAGTTCAAAGGGGTTGCCGTGCATCATCTGGAGAGAAGCAAGGCACTTTGTTCACAGAATGCCACTTTGAAATAAGCACTTCCCTCTTCTTGGGGAAGCAGAACATCCCCTTCAACTGACACTGCATTCAGTCCACTCTGTACCTGCTCAGGTATTTCTCCCTGCAGGCATACAGTTCTGCGTACACCAATTCAATGCCACCAAATACCTCCTCTATGGATATTTTCTGCTAGCTCTCTTGATCTTCTTTTAATTGCAAGCCTTTATATGGACACCATTAGACAAATATCAGAATCACTATTTAACACAATGGTTTCATCCTTGTTATTTGTTAGCCACGTCCAAGCGGAATCAATACATTAATACCTTGGTTTACGAGTATTTTGCAAGATGAGCAAATGTTTCTGATCAATTTTGCCTTGATCAACGAGCAATATATTGCAATACAAGCAGTAGAACATGTAATATGATCACAAGTCGGCCAACGATCCTTCTCTCTCTCTCTCTCTCTCTCTCTCTCTCTCTCTCTCTCTCTCTCTCTCTCTCTCTCTCTCTCTCTCTCTCTCTCTCTCTGATATAGAACTGAATGACACAGCCTGTGATACTTTTAACTTTTTGCTGGGAACTGAATCTACCACTCTTTTCCATGGAGATACAGCTCCTGCTTTCTAAATTCCAAGAGTCACCTAGGACCACGGGGAGTAAGTGAACAGCTCTGCTCTTGTGTGTAAATGTTTCTCCCCCTTCTCACTTCTAATTAGCTGAAATATATCTGAATATATCTGATCTAAGGACATAGAATTGCACTCCTTGCTGAGTCAAGCAACTTTTACAAGAAATTAACCACTATCCACTGTTCAGAGAGCAATTTCAGAAGCAAATACTTAATTGTCCTTGAGATGCTGAGTAGCCCTTTTTCAAATTTTGGGTACAATTTTTTAACACTACATTGCATCCACTGTTGAATCCTTGTTGCCCTGAACCCCAAAACCAGAGCAGATGTCTCCAGACTCTCTGAGCGATCCCTTGGTCTTCTACTCCTTTGAGTCACATTCCTCCACACATCTACCTCCTGAGTTGGAGAAGTGACTTCTTCCTCAGAAGTGTGCCCTGTCTCTTCTTTGTCCTGATTAGTCTGTTCCACTCTGTCCAAGAACCGCTCAAGCTCCTTGATTTCTTGCTGGTTCGATATGTGGGCCTCTAGCTGCTGGACCTGGCTCTTCTTATGTTCATATGTTCTTAAAGAACAGGTCTGGTGGCCAGATTGCCCCTTTCAATACGGGCTCCCATTTCATGGGGAAAATCAAGAAACACCCTTTCCATCTTTCCTTGTTCTGCCTCTAACCTGTTTGATCTTGTTGCGCGAGTTGGTAATGCGCTCCGTGATGCTCTGGTAGGTGCGGATGGCAGTGGTGAGCTCGGTGTAGTGCTGAACAATCAACTCATCCAAATCACGGTCACACTTCTCATACGCCTCTTCCAGGCGACCTTTCTCATTCTCTCGGTCCTCGACATCATCGCTGGTGGACAGTGTCCTAACAGATAAGAAAGACAAATGCAACTGAAGAAATGGCTTCACAAGGCAGAAGTTCTCCAACTTAGAAAACTTCTCTTTTATCTTTCACAAAGGATTATATTCACAGTTCTGACCAGTGTAGAACCTTGAACACACACTGCCAACACATTGCACAAACAAGAGGTCCTTCTGAAATCCTTCTTAACTGGAGACAATGCTCAAAATCCAATTGCAAAGTTATACATTGTACATACCGTATATACTCGAGTATAAGTCAACCCGAGTATAAGTCGAGGCCTCTAACTGAACCCCCCAAAACTGGGGAAACATATTGACTCGAGTCTAGGGTGGGAAATGCAGCAGGGCCTGGCAGCTCCTCCTTTGTAAGCTGGGGGAGTGGTGTGTGATGTTTAAAATGACTTTTAACTACTGACCCAAGCACTTGCCAGGCCCTGCTGCATTTCCCACCCTAGACTCCCCTGTGATGCAGAGGGAGGTCATGAGAAGTGGCACACAATGTTTAAAATGACTTTTAGCTGCCGACCCAAGCACTTGCCTCAGTGGCTAAAAGTATTAACCCGCATATAAGTCGAGGGCCCCTTTTTTCAGCCCAAAATTAGGGCTGAAAAACTAGGCTTATATTCAAGTATATACAGTAATCTTTAGAGGAGAATCACAGAGTAACTGAGTAGAAAGGGGCCTTGATACAGGAAGCCAAATCAAACCAGCTCTGACAGGTAGTTGTCCTGTTTTCTCTTGATTGCCTCCAGCACTGAAGCGACTCAAAACTGTTGTACCGATCTATCAGTTAAGAACGTCTGTAAGATAGCTCAAGTATGCAGCGGAGAATATCTACAGATATTCCATAAGAAACATATGGAAATTCACTTCCAAATGACATGCTGTTTGCTTTAGTGAGCAACAGGATTTTGGGCAATGGCGGAAGTATTGCTGTTTAACCTAAGCAAACTCACCGTTTCTGGTTCCTTCCTTGTGGGTAAATAAGAAGCCCCATCTAGGACTAAACCTGTGTGTGTGTGCATGTCTCCGGGAATTGTGAGGTAGCCTCTTTCTTTACCAGTGAGGAATGGATCAAAACTTGCAACTTTGCTTATATTGCACAGTAGTTTTTTCAGCCAATATGCTGCCACGGAATTTTACAATTTCTGTCCCAATCATTGAGTGGGAAAGGGGCTTCGCTACCTGAACAACAACTTTGAAAGTTTGGAACCAGCAGCTCCCTTCACTTTGAAAAATGCCCTTACATCATCTCTTTTTTCAAGGCCAAAGAAATAGCTTTTTCAAACTCTGGCCATGAACAGCGGCAACACTTGGGCCTCTCAAAATGGCTGGAATTATCTTCTAGTTCCCCCCCACACACACAACTCTTTAAGCTTTAAGTGTCTGACTCTTTGTGACCCCATGTCCATGGTGTTTTCTTGGCAGGAATACTGGAGCGGTTTGCCAGTTCCTACTCCAGTCACCTATAGCACCTGGTATTCCCTGGTGGTCAACCATCCAAGCACTAACCAGGGCCGCCCCTGCTTAGCTTCTGAAATCAGGCGAGATAAGATGTGCTTAGGGCATGAAGGCAGCTCATTTAGAGAGGTGTTGAGAGCTAAAGGTTTTAAGTTTGATGCTTACTGTGCCATCACAGGAAAACAGCCAAACCAAGTGTCCTTGGGCAAGCTGCCCACTTCCAGGGCACCCCACAAGAAGAGAACAATAAACCACTTCTGAGTGCTCTGTATCAAGAAGAACCATTCTCATTGTTTCTGTGGCCACAGCCATAACCACAATATGAAAGAAATATTACCCCAGTCAGGATTGTAGAAGTCGCAGAACAAACCTTATAAGGTAAAGAATTGTTTGCAGTCTGCGGCCCCCTTCAAAGGCGCCAGCACCCCCTCGCGAGGTGCTATATGGCCTCCCATTGACAACGGGAGACTTTTCCTGGAGGAAAAGTCCATCCCAGGTGACAAACCAGGATGGAGATGTGTCATCTCCAGCCTTAAAGCCAGGGTCCTTCAAGGGCCAGATACAGGGCAGTGGTATCAGGAGACAGAGATCTAGTCTCGTGCGCTCCCAGTTGCATTTGGTGGGGCCGCTGTGAGATACAGGAAGCTGGACTAGATGGGCCTTTGGCCTGATCCAGCAGGGCTCTTCTTAGGTTCTTATGTTAAGTGTGTTCTGCTTATATACCGCCCCATACCACTACAAGTAGTCTCTGGGCAGTTTACAATTTTAATTACAGTGTGCAGGCTACACATCCCCCCCCCAGCAAGCTGGGTACTCATTTTACCGACCTTGGAAGGATGGAAGGCTGAGTCAACCTTGAGCCTGCTACCTGGGATTGAACCTCAGGTCGTGAACACAGTTTTACCTGCAGTACAGGCATTTAACCACTGCGCCACGAGTTCTTATGTAAAACACTCCAGAAAGGATCTAAGTCAGAATTGATGCAATGGCATATTATTACTACTAGTATTACTACTAGTATTACTCCTATATTTTAGCAACTTAAGTCTTATTGTATTGAAACTACCACTCCAGAGAGAACGTTCAAGCATGTCTAAGGATCTCAAAGAAAATATCCAGACAATGGACGACATCAGTACATCTCCTCAGTTCAAGACCACACAGCATCAAGGACCCTTTCATTGTACAATACAGTACCAAAAAGGATACACTACCAGTTAAGAATGGCTCTGCCACTACCTCTCTGCTTTGCCAATAACCCATGTGGAGGAGCAAAGGTGTTTATCTACCATTTTCCTTCCCAAGGTTTCCACAGACAGTTGGGAGCCAGAGGTCAAGTGGTTTGAAGGGAAAATCACTGGAGGTCAGTCTGGCACTCCACTCCTGTGCAATTTGGCTTTCATTCCGAGACTTGTTAAAACAAGTGAAAGTACATAAAGCTAAGAATGGAATACAATGAAGACACGCGCCATGTGGGAACCAATTACTGGCATATGACAAAGTCCCTTTTTAGAAGGAACAGCACCTGCAATATAGAGTAGATGGGAAAGGACCTACAAGAATTACACAGCTGAGAAAACAAGACGGAAATGACTTCTCAAGGCTGTGCGGAAGGGCTGATGACAGACATTTCAGAGAGAGGAACAATGACAGGCAGATGCTACACCTTTGGTAAAAGGACATCCCAGATCTGAATTGCTCAAGCGCTCAAGTCCTTGTTTCGACATGATAGGCACTTATGTAACGAGGACAGCTTTCAGCGTGTAACATTTAGGAGACATGTCTGATCACAACACATATTAAGAAAACTGCAATGCCAGCATAAATAACCAGCAAACCTGCAGCACTGAACCCCCGACCATGCAGCAAAAGGTAAATATCTCTGGAAGTGGCTTGAAGCTTCAGCAAGCCTTCTGAGAGAGAGAGAGAGAGAGAGAGAGAGATCCTCTTTTGAGTGGGAAATGCAGACCTGCTCAAAAAAGGCTCCCTATCCTTAGAGTAATAGCTTTTAAATCAGAGTCTACAAATGCCTCCCAAAATCACATGGTTTGTCTAAATTAGCAAGGTCCAAACCATGCCTTCTCTGCAGAAAACCGCAAGAGGTGCTTAATATTCTTACTGCACCCATTCCTGCTGACACAGCAGAAAAGTAAATGAAGGGCATCTGAACAGTTGCTGCGGCCCCATTAAAATGTTTTTTGGAAGGATGTCAACAAAGCCTTTGCAAAACAGAAAGGGGAATCAAGTATTTGTTCTGGGAAGAGAACTTTTTTTTTTGCTCTTAAACTTTTGATGCGCGGGTGGCAAACAAAAGATAATAAATACATTAATATTAAAAAAGCTAATGTATACTTAAACTCGATGGCTTGCTGGAAACCAAATGCCTCAGAAATTAAGATGTTGCAACAAACGAATTATCTCTAGATGAACTAGAGATGCATGCACAGTGTGTGAATTCTCCGGGGATATTTAATGGAGGCACTCTGGAGTAAGACTGATTTGCTTTGCTTTAGCAACTGTCACTTTTCTAAAACAGCAAAGCATCATCCGAACGGACTCCTGTAACCCCTCTGAGTTAGTATCTCTGTGTACATATTATGTCTGCTACTCCAAGAGTTAACAAGTTTCCCCTTGAACAAATCAATGCAACTTTCACTTCCTAAAATGTTCACATCATAGAACCATGAAGTTGGAAGAGACCTAGAAGGCCAATGAATCCAACTTTCTGCTCAACACAGGGATCCAGATCCTGAGAGATGGTTGGCCAAATATTTTTCTTGAATGCCTTCAAGTGCTGGAATACTCACCACTTCCCAAGGTCATGGATTTCATTGTCATACTACTCTAACAGTTTGGAATATGCCTGTGAAGATTCTCAGTCATCCAGGTGAGGTTATCTAGGAATCTCTCAAGAAAAGAAGTCCAGTTGCCATGACTCAACTTCTGGATAACAGTTTGGAAGTTTCTCCTGATACTCATCCTAAATCTGTCTTCTTATAGCTTGAGCCCATTATTACATGTCCTACACCAGTGATGGCGAACCTTTTAGAAACCGAGTGCCCAAACTGTGATTCAAAACCCACTAATTTTTCACAAAGTGCCAATACAGCAATTTAACCTGAATACAGGTGGCTGTGAAGGGGTGATGTCGGGTGCCCACAGAAAGGTCTCCGAGTGCCACCTTTGGCACCTGTGCCATAGGTTTACCAACACTGTCCTACACTCTGGGATGATCACAAACAAATTCTTCCTTTCCTCTGTATGACTGACTTTCAAGTACTGTACAGTGGACCTTTGTATAACAAACAGTTTGTATAACATAAAACCTGTACAACAGAAAAAAAATCCAGAGATAGGAGAAATTTTCTTAACAGAATCGCCTATGGGACAAATCCGTACAACATAAAAATGGTCGCAATTAGGGATTACTCTGTTTTCAATGCATTCCTATGGGAAATTTGTATAAAGGAAAATTTGCGTAACAGAATTTCATTTGGAACAAATTGATTCCTTTATACAAGGTACCAACTGTATTTGAAAGGTGGCATCCTATCTCTCCTCAGTCTTTTCCCAAGGCTAAATATGTCCAGTTCTTTCAGTTTTTCCTCATTAAGCTAGATTTCTAGTCCCCTAATAATTTTTGTTGCCTTCCCCTGAACTTTTTCTAGTTTGTTGGTACTGTATTCTTCTTTAAGTGTGATGTCCATCACTGGACACAGTACTCTAGATCACAGGTCCACAACCTGCAGGCTGTGGGACTGGGACCAATCTGTTAGAGACTGGGCCGCAGACTGCCTCAGTGGCCAGTAAATTTCCCTAAGGAGTGGATGTTTCTCTCCCTCTGCCTGCGGGGATTTTCCTCCCCCGTGCAACCATTGCAACTGTTCTTGTTTCGGTTGTATATGAGAATAAGCAATTTGTCAGTTTTATTTACATGAACGAAACTGCTAGCTTCATTGCATGCCCTTCGAAATATCACTTTTGCTGAGGTAGCGCAATATTTATTTTGATTAATGAGCTAAAGGAAGTCGCTTAATTGAGGAAAACTTTTGATCAGTTGACAGCTCCAGTTCAGTAGTGAAGCAACACCTTCAAGAATTAGAACCTCACCAGGAATATCAACAGAGAACATACCGACTCCACTTCACTGCATGGTGCAGCGGAACTAGACATAATTACTACATTCCGTCTGTAATAAGAGGCAATCAGTCAGAAAACAATTTGAGGATATTCCAGCCTTGACAAGCTGCTCCTCTCAAAACACGAATTGGAAGAGAAGAGCTGTCTTGAGGTGGCAATCTTGACAATTACTTGTGGAAGAAAGATGCCATGCAAAATTCAGGGAGGAAGCAGCCCCTCTGCCTTGGGGCATCGACAACACAAGGTCCAACCAGCTGAGCATCAATCTGATCGCTAGAAAGGACTTGGTCTTTTGGAGGGGGTGGTGGTCTCTATAAACTTAAGATTTCAGATATCTTCAGCAAACTTAGCAGTCCAGTTTTTCAAAGTACAGTACTGTATGTTTGCACTCACTGAGACCATATCTGGTATTGATTTCACTAGAAATGGAAGAAAAGGCTTTTTTTAACCCAGGGGAGGACATATAAATATACTTTCAGTTGTGAAAAACAGATTTGTGCATGTGAGTATACAGTGCAGAGCAGGCTATCCCATGCATAAGCATCTATAACGGTTTTAGAAGAGGTAGCATAGCAGGCCTAAAAGAAAAGATGCATTTTTTTATTTCTTATTCCTTTTTTAAAATATAATTTTTAATTCCATTATGTCTGAGGAAATGGCCTTGTCTACAAAAGCTCACATTAAAATAGTGGTACCACAGTTTAGAAACGCCTCAGTTAACATAATTTTTGGTTGACAAATGAAAATTCATTGAAAATAATGCCTCTGTTTATAATTTTTTTTCCCCACAGTGGCTCGGTTTACCAAAAAAAGTTGAAGGTTTAGCACTGCCCTCATGCATGCTGAACTCTACAATTTTATTTAAGAATTTTTTGCAATATAAAACATCCCAGGGAATGCATTAAATTTGTAAATCGGGGTACCATTGAACAGCAGTTAATCTTGAAGGTGCCACAGGGTTTTTTTGTTTAGTTTTTATTGTTATTTTGTTTTCAGCCTGCAACATTCTAGGTGTTGTTCTTATTAATTATATGCTACACGATTTCCTGCTGTGCAAACCAGATCACCTGAAAGAGAGAGAGAGAGAGAGAAGGGGAGAGAGAGAGAGAGAGAGAGAGAGAGAGAGAGAGAGAGAGAGAGAGAGAGAGAGAGAGAGAGAGAGAGAGAGAGAGAGAGAACAGAAAGGACATTCTCTAATGAACCTGCAAATGGGTTGTAGTTCAAATTCTGCCATGAGTTCATAGCGTATACCCCCAGGATATCCTATCACAGATTCACCATCTGCCCCTTGGGAATGCCATTTTCTCTTAGACTGCCAGAAATACAGACTAAAATTGTCCCCATGGTTTACTTGCTGTTTCTCAGATCGTTAACAAGGTCATTTCAAGTCCAATTTCCTCAGATGTAACCTTTCCGAAAGTCACTTTTGACATTTGAACTTAGCAAGGGGAGGCTGGGGGCTCCTGTGTTAGTCTGTCATAGGAGAAACTAACAACAAAGAACTGAGTGGCATATCAAGGACTAACAGGTTTGATCTGGCATCAGATTTTGCCAACTGCAGCCTCCTCACTAGACGAACCTCATGATGTAGGCTGCAAACTACCAACACTTCATCCAAATAACCCACTGGGACGCCTGTATCTTTGGTGTTATTTCAGTAAACATCTTAGTTCATCACTGATTTATGCCTTTTTTAACAACACACGGTAGGAAAAGTAAACAGCAATGGGTTTAGATTGGGTGGGACACAGTCTTGGCTGTAGAGGTACAATCAGACAGACCGAATCTGCATTTCAGACCCCTGGCCACTTATTTTGGCGTATCATTTTTAAAAAAATACAGTACAACCCCTGCATCCGCTGATTCACCGACTGCGGATTCAGTTATCCAAATATGGTAATCAGCGCGGGGGGGGGGAGGCGGCGAGGGGGGAAATTAAAAATAAAAATTACTGCCACCAATGCCCGCCATGCTCCTTCTCACCACCGCCAATGTAGGTCAGCCAGGCACCCTCCAGAGGGCTTGGGTGGGGACTACTGGCCAATTGGCCTTTGAACTTCCATGTCAGGTCCCAGGTGGCGGATCAGAAGTTTTGAACTTCCCACTCAAACTTCTGATCTGCCATCAGGGACTTGAGTGGGAAATTCAAAGGCCTGGTTGGCCAGGCATGTCTTTAAGGTCCCCACCTCACCCCTCTGGAGGGTACCTGGCCGGCGGCATTACTGCCGGCAGCAGGGGGGGAAACTTACTACTACCACCGCCAGCCGGCACCTTCCAGAGGGGTGAGGTGGGGTCTTTAAAGACCTGCCTGGCCAACCAGCCTTTGAATTTCCCGCTCAGGGCCCAGGCAGCAGATCGGACATTTGAGTGGGAAGTTCAAAACTTCTGATCCGCCACCTGGGACCTGACATGGAAATTCAAAGGCCGGTTGGCCAGGTGGGTAAGTCCCCATCCAACCCCTCTGGAGGGTGCTTGGATGACCTGCGGCGGCAGCAAGTAAGAGGGTGGTGGGCATCAGGATGGAAAGTTTTATTTTTAATTTTCCCCCGCCCCTCACTGCTGCCGCTGCCACAGACCAGCCAGGCACCCTCCGGAGGGGTTGGATTGGGGACTTACCCACCTGGCCAACCGGCCTTTGAACCTCCTGGACCAGACCCAAATGGGAAGTTCAAAGGCCAGTTGGCCAGGCGGATCCTCCACCCCTCCAGAGGGTGGCTGGCCGGCCTGAGGTGGAGACAGCAAGGAGGGAATAGGTTTTTTTCCCTTTTTTTTCTCCTTGCCGCAGCCAAGCCCAACGGCGAGGAGAAAGGGAAAAAAATCTTTTCCTTCTTGCCACGGAGAGGTGGTGGTGTGAGGGGTGAAAGCTTCCACACCAGCATCTCTATACCACTGTCAACCCGGATAAGAGTGTTTACTCTTATCCACAGATTTCACCATCCACGGGGGAACCCAGAACCAATCCTCCATGGATACGATGGTCCTACTGCAGTGGTGGTGAACCTTTGGCACGCCAGATGTTTTGGACCACAACTCCCAGAATTCCAAGCCTGTATTGCCAATGACAAAGGACTGTGGGAGTTGTGGTCCAGAACATCTGGAGTGCCGAAGGTTCGCCACCACTGTCCTACTGTATAAGGCATACACAATTCCTAATTCCTCTCGTCCACAGAGAGTTAGAACTCTGCAATTGCAAACTCTGAAACCCCGGTTTGGAAGTGATTATTATTTTCCTAATGGCAACCCCCCAATATGTGCCTTTCCACCACTTTCAGAGTAGAGAACTCTTATTTGAATTTTATAATTGAAAAGTTATTTTTAAGGATAATTCCCAAGTGAAATTATTTACAGCTCCTGGCAGTACTTAACCTCAAAATACATCTCTTATAATATATTCCAAAACCTCACTGAAGCAATTACACAAATCTGAGGAAAGAATAATAAGCTAGAAGATACCCAGGATAAAGGGAATGAGATTATTTAGTGATTTAACCAAAATACACAACCCATTTTCTCATTATTTCTGCAATTCCATTAAGCACACCTGAAGGAGAAATTAAGGGGAGTGCGGGCATTTGAAAACAAAGCCTGAAGAGGTTACAGATTAAAATGTCTGAGAGATAATATATATGCCTCGGAGAATCAACCATGTGCTGGGAGAAGGCATATCAGTTTGTGCCGGTTAATAGAGATGGACTGTGAAAACTACGTATCTCAATAGCAGGTGCTGCCAAGTGACTGGAAATGCCTGCAATCTCAGCCTCGGAGGAATACATGATACGACACCAATTCTCCAAAAAGAGAATGCGATGTCAACCGTTATCACACGGCCAGAAGAGAAAGCTCTTGGCTCCTTACAACAGACTCAAGGTTGCTTACCTGTAACTATGGTTCGTCGAGTACATTCATCAGTGAATTCACACCAATGGGCCAACTGGAAGCACAGCCCAGCTCAGAATCTTGTTAACAGGGGCTTCAACTATTTTCGCCCATTCCATCCCATTCCCCTCCGTTTCAGTCCATTCTAAAGAGGAGAGGAGGGTGGGCTGTGTACGTTCACAGGTGACCTCTTCAAAGGTTGGACTCCATGGCTTTATAGGCCCCATCTTTCTATTGTTCTATGAAATAACTGCAGTTAGAGGTAAGCAACCTACTATTCTTTGTGGTCTCTGGAAGCTCTCACCAACTGATGACTACCTTATTTATTTATTTATTTATTTATTTATTTATTTATTTATCCATCCATCCATCCATCCATCCATCCATCCATCCATCCATCCATACCATATATACATACATGCATGCATGCATACATACATACATACATACATACATACATACATACATACATACATACATACATACATACATACATACATACATAAAAAAATAAAATTAGCTGCCCCACTACCAAATGTTCTCAGGGTGGCATACAACAATGTATTAAAACTATGAAACATCATTATTAAAACTATAAAATACAATACAATTTAAAACAATCAATATACAATACAAATTATAAAATCCTGCTACTCATGAGCCCAGCCAAAAACACTACCTAATTAAAATGCTGTCTAAACAGGAAGGTCTTTGCCTGGTGCCAAAACCCAAACATTCCAAAGTTGGGGGGAAACTGCCGAGAAGGCTGTGTTTCGACATGTCATCCCCCCTCACCTCTTTGAGGGATGGCACCTTCAAAAGGGCCTCCTGGCCAGATCTGAAGAAGCAGGCAGGCTCATATGGAAGAAGGCGGTCCTTAAGGTAACCAGGTCCTTAAGGCAGATGTCTCTGCAGGATGGATGACAACACATCCTAGCCAAGTGAGTGTCTAGATGAGCCTTTGTGTCCAGGCAGTACTGTCTCACAAAGGTGACAGGATGGTTCCATGTGGCTGCTCTGAATATATCCAGTTGGGGGGAAGGCCTCCAAGGAAGATGTTGCGGTGGCTATGGCCCCAACACAGTACCCCCGAACTGATTTGGGAAGTGGGATGTGAACCAGTGGGGAGAAGAGCTTGACAGCATTAATAAATCATTTAGGAAATCTTTGGGATGAAACCAAACAACCCATCTTCTTTGAGTCTACAGTAAGCAAATATCCACTGGGACTGGAAGAAAAGTTTTGTTGTATGCAGATAGAAAGTGAGTGCTCTGCAAACAGTATGTTCAGACAGTATGTTCAAGAGAGGTGGAGGAGGTCAGATAAGGAATAGGAAATGAGCCATGTGGAAATCACTTCTGGAAGGAAAATAATATCCAATCGGAAGACCCCCTTTTCCTTACAGAAAACCAAGTAAGGTAGACTGGCCCCAAACGCACAGACATCTACTCAGTGATCAGAAGGAAGTGAGGCTAATCAGTAAGGAAGCTTTCACTGAGAGGAGTCAGAGATCTGAGGTGACTATAGGCTTGAAGGGTACTCTAGTGAGATGGTAAACAGGTGGCGTTTTAGGTGGGGGAATAGTTGGTCTGCCAAGGGCCAAGATGGCACTAGAAGATGTACCACTCATAGACATAAGACCTTCTTGTAAAGGGCTTCCTACAAGCTGGTAGTACTTCTCAAAAAGCAAGCAGGTATGCACTGATGTACAGATTCAACAAGCCATCAGAAAAAGGAAGAGAAGGTTGAGATGAAAGATGCTGGCCCCATTAATGGATATCAGGTCTATCCACTGGGAAATATTCTGATATTCTCCCACTGAAAGCAGTAGCAGACAAGAAAATCAGGGCTGCTGGGGTTCACAATGTAACCATGAATCTTGGCTATGAGACGAGCAATTAGAGGAAATGATGTAGAGTGGTACCTTGATGTACATTTTAATCCATTCCAAATGCATCGTCTTAAGTTGAACAACATTACTAATCCAGAATAAACATTTCAAACCTCACACATCAGTTTTTTTGGACCTGATGCAGATCACTTCAGTACACTTTAAAGACTGAATGCAGATCACTTCAGTGCAGTTTTAAGGCAGGCCCTCTGTAAAGGAACATGCCTCAACCTGAGGCAACATTTTAAAGCATCACACATCAAAGTTTGGAACAGGAAAAACGAACATTAACAGGAGAAACTTTACTGTAAACTGTAAACAACAATGAACTAAAAAAATTCCCAACAAAAAATCATTTTTGTGAAAAGGAGGCAAAGAATGGCAAATGGGCAGAACCTCCTGTCTAGCCTGTGTGACCACTAACCAGTCCATGCTCTCTGCTGCCTCTGTCTCTTCCGAGGCATTGCTTACCAAGGGGCAATGACCATATTATCTAACTGATACAAGTTCCTGGGTTTCAGCCTGATGCTCGTGGTGCTCATTCACCAAGGTCTACAGCTCTCCCCACAGTTCGCAAGCCCTCCTCAAAACTGATGAAAGCACCTGCCTTGGTTCCTCCTCCTCCTGCTCCTAAAATGTGCCATGCTGCAAACCTTGCTGCTCCTGTTGCTGCAGGCCCACCAGGTCCTTGGTGGAAAGTTTGAGGGTGTGTCCCTCCACACGTCCTCCTTGGAAACCTCCAGGCCCATGGACCGCCCCAGGGAGATGATCTCTTCAACCACTCCTCAAGCACTGATCTCCTCAACCACTGGCTTCAGGAAAGACCACACAGTCTGGCCACAAGTTTCTCCAACAAGCATTGAGGTTACTCTGGCTGATGCTGTCCCACATAATTTTGATGAGCTACAGGCAGTCCACGTCCAAATGGTGCTTCCAGTAGTCAGCCATGGTGATGCCTGACCCATGTTCATGTCCAGGCAACGCCAGAACAGCTCCCTTGTGTACAGCTTCTTGAAGTTGGCAATCAGCTGCTGGTCCATGGGCTGGATGTGGGAGGTGACGCTGGGTGGAAGGGAGATCACTTGGATGAAGCTGAATTCCTCCACCAAGTCTTCTATGCCAGGAGGATGTGCAGGTGCATTGCCCATCAGAAGCACGGCCTTCAGTGGCAGGTTCTTCTCATGGACGTACTGCTTCACATGAGACCAAAGACCTGATTGACTCACTCCATGAACAGGACGCGTGTAACCCAGCCTTGGAGATGGATCTCCACATCATGCTCCATATATGCCTTTATGCATTTCCCTATTTTCATTCTGAAATCCAACTTGGAGGAAGAAAGAGAACAAAAACAAGGCATCCTTGCTGACCTTCAAATTTCAGAAATCATATCATTATATTCTCATTCTTCAATTCTCCCTTTTGAATAAGGTCATTAAAAGTGAGAAAAGCGTGACAGAGCTGGTAGCTAAATATTTATTACTAGTTTCTCAAAAGAATAGCCCTGCTTCCTTTTAAGTTTGGTTTATGGTAACCCCCGATTAATATGGTCGCTATTCAGGCGCTGAGAGGGTTGCCTATTGTAACTATTTTAACGACTATTTTATGCCAATAAAGGTGACTTTGACTTTGGAATTTTATAAGTGTGTCTATGTACACATGTATGTATGTGTTCAAATGACTTTTACAGCCCAATTTTCTACACATTTACTCAAAAGTAATCCCCACCATATTCAACAACATCCTATAGTAAGAATGCACAAGACTGCAGCCTTAATTGGAAAAAGAGACTCCTAACTATAAATAAAAGACAAGTACATTCACCAATTAAAAAAGAAAAAAAAAGCTGACAAGCTCTCAGCCAAGAAGTAGCATTTGCTAAATGCCAACTAGCTTGTTTCAGAATACAAAAGCCGCAGCAGCCAAACGCAAGCACAACAAATAAAAGGTTAGGAGGAGGAGAAATCAATGGGAGTTCAGAAATGTGTACCCCCAGGAAGACAATATTCTCCAAGATGTCCATCAGAGGAATGAAATTCTTCATCCCGAACACTGTATCTTAAAGACACAAATCCAAATCAAGTTGCAACTCCAGCATTCTGCATACCCAGACGTTTCTGGACAAGAGTGACCTTTAGGGTTTTAAGCCCTATTAGGTAGTTGTCATCCATTGCTTTAAAACTGCTCCTATACAATCTGAGCCTGTCATAAGTCTGCATGGAGAAATGGAAAATATAGAGAAGTACTGAGATGGTGACAGAGAGAGGAGGGGAAAGACAGACCAATGCCTTTGCTTATGAAAAGAGAAGCAGTTTGTGAACTGCAAACAAACATGTCATCATTATCCTGATTTACACTTGATGGCATGACTCTTCAGCTGGGCTCATGATTTCTCCATAAATTTAGGCTGCAGATCTCACAGATAAATGTAGCAGGATGAGATGCAAGAGGCAGCCAATCTTGCCCTAGTCCCCAGGTGTGTCTCTGCACATCTTAATCACAAACCCGCACGGTGAGCAAGCCATGTAATCCAGACCTTGTCTGCCAAAAGGAGGGGAGAGCAGGAGCACATAAGGTGCCAACTGTCACGTCAGAACTGGTTGTGCAGAGATAACTCATGCTCAGGACTTAGGAGCAAAACCACACAGGGCAGAAGACAAGGCTGCCAATCTCAATTTTTATACAAAAGCCAGCACCTGGAGATTGTCTCTCTCTCTCTTAATCTGAATGCTCTGACTTAAAAAAAAACTGCCAGATTGGACAAAAGATCCTACTAAGCCTGTTCCATATTCCTCAACTAAACCTCTTGAGAACTCCATGAACAGGATAAGAAATCATTGTTTCCCCCCACCCCCACCCCAAAAAAAGGAATTCTATCCCCAAAATCTAACGATCAAAGCCTAATAAAAATAAATGCCCTGATAATACCTTCAAGACTAACAGTATGCATTTTGTGGACCGCAGCTGCTCCCTCCCTCAGATAACAGTTGCTTATCATCAACTGAAGCTGCCTAGATGCACTGATCACATCCAATCTCTCCTGATTTCAGAAGCTAAGCAGGGTCGGTCCTGGTTAGTACTTGGATGGGAGACCACCAGGGAATACCAGGTGCTGTAGGCGCCTGGAGTAGGAACTGGCAAACCACTCCAGTATTCCTGCCAAGAAAACTCCATGGACATGGGGTCACGAAGAGTCGGTCACGACTATAACGACACCACACCACACCACACCACACCACACCACACCACACACACACACACACACACACACACACACACACACACACACACACACACATCAACGTCATCGTCATCATCATCATCATCAACAACTGAGGCTTACATTTTGTTAAATCTTTAACATGCCACTTGGCCCTTTGGGCTCTAGCAGCATTAGGCTAGCATGGTTTCTTGCTTGGAAACCCAGCTGTTGTGCCTGGGACTCACGTTTCCCAAATAAATCTGTCTAATTCTCTTTTGAAACCATGTAAGAACATAAGAGCACTGCCGAGACTGACAAAAAGGCCATCTAGCATGACAGAAAAATTGAGTTGGAAAGGGTCTATAAGACCATGAAATACAGCCCCTTGTTCAATGCAGGAATCTCAGTCACAGCAGATCTGACGGAGGGTTGCCTGATTTTCTCTTGAATGCCTCCAGTGTTGCATGCTTGCCAGCTTCTGTAGTAGTGCTCTAATAGTTGAGATGTTTCCTGGTGTATGTGTGTGTTGTGTCGTTAGTCGTGACTGACTCTTCATGACCCCATGTCCATGGAGTTTTCTTGGCAGGAAGACTGGAGTGGTTTGCCAGTTCCTGCTCCAGGCACCTACAGCACCTGGTATTCCCTGGTGGTCTCCCATCCAAGTACTATCCAGGGCCGACCCTGCTTAGCTTCTGAAATCAGGCGAGATCGGATGTGCTTAGGGCATCAAGGCAGCTCATTTTCCCTGATACTCAACCTAAATCTGTGTTCCTGTAACTTCAGCCCATTGCTGTGCATCCTTGCACTCTGGGACAATCAAGGAGAGGCCCTTCCCCTCCACTGCATGGCTACCTTTCAAGTACAGTGTGTGTGTGTGTGCTGTGTCGTTACAGTCGTGACCGACCCTTCGTGACCCCATGTCCATGGAGTTTTCTTGGCAGGAATACTGGAGTGGCTTGCCTGTTCCTACTCCAGGCGCCTACAGCATCTGGTATTCCCTGGTGGTCTCCCAACCAAGTGGTACGTCTCAAAACAAATGTAATTTGTTCTACAGGTCAATTCATTTTAAGAAAAAAAATGTCTTACAAAATACAGTTTCCCATAGGGATGCATTGAAAAATGGATTGATCTGTTCCAGAGGCTATGGGTTGCTTCGTTTTACGAAAATCTTGTCTTACAAAATGCAATTTCCATAAGAATGCACTGGGGGGTGGATTAATCTATTCTGGAGGCCGGATAAAGACAAAAATAACCGGGGTTTTTTTCCTGGGTACATGTGGAATAATTTTTAATCTTGCAAATAATCCCATAGGGATTTTTTTTTATCATGCAAAGCATGCCTATTCCCGGAATTTTTTTCTTCCTATGGTTTTTTTTTTTATCTTACCGAAGCATTTGTCTTAAGAGATACCACTGTATTTTAAAAGTGCTTGATCCCATTACATGTCTTGTACTAGCCCAGCACAGGGGTCCTATGTGCAAGTGTGCCCTTCTATTCATGTTCTATTCATTCTCTCTGATATGACCCGATATCCATCATGACCGCTAGCCTCTGGAAAAACATAACCTCCATGAAGTTGCCTAATCCTAAAGCCATATAAACTTAACACCATCCCCCATTCTGCCACAACAAATAGTGACCCCCCCCCACACACACACACCTAGTGCGGGGGTTAGGGACCCAACCCAACTTGTGATAATTGAAAATCTGTGATATGCAGATGCAGATCGGGTTGAGACTGGGGCACCTAGCTGAACGGGCCTGCGAGGGCCCTTCTGGGTCTTTGGGAGGCCCCAAAAAAGCCTCCCTGCGAACCGGAAGTCATTTCTAAGGCCTCTGACAGGCCCTCCCACCTTACCCCAGGGGGTCTTTTTTCTTATACTGTGGTCCCGCGATATAGCGGGACCGCAGTATATGAACCGCGAATGGGCGGGGGACTACAAAAGGGTGGTAAATGTGGAGAACATCTGTGCAACTTGCATAAAGTACAACAAAACAAAGAAACAGAGCAATGATCAGATTACTCCTGCTAGCTCTCAATGCTTGTTAGAGGGGAGGACAGAACAGCCGGAAGGGTTCTTACCTGGTTGAGGGGGAATCTTTGGAACAGAAGAACAGAAACAGAAAGAAAAATGCTTGCTATATCTTTCTACCACTATTGTTTTCTGCACGCCGGCTATGTCACCACTCTTCACTTCAACTCACTTATGTGGAAGTGCTAGTTGGTAAAAGAGAGAAGGAAGTTCTTACAGGTAGCTTTGGGGAAGGACAGGTATACATTTAGGAGTATCTGTACTTGGTCTTCTCCAGAGCTTCACACAAGTAAAAAACAAAGGTCCCTCCTTTCTTTCAACCCTCATCTGCTTGTTGAAGGAATGAAAGTCAGCACTGACAGCAAAGATGGATAAAGGCAAGCTAATATTTATAGACCCCCCTGGCTCATAAATCTGTGCATAACACCATACTGCCATGTAGTCATATTATTTTAAGGAGTGATAGATTTTCAGCACAGTAAAACATTTCAGATGCTCTTCTTTGCATCATCTGTTCCTGTGGCCAATACTCTCACATAGAATGTCCACCTTAGTTTCCACATCAAGAACTTTTCGGCCACTAAACTAATTCAGCGAGGTAATCAGTCCAGGTATAGCACCAGGAGCCAACCTAGGGCATGGGAGGCAGATGTAGCAACAGGCAACAGAAATATGTGGCATGCATCATCAGATCAGAGGTGACTCCTTCCAAAGGAACAGTCCATGACATATATACCTATCACAACCTCCACTGCTGACAGGGTCACAAAGCATAACAAGTCAGTTAAAATAGGGCAGTAAAACAGAATGGCACACAGGTGTTGTGCTGTATGTAGAACTCAGTTTGCAAAAGACTTTCCACAAAGGCTAGGCATCACAAAATTACACATACAGTGGTACCTTGTACAAAGGAATTCATTCGTTCCAAATGAAATTCTGTTAAGGACATTTTCCTTCATACAACTTTCCCATAGGAATGCATTGAAATCAGAGTAATCCCTAATCACGACCGTTTTTATGTTGTACGGATTCGCCCCATAGGCAATTCTGTTAAGCAAATTTCCCCTATGTCCGGAATTGTTTAAGTTGTACAGATTTTATGTTATACAAACTCTAATGCAAGATCCTCTGTTCAATGGCATTGCTGCTTTCTTTATAAAGACAATCTTTTCAGGATGAGAGATCCACAGTACCCTATCCGTGGGATCACTACCCACTGATTCACTTATCCACTGCTTGAAAATATTAATTAACCCCCTTCCTCCAGAAAATCCGTACTTTCATGGATTTTCAGGGTGTGTTTACCAAAACTAGCAACTGGAGGTAGCGAGAGGCCATGCATTCAACACTTCTGTATTACTGGAACCCACGGGGGGGGGGGGGAGTCCTACTGTACTGTATATAAGATCATTTCATTATAGCAGTGATTCCCAACCTTGGGTAACCCTGATGTTCTTGGACTCCCAGATGCCTTCACCACTAGCTATGTTGGCTGGATTTTCAGGGAGTTACAGTCTAAAAACAATAGGGTTATCTAAGGTTGGGAACCATTAAGCTATACTTTCTAATAGGTCCTTCCTTTCCCCCAGAAATAAATAAAGTACCAAACGAACAATCCAAAAAGTTAAAGATGTTTGGCCTATTTTGGGGATACAGCATCCAATTTTCATGAAACTCAGGCCTCCAAAATATAGTAGTCTTGATGGCAGAGCTTTGCAGCAATGTTATCCAAAAAGTCGAATTTAAAAAATCAAAGACCAGAACTATTTGTCTAAGTAATTCACAACAGGCACAAAACAATGGTGTCTATTGTTCCCCTGTGCATTTTTAAATCTTTTTTATCCAAGCAAGGTCTTGGTTTTAAAAGAAATCCACTTTAATTTCCTTTGTGCCATTTACTTTTTTCAGTCAGCATGGGCGATAAAATTAATAGGTCAGTTTTCATTTCCAGTCAATTTCACTTTCAAAACCTCATCCTGTAACGCCACAATAACAAACATGGCAGGAACAAGCTTCCAGGGCCCACACAAACATCACTGCAATTGATTTCTTTCGCACCCTAAATGTCAGAACTCATGAGATCAGTTTTCATTCACAACTCTCTTGCATGATGCTTCAACTTACACTTGCAATCTAAGTTACAAATATGGGTCACCTTAAATTAGGTCTCCAAAATTTGGCATTGAAAATCTGAAAGTGTTTATTGGAAAGAGAGAAACGCAGATGATTTATCTATGTACCCAGCTCACATATCAATGTATGACTACTAAACTACAAGCTGATAATTTGCACATGGGGACAGAAAAACCAGGCGGCAGCTGTTTCCAAGTCAGCCTTCTATCAACTCTTAGGCTAATAGCCCAGATTTGCCCTTAAGAACATAAGAAGAGCCATGCTGGATCAGGCCAAAGGCCCATCTAATCCAGCTTCCTGTATCTCACAGCAGCCCCACCAGATGCCTCTGGGAGCGCACGAGACTAGATATCTGTCTCCTGATACCACTCCCCTGCATCTGGCCCTTGAAGTACCCTGGTTTTTATCCTGGAGTTTACACATCTCCATCATAAGAACATAAGAACATAAGAAGAGCCATGCTGGATCAGGCCAAAGGCCCATCTAGTCCAGCTTCCTGTATCTCACAGCGGCCCCACCAGATGTGTTTGGGAGCGCATGAGACTAGATATCTGTCTCCTGATACCACTCTCCTGCATCTGGCCCTTGAAGTACCCTGGTTTAAACCCTGGAGGTTACACATCTCCATCATGGTTTGTAACCTGTGATGGACTTTTCCTCCAAGAATCTGTCCAATCCCCTTTTGAAGGCATCCAGGTCAGATGCCATCACCACATTGTGTGGCAGGGAGTTCCATAGACTTACAACGCGCTGGGTGAAAAAATATTTTCTTTTGTCAGTTCTTACTCTCCCAGCCCTCAATTTGAGTGTATGTCCCCTAGTTCTGGTATTTTGGGAGAGGGAGAAGAGCTTCCCTCTATCCACTTTACTCATACCCTGCATTATTTTGTATGTCTCAGTCATATCCCCCCTCAATCGCCTTTTTTCCAGACTAAAGAGGCCCAAATGTTTTAGCCTTTCTTCATAAGGGAGGTGCCCCAGCCCAGTAATCATTTTAGTCGCTCTCTTCTGCACCTTTTCCAGTTCCACTATGTCTTTCTTGAGATGCGGTGACCAGAATTGTACCAGAAAGGTTCATGTTTGGAACCTGTGATGGACTTCTCCTCCAGGAATCTGTCCAATCCCCTTTTGAAGGCACCTTGATGGGGACTTCCTGAGGATGGTAGTGCAAGCGCTAGTGAAAATGCAAAGTACAACGTATGTATGTATGTATGTATGTATGTATGTATGTATGTATGTATGTATGTATGTACCCTAAGCTCAGAAGGATCACCTCAGAGAAGTTTGGTCAATCTTACAAACTCACTGTTTACAAATCAATGCAACTACAAGCAGGGTGGACTTGATTTAATTCGAATCATGATTTAATTTTTAATTGCATTTGTTTATTTATTTATTTATTTATTCATTCATTCATTCATTTCTATATCGCCCGTCTTCCCAAAGGAACTTTGAACTATTAACAACATAAGGAATAAAGAAAACAAAAGCAAACACATAAAAACAAATAACAAATATAGTACAGTGGACCCTCGTATAACAAACAGTTTGTATAACATAAAATCTGTACAATATAAAAAATTCCAGAGATAGAGGAAATTTGCTTAACAGAATTGCCTATGGGACAAATCTGTACAACATAAAAATGGTCGTGATTAGGGATTACTCCGTTTTCAATGCATTCCTATGGGAAATTTGTATGAAGGAAAATTTCCTTAACAGAATTTCATTTGGAACGAATTAATTCCTTTATACAAGGTACCACTGTAATACATACCTGGCAAGGTGGCGAAAGAAAGAAAACTAAAGGTCGCCAAATGCCTCTCTAAAAAGCAAGGTTTTAAGCGTTTTTTTAAAGGTAGGCGGGGACTGTGGTAGGCGCATCTCACTTGGCAGATGGTTCCAAAGCACAGGGCCAGCCACAGAGAAGGCTAAGTTTTGAGTACTCGATTTCCTAGCTTCCCTGGGCGGGGCCACCTGAAGTAAGAAGGCCTGCAATGTTCTGGTGGGTCGGGCCCCAGGTGATCTTTGGAATGGCTGGTTTTATAAGTCAAAACCAGCACCTTGAATCTTATTCGGGATGCAACGGGCAACCAATGCAGATGAGCCAGAACTGGGGTGATGCAGTCATATCTGGCCGCACCAACCACCAGTCTGGCTGCTGCATTTTGGACCCGCTGGAGTCTTCGAATAAGAGTCAAGGGCAACCACACATAAAGAGTGTTGCAATAATCTATCCTCGAGATCACAAGCGCCTGCACAACTGTTCTCAGGGATGTCTCATCCAGGTACGAATGAATTTGGGCAATCTGCTGGAGATGAAAAAATGCAGTCCTGGAAACGGCCATCACCTGGGCTTCCAGAAATAACGGCAAATCCAGGACCGCACAGATTCCTGACCCTATCTACCAGCTGGAGGGTAGTACCCCCCCAAACTAGGGAGGGGGCCATTGTACCCGGCAGAGGATGCGCCAAAGAACATAACCTCGGTCTTCTCCAGGTTGAGTCTATGCCTGTTGGCCCTGGTCCATTCCATGACCGCATCCAGGCACAAGCCAAGGGTCTGCACCGCCTCCACTGCAGAGGTGGAAAAGGATAGACAGAGTTGCATGTCATCAGCATATTGATGACAGCAGACTCTAAATGCCCTAATGACCTCAGTCAGCGGCCTCATGTAAATATTGAACAGCATGAGGGAGATTGCCGAACCCTGGGGCACCCCCCAAGAGAGCGTCCAAGGGGCCAACAACTCTTCCCCCAGCTGAACACACTGGAGTTGGCCTTCAAGAAAGGACCGGAGCCAGGAATAAGCTGTGTCTCCGGTCCCCACCTCAGAAAGCCGACCCAGCAGGTTACCATGGTCGATGGTATCAAAGGCTGCTGACAGATCCAGGAGGACCAGCAGGGTAGAACAACCCCTGTCAGCCCTCCTGAGGAGGTCATCTTGCAGCGCGACCAGGGTGGTCTCAGTCCCCCGACGCGGCCTGAACCCAGACTGGAATGGATCCAGGCATGATTTTCTTCCAGAAATATCTGGAGGCGGATGGTGGCCACCCTCTCAATCACCTTAACCATAAAAGGAACATTGGCAATCGGATTATAGTTGGACAAATCATCTGATGCCAAGCCAAGTTTCTTTAAAGTGGGCTTCACCACTGTCTCCTTCAGGTGAAAGGGAAAAATCCCTTCCCTGAAGGATGCAGTGGAGATAACTGAAGCCCACTCTGGAATGCTCCTTCCGGCAGATTTAATAAGCCAGGATGAGCAAGGATCGAAGGGGGTGCCACCAGCCTACAATGAGCCAATGCCCTAGAGCAGGCCTGCCCAAACTTTGGCCCTCCTGATATTTTGGACCACAACTCCCAGAATTCTAAGCTTAGATTGCCAATGGCAAAGGACTGTGGGAGTTGCAGTCCAAAACATCTGGAGGGCCGAAGTTTGGGAAGGCCTGCCTAGAGGCTTCAGCTGGAGATATAGGTCCAAACTCAACCACATGAGGAGACCGTGGGGGTGCAGCGCTTGGGATACTCGAAGGGAGGTTAGAGCAACCGGAGTCTAGACCAGCTCGGATAGCCTCGGTTTTGGATCTAAAAAAAGGCTACAAAAGACTCACTACTGAAATCACTAGGAGGAGGCCCAAGCTGACCAGGATTGTTGAGGTCTCGAACTACCCGGAACAACTCCGTCTGACAGTTTGAGGCTGCACCAATTCTCAGGGAGGCGTTAAGATCTTTTAGCCTCCCTGACCGCACGAACATAGCAGCCAACGAACTGCAGCCCGATTAATTGCCGACCAGTCCTTTCTCCATCTGCTCTCAAGCCTTCTTTGTTCTTGCTTTATCACTCGCAACTCAGCCATAAACCACGGCGAGGAGCGAGCTCCACAGCGAAGATGACGCTTGGGGGCGATCCGGTCGACGGCCCAGGTGGCATCCTCATATCACCTCTCCACCAGGGCTTCTACCGGATCGTCAACCAGACCATCAGGAAGCTCCCCAAAGGCCTCCAGGAACCTTTCAGTGTCCAGAAGCCTTCGGGGATGGGCTCAAACAAGGATCCGAGGCTCCCCACGAGGGTGGAGCAGCGATCGACAGGGGAAAAGACAGCAGATGGTGATCTGACCATGACACGGGTTGGGGAACAATATCCTCAACCCTCAGATTATAATCCGCCGAAATGGAGGAAAAAAACAGGTCCAGGGTATGCCCTGCTCTATGGGTGGGGCAAAAAACATGCTGGAACAGAGTCATAGAGGCCATGGACGCCACGAAATCCAGAGCCACTACTGAAAGAAATAATTTTCTGATTATTTAAATCAAAATCATTTTTATTTAAATCATTGATTTTATAAGATCATTGATTTTTATCCACCCTGAGTACAAGCAGGAGGCACAACGTTGTTTTTTTCACTAACTGTTTCCAACTTCAGTAAGCCTCATGCATATCCTACACAGTGTGTCACCTTCTACCTGTACTGATTTTCCTGAAGAGTGAAAAGTGGGCATTACAATTACCTCTCATCCTGTTGCTATTCTTATATAGCTTACGTCCAGGTTTTTGTGTACAGAAGTAATTATTTCCTGGCTGCACAGACACTTTCACTTATACATATCTCCGGCATGCGAGGGGGAGCTTGCAACCTGCTATCCCACCGGGGTGCTCCAATTCTTTAAGCTCCCCAAGACTTGTCCGGCTGTTAACCACAATACTGTATCTGTATTCACGCAAGGTCAGAAACAGATATCATCTCTGCCTATTACCAGCATTTTTCTTCACCTTATCCTTTAAGGAAGTGTAATCTCCCACCTCAAGTATGAAAGATCTGAACAGGTCTATTAATGATAAGATTATCTCGAGATCATTAATTCATGGAGTCACTTTATCTCAATAGGAAAGTAAAAGCAAGGAACAATGAATTACTGAATCATATAGCACAAAGACTGCTTTCAGGAGTATAGCCCACAGTAACTTGTAAAAATAATCAAGATTTCTCTTTCAATTAAAAATAAAACCAGCACTGAGCCTTGTCGCGCAGTGGTTAAATGCCTGTACTGCAGGTAAAACTGTGCTCACACCCTGGGGTTCAATCCCTGGTAGCAGGCTCATGGTTGACTCAGCCTTCCATCCTTCAGAGGTCGGTACAATGAATACCCAGCTTGCTGGGGGGGATGTGTAGCATGCATACTGTTAAAACTGTAAACCGCCCAGAGACTACTTGAAGTGGTATGGGGTGGTATATAAGCAGAAGCAGAACACTTTAATGGTATGGAACACAAACTACTGTAGTTGTTTAGAGTGCCTCAACTGGTACATTGCATGCCAACCATGCTGAAGATGAACCCTCTTTCAAAATAGATCTCAGGTTCACTGTTTCCCCTCAAGTTAAAAGTTTAAGGATATCAGCCATATGCCCATACCTGAAATGCTGGCCAATTTAACTGATTCTTTATTTAATTTTTAATTGGATTTTTACATTTTGATGCAAGGGAATTAACTCTATGAAACAAACCACTATATTAATTAAAGTACATAAATTAACTTTCCTGTATCCTGGGGGGAGAACTAGTCAGAGCTGATAACTTCTGAAATACAAGTAAGAAGTTACATCAAACCATCCACAGCCACAGCAAAGCGATTCTATAGGCCAGTGATGGAGAGCCTTTTAGAGACCGAGTGCCGAAACTGCAATTCAAAAGCCACTAGTTATTCGCAAAGTGCCAATACAGCAATATAACCTGAATTCAGGTGGCTGGGAAGGGGGCGATGTCAGGTGCCCACAGAAAGGGCTCCGAGTGGAACCTTTGGCACCTGTGCCATAGGTTTTCCAACACTGCCATAAGCTGACAGATGCCTTTGTTTCATCAAGGCACACGTTCCCAGGTGCCATGCCATCCACCAAGATTTTACAAAGCCATGCCAGGCACGACAGGCAAACGGTGCAGATGGAATGTCACAACTCACCAGGAGTGGGAAGGTGCAGCGTATCGGAACGCCACGGAACAACGTATGTGGGAGGTGAAAAAACATTGGGAGCACAAAGCAATGATGTGGAAAAGGTCCAGTCATCCTACTCACAACACGTAGACAGGGCGGTTTAAACCAGTTAATAACAGCTTCCTGAAAAAGCAGCAAACGAAAAAGCAAAAGCAAAAAAACCAAACAAACATGAGAGTTCCCCTTATTCCTCCTTAAATGGGGCAGTAAAAGGAGGATTGGTACGCCTCCAAATTGTGTGCTTAAGGTCCATTCCCATTTTCAAGTCACACCTATAACTTGGACTTAGTGATAGACCCTTGGGTACAGACTGTGGATATTCAGTGATTTACTTAAGTACAGTAATCCCCCACCTATTGTGGGGCTTAAGGGACCTGACCCAACCCGCAATAATGGAAAATCCGTGATATGCGGATGAAAGGTCAGGTTGGGACTGGGGGCCTCTCTGGGGTCTCCTACACTTACCTGAGGCCTGGCACTGCCCCAAATGGGCCCCCAACGGGCTTCACCTATCAGAGCCCCCCAAAAGGGGTTTCTGGTGATCCAGAAGTCATTTCTGGTTTGCTGGAAACCACTTCTGGGGCCTCCGACAGGCCTAGGAAGTCTGTTGGAGGCCCCAGAAGTGGTTTTGGGCAATCCAGAGGGCACTTTTGGGCAATCCAGAAGCCCGTTGGAGGCCCATTTGGGGCAGCACCAGGCCTGGGGTAAGTTCAAGGGACCGCAAACGAGCCCATGCAGCTTGTCCCAAGAGCCCTTTGTTTCATATACAGCAGTCCCGCGATATACCGGGACAGCAATATATGAAACGCAAAATGGCGGGGACAACTGTACACCATTTTAATGGCATTTTTTCTTAGTATTTCATATGATACATAGCTGGGATTAGAGAAAACAAATCACTTCATGCCAAGCAGTCAAAAACAACTGTCAAAGATCCACAGGGGCCACACGTTCCGTTCCCCCATCTGGCTGACTCCCCCACTCACTCGCCAGTGCATGCTGCCTGGCTCCTCCTAGTCTGTGAAGATTCTCAGTGACTCGAGTTCCCAATATGGATATCCTCCTAGCCTTGTGACTGTCTGGTTCTTCCAGGAGCACCTGCTTCCCTCCTTTGCCTCCTCCGGCAGCTGCCCACTTAGATGCGGCAGGGCAGGGAACCTGCAGCACAGCTTTGGGTGCGGGCAGCTGCTGGCGGAGGCTGAGGTTGCAGAACAAGGAGCTGAGGGACCACCCAACACCTGTGGTGCCATAACAAGGACCTGACAACTCAGCATGAAGCTATTTGTGACCATCTCTAGCTGGGATTTAAATACGGTCCTTATGAATTCACCACTGAAATTCCTACCAACTCTTAAAATTCTAAGGTCCTTCTGTTTTCTTTTATTTAGAAGACAAATCTGCATAAGCACTCTTAGCCAATATAGCTTTTGCAAAGGACATATATTAAGAAGAGTAGCATGGATGAGTAAAGCTTTCCATACAATCGTCCCCTGCCATTTTGTGGTTCATATTCTGTGGTCCCAGTATATCTCAAGACTGCAGTATATGAAGGCAAAGGCCTCTGGGTCAAGCTGCATGGCCCTGTTTGGGGACTCCTGCACTTACCCCAGGCCTGGCGTTATCCCGAACGGACCTCTGACAGGCTTCCCGGGCATGTCGGAAGACCCAGAAATGGTTTCTGGAAAACCAGAAGTGATTCTGAAAAACTGGAAGTACCTTCAGGATTGCCCGAAACCACTTCTGGGGCCTCTGACAGGCCCGTTTGGTGCAGCGCCAGGCCTAACGTAAGTATAGGAGGCCCCAAACAGGCCCCCCAGTCCCAACCCAGCATCCGCATCTCGCAGATTTTCCTTTATCACGGGTTGGATCAGATCCCTAACCCCCATGATAAATGGGGGATTACTGTACCACAGAACGCTTGTTCACTTATTTTTAGATGCAAAAAAACAAACGAGGTCTACCTAGAGAGTCACTGTCACTTAACCAGATTCTGGACTGCATGTAATTGCTCTCAGCTCTTTGGAATTGTGTCATGTGTACAGAAACTGTCCTTGCAATCGCCTCTCAGTCACACACACAAAAACAAAACAAAAAAAGAATCCTTCTAGATAGCTAGGCCAGTGTTGGCGAATCTATGGGACAGGTGCCAAAGGTGGCACACAGAACCCTTTCTGTGGACACGCAGCATCATCCCCTCACAGGCGAGGCACTCCCCCCATCCACTCAAAGTATGCCACTGTGCTCCGTGCAATGAGCTGGGCAAAGGGGAGGCAGTGGTTTGTAGCCCTAGTTTACTTTTGGGCCATGCTGCTTTTGGGATGCCTCGCTTTCTCAGAGCAATGGGATGCCCAGAGCGGCATGGAAGGAGAATAAACTGGAGCTATGAATGAGCCCACAAGCGGCCGCCACTCCCCCTTGGCTTTCCCGCTCACGACAAGAGAGGTGGATGGGGTACTAATCTTCGGGAAAATGAGGATCAAAGAGCAGATTTTTGAATTTCCCACAACCATAGCACCCTTGCTGTGGCCGCGGAAAATTTAAAAACCTGCTCTTCAGTCACGAGGATGAGAAACAGGGGTGCTTATCCTTCAGGAAAGTGAGGATCAAAGGGCAGGATTTTGAATTTCTCACGGCCACAGCGAGGGAAATTGCATGGATGCGGAAAATTCAAAAGCCTGCTCTTCGATCCTCACTTTCCTGAAGGATAGCACCCGAAGGATTTGTAACCCAAGGTACAACTGTATTCAGATTAAATTGCTGTATTGGCACTTCACAAAAAAATAAGTCAGTTCTGAATCACAGTTTGGGCACTCGGTCTCTAAAAGGTTCACCATCACTGGTCTAGGCCAGTGATGGTGATCTCAAGATGAACAGTGATCTCAAGATGAACAATGATCTCAAGATGAACACTGCCCATGTTCATCATGAGATCATCTAGCCTGGAGAAAAGAAGACTGGGTGAGACCCACTAAGAAGACAGTCTGTGATATGATAGGGTTAGGGCTAGGGCAGGTTTTAGGGGGCTTTTTGGCACACCTGTCAAATGGCCAAGTGGCCATTGAAAAAAATTTGTATGTTATATAGAATCAGGTGTAAATAAAATAAAATAAAATAAAAATCAATGGGGACTGTCCAAGTTTGTGAAAAATCTGGCCTGTGGACTCCTTTTCCCAGCTCGGTGGGCAGCCAAGGAAGAGGTCAAGCAGGCATTTTTCCGCCTGCTTTTTTGGCCCGGGAATGGGTGGGGGGGAAGTTTAAAAAGTGCCTGGCCCAGGAGAGCCCGGCGGGTCCCAGGCCGTAGGCCTGCCAGGTGGCCCAACGCCAGCCTGGGCTTCTGCGCGCCTCACCAGTGCGTGAGCGGAGGGAATCCCCCCCTAAACCCACCGAACAGGGCTGTCCAGTTTGAACAGCCTGTGGGCTCCTTTTCCCAACGCGCTGGGTAGGCCTGCCAGGCCAGCAGCTGGTGCGCAAGGGGGGAGGGCGCCGAGGCCAGGGCAGGGACCCAGCGAGCGACCTCCAACAGCAGGAAATCGACGCGTTGGGCAGGCCTGATATAGAAGAGGCAGGATCTCGTGTTAATCATTCCAGAGTGCAGGTCACAAAATAATGGCCTCATGGAAGCCGGATTTAGGCTGAATATCAGGAAAAACACCTTAACTGTTAGAGCAGTATGAGAATGGAACCAACTGCGATGGGAGGTGACGAGCACTCTAACATTGGAGGCATTCAAGAAAAAAAAATTGGATAACCATCTGTCCGATCTGCTTTTATTTGGATTCCTACCTTGAGCAGGGGGATGGACTTGGTGGATTTACAGCACCCACTCCAACTGAATTATTCTATAATTCTGTAATCTTTCCCCAGACAATGTGGTCCTCCAAGCACCACGCAACATCAATTTAACCTGACAGTGTGTCCAGCAGAGTAATAAGATTGAGACCCACCATTTTACCATGACATAAAAATAATTAGCAACGTCACAACAGAAGATACTCCTGTTCATTGCCGATCACTTACAGAACTGAAGTCTTATTTAACTTCCATCACCCCCTTGCATGCAACCATTTCAGCAATGAAATTCCAAAACAGATGTATCAGACCAAGGTCTATCTAGTCCAACATCCTTTTCCTACAGTAATCAAAGTTTGCTCCCTGCATATGGGACACGCTCAGATCCTAGATATACTGTGCAATGTCTATGGATAACTGCTATTGATAATTCATCTCATGTAAATTTGATTATTTATTTATTTATATTTATTTATTTTTGCATGTCTTGACTGCTCAGATTTCCCTCAGGAACTCTGGGAGGTGTACAACAAATTGCACAAATAAACAATGTGCCCAAAAGAACAATCCCCACAATAAATCAAATAAAAAAGATAAACAACAAATGACGAAGTTTGTCAAAGCTGTCCATTCTAGCAGCCATCATTACATCTTGTGGCAGTGAATTTCAAAACTTGACTATGCACCATCTGAACAGGCCAGGGGTTCTAGTGTTACAAATGAAGGGGGGAAGCTTCTCTTTATGGAATTTCTCCAAACCACATAACTAACTATAAATCACTCTATCTGGTCATAGCAATTTATCTTTTTCCAAGCTATAAATTCCTCTGTCTCAGCTCCAAAATCTATTTTTACACAAGATCACAACATTAGAGCCAACAAGAAACCAAGAAGAGGGCAGGAAAACACAGTCATAATACTCTTCCCTTATCAATCAGTAATAAATCATTTGCTAGAGATGAAAGATTACAGGGAAAGATAATACAGCTGATAATGTGGCTTTGGTTTAAAACCACCCTTTGATTTTCAGTTATGGGCATATTCCAAAACAGTTTGCAATTAACATTTATACAGCATATGTATACTGTACAATATACTGCACAGTATTATAATAAATAATGTGGCTCAGATGGGTGGGTGTTAATACGTGGATTGTGTGGGCGGTAAATGGTACAGTACATCAAGACGAATGCCCCCATTAGATGACTGGAGAGAATGATACACTAGAACTTAGAAGTCCTGGGTTCAAATTCCTGCTTGGCTGTGGAAACTCAGTGGGGTTGGCAGAACCAGCAATATCACTCTTCAAATATCTCAGTCCTCTTAGGTTGCTATAAGTGATAGCACAGAACAATAGCAACGTAAAGATAAAATACGCAGAAAGATGGACACATTAACATTCTCCCTATACAGGGAGAATATAAAACGATTCAGGACTATACAGTGCAGCAAAAGGGGAGCCTAATTTAGCAGCCACTTAACAACATAAAAAACAGTGCTGTTTCTGCTAAGTATCAGACACACAGATCTGTCACACCACGGAGTCTGCCATAGCATCCTCAATAAGCAGCAGTGCAGGAGGCACGGCAAATGAAACCTTGTATCTCAAGCACATATGGATGGGAAGAAAACAGTAAATAGTGGGATGACTTTACATATGAATAAGGGGTGTAGGAGTGACTTTATACTCCTGGCATAACTAACTTCAGACCTCTGAAAAAAAGAAGCAAGATATGAGGGGGTCTCAGCGGAAGAATCAAGGTTATAAGCATGCACAAGGGGCCCTTCTGAGCCCCACAAATATTTCCAACTATGGGGAGTGCAAGAAGTCATGACAGGAGGGCCAGGTATCCATCATCTGTTTCTGAGAGGCGGCACTCACTCACAGCAGCCCGATTTCTGCCACACAAGGAACAGGAGAAAATCTCCCTTATAGTGATGAAAACTGTTGTTCTATCTACCACATAAGAACATAAGAACAGCCTTGCTGGAAGAGGCCACAGCACATCCAGTCCAGCATTCTGTCTCACACAGTGGCTCACCACTTGCTTCAGGGTATTCCCAAGCAGATGTCTTCACCTGCTTAAGATTCCCTGCAAATGGTATTGAGAGATATCCTGCCTCTCTCTCCAACCCAGAGGTTGTCCTTAGGCATCCATAATGATAGCCATTGAGACCCTTGTTCTCCATGAACTTCTCCATGAACCACAATAGCGTTTACTTCAGGGATTAACAATAGAGGACTTTCTGGGTATATGTGGGTTGCACCTCCCATCTGTCATATCTAACACAGCAAGTGGTTAGGGATAATTGGAGTTGCAGTCCCAACACTGGGAAGCCCACACCCTTTCTCAATTCTGGCTAATGCTGACGTCCACTGGCTTCCTAAGGTCTCTGATGAGGGGTCCTTTCCTAAGTTTGAATGGAGATGTCTGGCCAAACCATAACTAAATTCCGCAAACAGCTGTTCCTCTTGCCTTACTCAAGGTGAAGCCTTATAGACACCAAGAATATAAGTAATTAACAAATGACAGGCTATTTCTTAAAATTAGAATGGCAAAAAGTCTAGTCACACCTTCAAGAGTGATTGTTTTGATATGGCAGAAGCTTCAAAACTGAAGGACTTCCCAATTTTTATATATGAACTTTTAAAAAAGATATTGGGCTCCCCTCTCCTGAGCTTTCAGAAGCAAGTTAAACCTAGCTTTTTTACCCAGGCCTTTGCAAGCCTCACCTTTATGTAATATTAATTTTGTAATAACTTGACCTCAGCCAATGTTTCACCATCCAGAATCTTGGAGCATTTGCTAGACTGAAAGTTTATGACAGGTTTTTGTTTTTTTATGTATCTGACCTTAACTTATGTTGTGTAGTTATGTTATTATCTTGGAAGCAAAAGTAAAGTACTAGTTGGACAAGGTATACATTGAAATAATCAAACAATTAAATGGAAAAAGATATTTCTTTTATAAAAAATGAAATGAGGGAAGAAGTGTGTAAGAACTGTGCTTATCTCTAACCATACCACTTCCAAGTACAGTACCCTTCCCTAGTCTGTTGAGTGCCCAGCCCAGAAAAACCAGCCCAAATAGTCAAGTTTGTGAAAAGGGAACAATCTTGGCTCCTCACAGGGGTCCTTTCTTTCTTTCTTTCTTTCCTTCCTTCCTTCCTTCCTACCTACCTACCTACCTACCTATCATACCACCCATCTACTAGTAGCTACTTTCCTAGACTATATCTTTCCCCAGACAGCAGGACCTCTTGCCTTACTCCTCAAGGATGAAGCCTTATTTGCAAGTGCAAATTTGCAGGGAGTTCATCTTACAAGTTAAAACCAGCAAAAAGTGTAGTCACACCCTGAGCACTACCTGTTTTTACTTGGAATCAGCTTTCACAGACTGCTACCCACAGCTTCAACACTTAAGAACTTTCCAATTTAAATATGAACCACTTAAAAAAATTGCCCCACTCCTGTTGCTGAGCCCTTGAAAGCAAGTTAAAATCTGGCTTTTAACCCACGCCTTGGCAAGCCCAACCATTTTGTAATATTAATTTTGTAGCAACTTTGAGGCTATTCTCCTATGTCAGTGATGGCGAACCTATGGCACGGGTGCCAAAGGTGGCACTCAGAGCCCTTTCTGTGAGCACCCGACATTGCCCCTTTGTAGCCACCTATATACAGGTTAAATTACTGTGTTGGAACTTTGCAAAAACATTAGTAGGTTCTGAATTGCAGTTTGGGCACTCGGTCTCTAAAAGGTTCAGCATTACTGGTCTAGAGCAGTGTCTTCCCAGATCTCTGGTATGGCACCTGGTGGGTGATGGGGTCGCTAAAAGGTTCACCATCACTGTCCTGTGTCTTGGAATATTTCCTGGACTGGAAGTTCAGGGGTTTTGTTGTTGTTGTTGTTGTTGTTGTTGTTGTTGTTGTTGTTGTTGTTGTTGTTGTTGTTGTTGTTGTTACTGTATTTATGTTTATATAGTTATGTTATTTTCTTGGAGGCCAGACAAAGTAGTGGCTTGTCTACTAGATTTACATGCATGCATGCATACATGCATACATACATGCATGCATGCATGCATGTATACATGCATACAGAAAGAAAGAAAGAAAGAAAGAAAGAAAGAAAGAAAGAAAGAAAGAAAGAAAGAAAGAAAGAAAGTTTTTTTTTTGAAGGACGTAAAGGAAATGGGTGCATAAGTTCTGTGTGGATCTCCACCCACCCACACCTCCAGGCCGGCGCCTCCCCAGGTCCCCTGAGGCCCAGGCCAGGTCGACCCAAACCAAATGGGCCAAAGAGACGAGAAGGGCGCCATCCTGGCTCCTGACAGCCCTACATCCAAGGTGCCACGAGGAAGAGATGATGATGATGATGATGGGGGGTGGGGTGCCTGGCGTGTGTTTCCCCTGTTGGGGGGGGGGGGGAGGAGGAGGCAACAACACCCCCGCCGGGAAGGCTCCCTCCAGCCCCGGAAAGGGAGCGCCCGCCCGCCCGCCACGAATACCTGATGACGGAGATGAGGAGCCCGGAAGGGTCCTTGCTTTTACTCATCGCGCTCTTGTATTTGCCGGTGGCCTCGGACGCCGCCATCTTGGCCTCGGGGCCCCCCCTCCCCGCGTCTCAAGGTGGGCCACGCCCCGCTCTCCGCCTCTTAACCAATACGGAAGCGGGCTCTCCCGCCGTCGCCCTATCGCGGCTCTGGAGAGGCGGGAGAACGCCGCCCGCCGTCTCAGTCTCGTGGCGCTGTGCACGCCGGGAGTCGTAGTTTGCCGCCCCTTCGCAGGTGGGGAAAAAGATACAGGGGAGACCGCGATGGAGAGAAAGGATGCTCCAGCCCCCCAAGTCCTCCCCGCCGCGAAACGCCTGGGGAGGGGTTGTCGCTGGCCCTCTGGGGCACTTTCCGATTTATTTATTTATTTGTTTGTTTGTTTATTTATTTATTTATTTATTTATTTATTTATTTATTTATTATTTTTCACAGTTAAAATAGAGCTGCCTTTATTTATTCATTCATTCATTCATTCATTCATTCATTCATTCATTCATTTACACCGCCTTTCTCTTGGGAAAAAGACCCAAGGGGGCTTACAGTAATGAGGGATAATATACAGTCCAGTACAATTAAGACATATCCAAGTATTTGAGAACAAGGGATTGAGCGACATCTTACAGCATTAATATTTGTTTCATGCTGGAAATAAAATCAGACCTACGGGCGGAATTATATCCCTGCCTAGATGTTCGTTTATTGTGATTATCTCCCCAGGGTGGAGTCGGAGCTGGTTTCACATCCCTGCACAGCCATGGAAACTCATGGGGGGGGGGGGGAGCAGCAGTGAATTAAATCTCTCTCTCTCTCTCTCTCTCTCTCTCTCTCTCTCTCTCTCTCTCTCTCTCTCTCTCTCTCTCTCTCTCTCTCCCCTTGAACATCTCATGTACACTGGTTGAGTTAATGTGAATCGGAAACTACTGAAGGTCATATTTGAACAGCAAAATTGTGTGTGCCTGTTGCTGCTAAAACCAATAAAGCATTTTATTTATTTATTTATATTTATACAATTTATATGTTGCCCACCAGCCCAAGGTCTATTTTAGTGGCAACTAAAACCTTAAGGGATCTTAAACTGGAACAGATCCTTTGGATTGTAGCTTGTTACTTTGTCACCCCGAATCAACATCATCTTATTTTTGGAAATTTCCTTAAGGGGATCAGGGTGACAGGTGTATTGGGGTCATAACCTTTCAGAATGGCAATTGTGAAGGTGTATAAAGTGCTTCATGGAGTCCAGCCCTTATCTCGTGGGGAATCAAACTCCCCACATGTAGCTCCATTCCTCAACCACAGAGCTAGCCAGATGGAAAGGGATCACCATCCCTGTCAAGGAGGCCCAGTGGGAAATCGAATTCTAAACTTCTAGCTCTGCAGACTGAGATCTAAACGACTAATGTTATATGAGCAGAACACAGAGTACAGTACTTGATACCCCTAAACAGAGTCAGAGATTCTGCCCTCCTGATTGCTTTTATTAAATGATTTTGTCCTGTAATTTTAGTTATCATGTTTCTAATTTATAATCATAGAATCATAGAGTTGGAAGAGACTTCAAGGGCCATCCAGTCCAACCCCTTGTCATGCAGGAACCCCCATCAAAGTACTAATAATGTTTAGTCTATGTTTATTTTGTTATATTTCATAAGAGGCTTTTATTCACTTAAATTCACTGTTGTTTACTATTGTTCTATTTTCTGTTGTGAACTGTCCATAGTGGCCTTGGCAGCCAGATGGATGGTAGACAAGTTAAATAAATCAATAAAATTATAACGTCTAAGAGGTGTTATTTAGCACATATGTTTCTGGACCGTAGCTCTTTATATTTATTTATTTATTTCCTTTGATTTCATTTTTGCCTCCCAGTCTAAGGAAGTGGGATGCAGTCCAAAATAGCATATGCCAGGTAGAATGTGCAAACCCCTACAGTGCCACAAAATGTATATGATAGTGATGTCACTTGCAATTACATTATGTTTGTTCCCAGAGAGCTACCTGTTGTTTACATACTTTTGTTGCAAAAACCAACAAAAATAACCTCATTTTTACAGTCAAGCCCTTCAGTTGCAAATAAACTACAATCCCTTTATGCCAGATTAAATTTGCCAGCCTTTAAGTAGACACAGGGCTCGATCTTGATTCTGTTTATCATCATGATCATTGCAAAATCGTTATACTCGTCCAGACAGAAAAATTACTTGAATCATTACCTGAAGAGGAAACATACTGTGGTATGGCCTTCACAATTGCCATTCTGAAGGGTTATGACCAAACACACCTATCTGATAATATAATAATATTTACAAAATAAATTAAAGCACAATCAAACTGTGCTGCTTATCTACCACCCCACAGTGCTTCAAGAACTCTTGGGTGGTGTACAATTTAATTATGCAGGATATACATTGCTTGCTTCCCCCACAAGCTGGGTACTCAAATTTACTGACCTCAGAAGGATGGAAAGGTGAGTGAACCTTGAGCCAGCTATTTGGTATTGAACCTGAGTCAAGAGCAGAGTTTTGGCTGCAGTACAGCATTTTAACCACTGCTGCACCACAAGGTTCATTGCACTAAAAGGTAATATTGATTGATGGTGTCAAAATAATAAGGGACAATATATTGTGATTTACAAAGTGTTTTTCTCATAAGGTTTTCTCATAAGGAACCTGAGGGTTAAAGCGAAAAAGTGTAATCATAGATTGGAGGGGGGAGCGAGGAAGAATTCTATTACATACATATGGGACTTCTACCAATGTGCAATGGAATTAAGAGGTCTATGTGACTTAAAGGGAAACCTAATTTTTTATGCTGCTTCATCTTCTAGTGAATGTGCATGACAACATAATTGCATCTGAGCATTTGCAAGTAAAGGAAGCAGTAAATAAATAATGAACTGGCCTTTTAGACATACGTGTAGCTTTTAAAATACGGTAATACATATACAGTATTTTGATTTAAAATGTGGCACCAGGGGTGAAAAATTTGAAGCACGGAAAGTGATGTAATGTTCTGTAGTAATCCAGTAATGCATAGCTGTTGGTAGCTAGTCACATCATGTATACAGTGGTCCCCCACCCTTTTGCGGTTCATATACTGCGGTCCCGCTATATCGCGGAACCGCAGTACAGTATATGAAAAAGGCCCCCTGGGATATGAGGGGAAAGGCCTGTTTCAGGCCTCCCTTACTTACCCCAGGACTGACGCTGACCCAAATGGGCCTGCAAGGGCCTTCCCGAGCCTTCTGGGGGCCCCCAAAGGCCCAGGAAGGCCCTCACAGACCTGTTTGGGGCAGCGCCATGCTGGGGGAAAATACAAAAGTCTCCAGCTAGGCACCCGAGGCCCAACCCGACCTGCATCCACATATCACGGATTTTCAATTATCGCGGGTCGGGTTGGGTCCCTAACCCCTGCAATAGGCAGGTGGTCACTGTACCCCACACCGCATTGCACTCTAATAGATATGAGGGTCACGTTGGTTAGCTCAGTGGCTCAGGTATCTGGCTGCTGAGTGAGAGGCTGAGAGTTCAGTTGCCCCCTGAGCCTTCAAGAAGAGGCAGCCTGTGTGTCCTTGGGCCAACTGCCCAGTCCCAGGAAGCCTCCAGAAGAGGGGAATGGGAAACCGCTTCTAAGTACTCCGTAGCTAGAAAACCCTGAAAAGGGTCACCAGAAGTCAGAACTGACAGTGCATGGGTATTAGTCGTAGGGAGAGGATTTGTATGACATGTCATTTAAAAATATACATTTTTTAAAATTTTAATTTTAAATTTTAATTTTTTTTATTTTTTGCTGCCTATGTTTGAACTATAAGTGGGTTTGGACATGCTTAATCTGATGAGAAATGCTAGATTACTCATAAACGTTTAAACTTGCTTGAGGATTGGAGAAAAAGTGTGACATGTCATAGAAATCTCCCCTTAATTATTGGAATCCCATTACTGACAGCACATGATGCTGGTGGTGATTATCCCAGTTGTTGTTGTTGTTGTTGTTGTTGTTGTTGTTGTTGTTGTTGTTGTTGTTGTTGTTGTTGTTGTTGTGTGTCATTACAGTCGTAATCGGCTTTTCATGACCCCATGTCCATGGAGTTTTCTTGGCAGGAATACTGGAGTGGTTTGCCAGTTCCTACTCCAGGCGCCTAAAGCACCTGGTATTCCCTGGTGGTCTCCCATCCAAGTACTAACCAGGGCCGACCCTGCTTAGCTTCCAAGATCAGTCAGGATCTGATGTGCTCAGGGCATCTAGGCAGTTTTATCCCAGTTATTAGGGGAGCCTAATTCCATAGATTAGGACAGTAATGAGATTTTTAGCCTTCTTCAGAGATCTAAGGTTAGTCATTAATTCATTCATTCATTTTTACCCTGCTTTTTTGAAGGCCAATATACAGTGGTACCCCGAGTTAAGAGCAGCTCGACTTAGGACCAGCTCGATTTAAGAGTGGAAAACTGTTGCCATTTTAACTGCCGGCTTACAAATTTTAGATATGGTCTGCTCAATTTACATTTTTTTTTAATTTTTTTAGCTTATTTCTTTAAATTGTTTAGATAGGTACCCCAATTTAAGAGTAATTCGACTTAAGAGCATGCATTTGGAATGGATTAAATTTGTAAATTGAGGTACCACTGTATACAGTTGAAGACAATGAGTCTACAACAGTTGCCAAGAAATAATAAATACAATATACAAAGCTAAGAACAATGAGCGCGAAGAGGAATCATACATCATTAAAAAGGCAATATTAAAGCTGAGAATAATAAGCAAACAAATATAAAGACAAGAAAACTCCATTCTGACAGATGGGAATACTGTCTTACAAACAGTACTACAAATTCAGACCAAACAGTAATGTATAACAAGCCATCTAAAAGTCACACAACAGACCACTCAGGGACAGCTTGCCTGAAGAGAAAAGTAGTTGCCTACTTGTGGAAGGACTGCAAAGATGGGGCTAGATGGGACTCCAGTGGGAGGGAGTTCCAAAGTCTGGGAGCAGCAACAGAGAATGTCGTCTCCTGTGTCCTCATCAGATGGACCTGTGAAAGTGATGGGACCAAGAGAAAGGCCTCTCCTGATGACCTTAGCATCCAAGCCAGACTATACTGAGAACCTGCACCCTCCTTGTTTATCTTGATAATAGCTCTATAAGACTGGTTTCAATGAGAGAGGGAGTGGCTGGCTGGCTGGCTGAAACTTCATCCTTTGAGCATCAAAGTTAAGTAGATAATTGAAGTTGGGTTGCCTTGCCCTTAATCTGACATTCTAAGGGAGAGGAAGGCAGCTGTGTTGCTCCAAATTTCCTAATCTTGGTTCCATTGGTCAGGGGCCAGGCTGATAGCAGATAATAATAATAATAATATAATCAACTTTATTTTTCTGCCGCCTTTCTCCCCGCAGGGACCGAAGGCAGCTTACAACAACAACAACAACAACAACAACAACAACAACAACAACAACAACAACAAAAAAGAAAATCAACATAGGCAATATTAAAATATCAAAGTCAAATGTTTAAACAATAATAAATACACTATAAAAACAATACTAAAAAACAGTGGAAAGCAGCAGAGTTTAAAAGGCCCCCAGCAGCTAAAAACTAAGCATTAAGATGTTAAAAACAAAGAATTTATAAAAGGCTGGAGGCTCAGAAGGCTTGCCTAAATAAAAATGTCTTAACTTAAGGCCTCGCTTAAATATAGGCAAAAAGCAACATGATGGACACAGTTGCTTACTCCTGCTCTAAAGAGCACACCACACTGGCTTTCATTAAATTCCCCAATACTGTACAGGTACATACCACTTCATTTGATAGCCTACTATTTGTTTGAAGCCAGAAATGGACAAATTGACGCCCTGACAAGTATGTTTTTGCAGTCTTCTCTTTCACCCCCCCCCCTTATTGAAAATAAAAAGGAATTGCTACTTTCGGAACCTCTCAAAGACTCATTTATTGAACAGATCACAGAAATCTCCTTTTTCAGAAGCAGAAATGGGCTTCGTTCATTTCAGATTATTTACCTTTAAACAAAAAGTTTAAGTTTTTCCCTTGCATTTTAGGCAGTCTACACAGGAGAAGCCTGGAGCAGAAAAATAAGCCAAGGACTTACAAAAGTTGCTTGGCCTGTAGGGTCACAATTGGGCAGAATGAAATTCTCAGAGACGGTTTTGGGGTCCCCCAAGACCCCCGAAACACACCCCACACCGCCACAAGCACCACACACACAAAAAACCTACTCCTCTCTTACTATTCTCCCCACCCCGCTTTGCCCTGGGTGTGCTTTTGACATGTTCCTACTCTCAACCCCTACTCTCTACGCTTAGGACCACCATTTTGAGATGAACCCGGAAGAAGAGAAGGAAAGGCTGCTCCCATCACAATTGGGAGACATGTCAAGACCAGTCCCACCTGGCTCCAGTTTGGCGGGAAGTTCCCAGGACAATGGGAGAACAGGAAACATCTAGGTTATCTCCGACTTGGGAGCATCTTCTTTTATCCTGAATTTACATCTTCGATAACCATGTTTGGCAGCCCTGGAACCTCCCATTGACATCTCCAGACCCCTTTTTTGACATTTTGATTATCTGGATACCTGGACAATGCCACCCTTTTCCGTCCCATTGTCCCCAACCCTTAAGGCTCATCAAACACCTCAATGGCAAACATCATCTTAGCCACACTTGGATTACAGGAGGAAGATGGGGTAGTGTTACCGGGCCCAGTGACCGCCCCCAGGACCACCCTGAAGAACACCTTGGACTATCCTAATTGGTGGCCATCATGAAGACCGCCACCCACCTGTCCCAAGAGTCTGCGCACAACTTGAGGGAGGGGAGAGGGTATAAAACACCTGGACACCTGGTTTTCAGTGCAAATAATCTCCTCTGCTTTATGGTGATTGTTCGCCATTGCTCTATTTACTGAGCTCAATAAATTGGCAATTAATTGGGACTCTCTCGTATCGGATTCTCTTCATTGGGTACTTTGAGGTAAGGCAGCGGTCAGCAGGAATAGCCTTGCTGAGACTCAACAGTCCCTTCTGCAGGCCCGTAGAAAAATGCAACCCTTGTCCCCAGATTCAAAGATGGGGGTTATAATTCTAAATAGTTCAATGGTCCAGTGTATTAGTGGTTAACTGCCTTAGAAACAAACTTGCATATGAAAAGGAAGGATTTTTCACAGTACCCAGAATCTTTCCAGTTGTAGTGTCATTCAGAGAGGCGATTAATTGAACCAGCTGCTTTAATTATAGGTCTGTGAAGATTCTCAGTCATCCAGGTGAGTTTATCTGGAAGTTGAGTCACGGCAACTGGACTTCGTTTTCTTGAGAGAGAGAAACGTTTCGCTGCTCATCCAAACAGCTTCATTAGTGAAGATGTTTAGATGAGCAGCGAAACGTTTTCAATCTCTTAAGAAAAAGAAGTCCATGGGTCATAATTATGCAAATCTTGTGAGTCAATGGGTTTGTTTTGGGTGAAGTCTGTTCTGTGGGACAATCTAAATAGCCCCTGCAGTATCCAGGCAAGCCATAGAAGGAATAAGCAGGATTCATAATAGACTTTGAGTCCAAGGAGGTAAACAGAAAATAATCAATGGTGGCACAAGGGTGAACCAGACACCTGCCGGTGTGATTTTACCCCCTTCACATGGAATGAAGAAAAAAA
Organism: Phrynocephalus guinanensis; assembly: GCA_037367245.1. Classification (NCBI taxonomy): domain Eukaryota; kingdom Metazoa; phylum Chordata; class Lepidosauria; order Squamata; family Agamidae; genus Phrynocephalus; species Phrynocephalus guinanensis. The sequence goes on along the minus strand of CM074740.1, from coordinate 104,780,633 downwards.
GGGAATTGCAGAAGATGTAATAAAACCTATATTGACTTTTATTTTAGTAGAGAAAAAGCAATAAGCGTACAGCCTTGGGTTATGAAGGTCTCCTTGATCATTCAGTAGCAACTATTGTCAATTGGCTGCAGACATTACGTGTCAGGTTTACTCAACAAGCTTGTGGTGGGGGGATGCAGTGGCTGTTTGTTGTTGTTTTAAGAGGGGGAAAGAACTTTATCACTAACCAAATTTATTGCTGATTTGATCCAGAAATGTACAGAAAATTTTACCAGGCCATGGTATAGCCTGGGACATATAATCTGATCAAGTGAAAAGGAGTAGCCCTAAGAGTGTATTAAAAAGTGTGCTGCTTATATATACCACCCTATAGCTTTTAGAAGCACTTTCTGGGCAGTTTGCAATTTAATTATGCAGCTACACATCCCACCCACCGTAAGAAGATGGATATTCAATTTCTCAATCTCAGGAGGATGGAAGGCTGAGTGAACCTTGAGCCAGCCAACCTGGGATTGAACCCTGGGTAGTCAGCACAGTTTTGGGTGCCGTATAGCAGTTTAACCACTGCACCAAAAGGCTTCTATAGAGTCATTTTTAAAGAGTAACTACAGCATTCCCACTTCTTCAAAATATGTATGCTTTTCTCTGACAAGTCAGTATAATGCTCCAGTAAAAATTCCTCCCTTGGTTAATGTCTTTCTTGATATGTTTGCTAGCATCCAGTTTTGGACTAAATTTCTATGGTTGTTGTTTACTTTTTTGTCATTTGGTTTAAAATGTTAGATCTCTGCAGAAAATTGGGCAACCATCTGTATCATCGGTTTTGATGTGGATTCCTGCACTGAGCAGGAGGCTGGATTTAATGGCCTTAGAGCAGGCATGTCCAAAGTCAGGCCCGGGGTCCAAATGCGGCCTATTTTCAAATTCTGAGTGGCCCACAGCCACTCCTCCCTGCCGGCTCAACCTGTCATGGATCCCCAGCAGCTGGCCTCTCCCCATACTGAGTGGAGACATCAGCTTACAGTTTTACGGTTTGCCTGCCCTCCCTGCCTCTGTCTGTCCCCCCAGCCACCTGCCCAGCCTACCTGTCCCCGGCTCCGTTGCTGCAGCATCCTCCCCGCCTCCTTGCATGTCCTAGAGGCTTGTCCAAAGTCCAGACTGGGGACCACACCCGGCTGAATGGTCTGCCCGCATACATTTTCACCTCATCAAATCTGGCTCTCCTTGCCAAAAGTTTGGACAGCCCTGCCTTAGAGGCCCCTTCTGACTCCGTGATTCTACGATTTTACGTTGGTGGAGCATGGGTTGAATGTCGTTGGGGATTATCATTTTGCCTGTGTTTTCACGTGCTGCATATGAATCCAACAAGAGGTGCTTGAACATGAACGGAACACTTGGCTGAACAGGACTGCGGTCGAAACCAGCACACTTCATAAATCTGCAGGTGGGCTCCTTAGCACTCCATCAACTTTACTCGAATAATGGGGGGAAGTGGGAATTGCCTTATTGATGAATCAGCCTCTTCATCCATTTAGCCTGGTTTTGCCTGATGTTCTGTGATCCAAATATTAACCAAGCCCAACCCTGCTTAGCTTCCATAAACTCACGGAATATTTTCAGGAAAGTGCAGTGGTTTAAATCTCAATGGAGCCTGGATTCTTAGTATTCAATGCTAGAGCTGGCAAAGTAGCCCTGTCTGCTGGCTGGTTCCGGGGTTTTATTATTTCTTCCAAAACTGTAAGGCAACAAGTTGGAACTGAAGGTTCAAGCCCGAGATAATAAAAATCCAGGGCATGAGTTAAGTGGATAGAGGGATGCTCTTCTCTCTGTCACAAAATATCAGAACTAGGGGACATGCACTCAAACTGAGAGTTGGAAGAGTGAGAACAGACAAAAGAATTTTTTTTTACCCAATGTGATGTTAGTCTGTGGAACTCCCTGCCACAGGATGTGGTGATGGCATCTGGCATGGATGCCTTCAAAAGGGGATTGGACAGATTCCTGGAGGAGAAGTCCATCACAGGTTACAAACCATGAGGGAGATGTGTCATCTCCAGGCTTAAAACCAGTGTACTTCTAGGGCCAGATGCAGGGGAGTGGGATCAGGAGACAGATATCTAGTCTTGTGTGCTCCCAGAGGCATTTGGTGGGGCCACTGTGAGATACAGGAAGCTGGACTAGATGGGCCTTTGACCTGATTCAGCAGGGCTCTTCTTATGTTCTTATGAGATTTGGAAAGTGGTTCAGGTCTGCTCCTCCTGGTAGTGCCACTGGAATCCCCTTGTCTTTGAGTGAGTAAACTGAAAGTGGACCAACGCTGGCGACAGACCTCTGTAACAAACCGGCTGATTCTTTTAACGGCGCATCAAACATAGATTAGAGTGTCCTCTGCAAATGATGGCACTCGCCTACACCCTGACCAAGCTGGCGACCGAGAGAAATGGTGTCTCCAATCCAGAACAGCAGCCCCCCTCCACCACATGAGACAAACACTAAAAAAAGAAGAGAGATTTGGAAATGTGGCAAATGATTTTTTTTAAAAAAATCCCAACAACTTCAGAAAGGTATTCTTAATGACAACCATTAAGTGCTCTGTCACCAACAGGACTGTAAACACTATCACCGGTAAGACCATGCTATGTTGAACCATCAACATTTCTATTAGATTTTATATGTTCCTCCTCCATGCTTCTGTGTGCCTGTCTTTTGAGACTAGATGCCATGCAGCTTAAGAGAGGTACAGACCACAAAAGCTTATGCTATAGGACACTTTGTGTGTCCTGAAGTTGCCATAAAGTTGCCATAAGACTCCCAAGAGTTGAGTGGGAGATAGAATCTCAGCCTACTAAGAACAAAAGGAGTGGATCAATAATTTTCCCCCATCTAATACCATCTACTAGGAAAAGAGATTAATAATAATCAGTTTACAAGGTCATAACAAATGACCCACAGACCTTAGTTGCTGATCCGAAGCCCATGGCCTCAATAACCTTAATACTACTAATTAAAATTATTGTAGCATATCATTGGCTTGGCTACTTAGTACTTAAGGAAAGATATTGGATGTTAGGATTTCCCAGGCAAGGGCATTTGAAAGCAGTTTAGCCACCAAAACAATGAGAATTACAAAATGAGGTTTTTAATATAAAAGCCGTTGGGAGGCGCCAAATAGTGTCTACTAGCTGATAGGTTTTAGTTGGATTAATTCATTTCAGGAAAGATACATTCACGCATGCGCGCACACGCATACACACACACACACAGAGAGAGAGAGAGAGAGAGAGAGAGAGAGAGAGATTTATAGGAGCCTTGTGGCGCAGTGGTTAAATGCCTGTACTGCAGGTACTCACGACCTGGGTAGCAGGCTCATGGTAGACTCAGCCTTCCATCCTTCCGAGGTTGGTAAAATGAGTACCCAGACTACTTGAAGTGGTATGGAGTGGTATATAAGCAGAAAACTTTGCTTTGCTTTGTAGCTGCTGCTTAGGTGAACCAACTATTGGTCAGGACCACTGGTCAGATGGGCATTATAGAAATTAAATAGATGCTGTAAATGGGAGTGTAATATGTGACATGAGCTGGACAGGGTGGCCTTTGGGACACCCAGAGAGTGAGGGTTGCTGCTTCTTCAGTGTTGCATTAGAAAATGTGGTGTATCTACAGTAGGTAAAGAGGGCTGAATGGATTAACCAGGGGCCTATGCAAGACTGTTGTTATGTGTGCCACATTGCCACTGACCCATGGTGGTCCTATGGACCATTGTCCTCCAAAAAGTCTCATCATTTACAGCAGTCGTTCCCATCCTGTGGGTCCCCAGATGTTCCTGGACTGCAACTCCCAGAAACCTCCACCACTAACTGTGCTGGAAGGGATTTCTGAGTGTTGCAGTCCAGGAACATCTGGGGACCCACAGGTTGAGAACCACTCATTTACAGCTTTGCTGAGCTCTTCCACACTCAAGGCCACTGAACTGCTTACTCAGTAAGCCTTAATGAGTCAATCAATCTCATGTTCAGATTACTTTATCACCAAACCCTTTCAACTTCCCCTATCAGAATCCTGTCTTTCCCGGAGAATCCTACCTTCCCATGCAATGGAACAGCTTCAGTTTCTTCATTTCTTTCTCCAGAAAGAGTTCAGACTTGGTTTGACCTAGGACCCACTTGTTCATCTTCCTTGCTGTCCAGGGCATCCGCAAACCAGCTCCGTATTATGGACGACTCAACGTTAGGCCGGCTATATATAACGGGTTTTCAACGCGGCTTGTCTTAGCGCTTGCCATTCATCTCTTTGTATGGCATTTTCAAAGCAAAAACATGGAACTCTCCGGATGCGCCAGCACGGCGCAGTATTATCCATCACCTTCCCCAGCACCCGACCTTCCCATCAAATAGCTCTTGAGCAGACGCTTGTTGGTGTCATTAAACCTTATTGCAATTTAGTGTTTAGTGGGGTTTTAAAAGATCTCTTAATGGCTTGTTTGTTGGATGATTTTGGCATCTCCGGACATTATTTCGATCTGATAGACAGCTGCTGGTTTCACATTCGGAGACCACGGCATATGCTCGCTCCGTGGGATGCTGCGGCAGGGATTTTTTAAAAATTGCATTTGCGTATCAGGTAAGCTGGCAGCAAAGCACGCGAATATCTTCGGAAGGAAAGGGGGAAAATAATAATGAGGTTTGTCTCCCTTCGCAGTTCTGTGGAAGTGTAAATTTGCAAGTGAAGTGTCGGCAAAGTGAGGCACGCAAGATTTGACAGGGTTCTTTGTGTGTGTGTAAAGCAACACAATGGATAAGAACTAGTTAGCAGCCTCCAGGCTTTATAAAAAAAATCAGTGAAATTTCATTTTAATACGTGTTTGTTGATTTGCAAAGCTATTTAACATTCCAAGGGGAAAAAATGTAGCACATGTCCACATGTGTCAAGATTTTATTGCAGGGCAGATCCCTACCGATTTGGGTGTAAATTAGGGATCAGAATCATTGAACAGAATACAGTGGACCCTCGTATAACAAATGGCTTGTATAACATAAAATCAGCACAACATAAAAAATTCCAGAGATAGGGGAAATTTGCTTAACAGAATAGCCTATGGGGCGAATCCATACAACATAGAAATGGTCACGGTTAGGGATTACTCCGTTTTCAATGCATTCCTATGGGAAATTTGTATCAAGGGAAATTTGCTTAACATCATTTCATTTGGAACGAATTAATTCCTTTATACAAGTTCCCACTGTAATTGAGTTGGAAGGGGCCTATAAGGCTACCAAGTCCAAACCCTGCTCAGTGCTTAGAGCCGTTGTTCTATGCGGAGGGACAGAGATTCCCAACCAAGAAATGGCAGTTTTTCTCAAAACGACAACGTCCAAGATCCTTTGGGCAAAAGGAAACCAAATAACTGTTATTAGTATCCTTTTGGAAAACACTTTTAATGTTGATTTCCACCCACTAGCCTCTGACCCATGGATGGCCCCACATATACATTGGAGTCCTGAAATTCTCTAACTGAGTTGGGTAAAGTTTTGAGGATAGCACTGCAAGTTGATAGTCACTCTTCCAATCAACTCCTGGAATGTTCACCGGTTACGCTTCCAGCTGCAGGGTCAGAGGTTCAGAGTTTGATTCCCAGCTGTGCCTCCCTGACGGGTGCTGGACTCCATGACCCATAGGATCCCTTCCAGTGGTGCGGTTGTAAGATGCTGATGCTGATGATAATGTGTGGCAGCGGTGAAGAAGGCCAAATCCATCCTAAGGATTATCAAAAAGGGGATTGAAAATAAAACAGCCAACATTATAATGCCATTGTATAAGACGATAGTAAGGCCGCACCTGGAGTATTGTGTACAATTCTGGTCACCTCATCTTAGAAAAAGACTGAAGGTGCTTTTACACAACCCCTAAGATCCGCTGGTCACTTAAATTCGGACCAGAGATCTTAGGGGTTTGTCGCTCTTCGTGTGTCCCCACACCTCCGCACTTCCTGGCTGCTGGCTGCGTGAGGAGAGGGAGAAAAAAAAGGACAAAAGAATAAAGGCTTACCTCCCGGTGCCGGTGGAAGCTGCCGGGAGCCCCGTCACTTCCTGGTTCCTTCTCTTAAAGGGGCGGGAGGCAAAAAACAACAACAAAAAGAAGCGAGGAGAGCCCGGCACATCCGCATCAAGATTTTTCACCCTTGGAGAGCAGGTACAAGAAAAGTGCGCTGGGACCCACTTAGGTGGGCATGGTCGCACTTAATTTTCAGTAAACTCCAGAGCTGGTGGGTAAACAATTTTAAGCTCCGGAGCTGGGAGCCATTTGCGGCGGAGTTTAGGGGTCGTGTAAAAAGGCCCATAGTGGAACTGGAAAAGGTGCAGAAGAGAGTGACTAAAATGATTCCTGGGCTGGGGCACCTCCCTTATGAGGAAAGGCTAAAACATTTGGGGCTCTTTAGTCTGGAAAAAAGGCACCTGAGGGGGGATAAGATTGAGACGTACAAAATAATGCAGGGCATGAGTCAAGTGGATAAAGGGACACTCTTCTCCCTCTCACAAAATACCAGAACTAGGGGACATACACTCAAATTGAGGGCTGGGAGAGTAAGAACAGACAAAAGATTTTTTTTTTTACCCAGCAGGGTACTTCAAGGGCCAGATGCAGGGGAGTTGTATCAGAAGACAGAGATCTAGTCTCGTGTGCTCCCAGATGCATTTGGTGGGGCCACTGTAAGATATAGGAAGATGGATTAGATGGGCCTTTGGCCTGATCCAGCAGGGCTCTTCTTATGTTCTCATGTTCTTATGGTGATGTAAGGGATAGCTTTGTAAATAAACCCACAGTTCCCCATCCAATTCATTTTTGAGCTCAGTGTTAAGCATATCCACTAAATCGATGGTTAGTAAGAGAGAAGAAAAATCATGTGCCAAAATACATAAACCCTATTGATTCTGTCGATCTCCCATGTTAGGGACTGTGAACTAGATTCAGGATTATGCTTTTTTAAAATCCACAAATGTCACTATCCACGGTGCATCTAGAACAATTCCCCCGTGGATATGGGTGTCCCACTGCAGTTTTATACAATAAATAGTTTCTCCTACCGCAAGTTTTATCTTCCTATTCATGTATTCCAATTTGTAGATAAGCAAGACCAAAACTTTAAAACCACCACTTCTTGACTGCTCCTTCCTTACTATGTTAATCTCTCAATTGCACATGAGCTACAACTTTCCACAGAGGTTAGCCTTAGATTCGCACGTCTACATAACAATTAAACAGACATGGAAGGGTCTTTTTTTAATGGTTCCATTATTGCTAAGCAAGAAACAAAGTTTTATTAATATTTCTAATACTGTATAGGGAATATCAATGAAGTGAAAATGAACAAGACTAGTGAACCAGCAGGTAAAACAATTAAAATGAACAGTCATTTAAAGAAAAAAAACGCACGAGAGAATTCTCTGGGAGCAATTCACTCTGACAGAAACATAGGTTAAAGGTGGGAGAGTGCCGTCAGGACTTAAAAAGCCAAAAGTCTTCTAAAACAAGAAAGGCAAAAGAAGTCATCATCATCATCGTCATTATCATCACCATCATCATCATAGGCTCTTGGAAAGAGCTCAATCATTGGAGAAAGCCAACTCCAGCTTAACACCTGACAGCTGTGTTCAGAAGAAGATAATATTAATGATGATGATGATGATGATGATGATGATGATGATGATGATGATGATGATGATGATGATGATGATGATGATGATGGCTGGAGTATTTCAGGAGTTGTAGTGCAAAGAAGTAACTTCTCCAAATGCTAAACAGGATCATAGAGGAGAGAGCAACCTGATTTTCCCGATCTTTAGAACTGCCAGTTGAGTTGATGCCTCACATTTCCACATCTAGCTATAGATTGTGTGTTCTTGCTTCAAATCCAGACCTCAGCAGTCCAGGTCCTGGACAGATTAATTTTGATGTGTGTGCATCAAAATGGGTGTGTGTGTTTGGATTCTTTGGTTCTGTTTGTGGCTAGGATCAATTTTGTTCTACATTGTACAATGTACAATGACAATACAGTTATCCTATCTTATGTGAGTATTTTTAAGCAACCTTGCAAAATCAGTTAATGTAGCTTGTTCTGTCAAATGCTGGTTCCTGGTATTCCTACATAATTAATTTTCTTTAAAACACACACACACACACACACACACACACACACACACACACACACACACACACAAACACACAATGATTCTCAACGTATGGCCCTCCAAAAGTTTGCTTTAGGGTTAGAATCTCAGAATCGATGGCTCCTGCCTGGTTTAGCTGGATGTCTCGATTGAAAGTATCTGGACAACCACCAAAGCCTGAGGAACCGGCTGTTTCAAAAATATTATCTCAATATTTTAGTTCATCTGCCTGAGTTTGGAAAAGGTGCCGCCAGTTATTCTCCAATATTTCATCATATTTCTACAAAGTGCTGGAGAGCTGCCAATGCAAAGACCGGACTCCTGGAGGGCAGCCAATATCTGGCTGAATCAAAGACTGCCAAGATTTAGAGATGACTCACCTTTGAAAAACCATTTGCTCCGCTACTCTGAGCCAAGTAGCCCTTCCTGTGGATATTATATATAATTAACTGACTGAGCCAGCGAATTTGAGAGGAACAGAGAGCGTGAGTGTGATACACCATAAGAACATAACATAAAAACATAAGAAGAGCCATGCTGGATCAGGCCAAAGGCCCATCTAGTCCAGCTTCCTGTATCTCACAGCGGCCCCACCAGATGTGTTTGGGAGCGCATGAGACTAGATATCTGTCTCCTGATACCACTCTCCTGCATCTGGCCCTTGAAGTACCCTGGTTTAAACCCTGGAGGTTACACATCTCCATCATGGTTTGTAACCTGTGATGGACTTTTCCTCCAGGAATCTGTCCAATCCCCTTTTGAAGGCATCCAGGTCAGATGCCATCACCACATTGTGTGGCAGGGAGTTCCATAGACTTACAACGCGCTGGGTGAAAAAATATTTTCTTTTGTCAGTTCTTACTCTCCCAGCCCTCAATTTGAGTGTATGTCCCCTAGTTCTGGTATTTTGGGAGAGGGGGAGAAGAGCTTCCCTCTATCCACTTTACTCATACCCTGCATTATTTTGTATGTCTCAATCATATCCCCCCTCAATCGCTTTTTTTCCAGACTAAAGAGGCCCAAATGTTTTAGCCTTTCTTCATAAGGGAGGTGCCCCAGCCCAGTAATCATTTTAGTCGCTCTCTTCTGCACCTTTTCCAGTTCCACTATGTCTTTCTTGAGATGCGGTGACCAGAATTGTACACAATACTCCAGGTGGGGCCTTACTATTGTTTTGTATAAAGGCATTATAATGTTCGCTGTTTTATTTTCAATCCCCTTTTTGATAATCCCTAGCATGGAATTGGTCTTCTTCACCGCTGCCACACATTGGGGAGACACCTTCATGGAGCTGTCCACCAACACACCAAGATCTCTTTCCTGATCCGTCACGGATAACTCAGAGCCCATGAGTTGATAGATGAAGTTTGGATTTTTTGCCCCAATATGCATTACTTTACATTTGGTTACATTAAAACGCATTTGCCATTTCTCAGCCCATTCCCCCAGTTTGGAGAGATCCTTCTGGAGCTCTTCACAATCTTCTCTGGTTTTTACCACACGGAAAAGTTTTGTGTCATCGGCAAACTTGGCCACCTCACTGTTTATCCCTGTCTCCAGGTCATTTATGAACAGATTGAAAAGCACCGGTCCCAGGACAGAGCCCTGGGGCACACCGCTTTTCACTTCTCTCCATTGTGAAAATTTCCCATTGACACCTACTCTTTGTTTCCGGGATCTCAACCAGTTCTCAATCCATAAGAGGACCTGCCCTCTTATACCCTGATTTGTGCAATTTTCTCAGCAGCCTGTGTCAAAAGCCTTTTGAAAATCCAGATAGACTATATCAACCAGAAGTTTTTTAATTGATACAATTTAGATTGTGGGTGTCAAAAGCCTTTTGTAAAATCCAGATAGAAAAATAAATATAAAATAAACCGGTTCACCCAAATCCACGTGCCTGTTGACCTTTTCAAAAAATTCTAAGAGGTTTGTCAGACAAGATTTACCCTTACAGAAGCCATGCTGATTTTCTCTCAGCAAGGTTTGTTCTTTTATGTGTTTTAAGATTTTCTCTTGGATGAGGCTTTCCACCATCTTCCCTGGGACAGATGTAAGGCTAACCGGCCTGTAGTTTCCTGGGTCCCCCCTCCTTCCTTTTTTAAAAATTGGTGTGACATCTGCTATCCTCCAGTCCTCTGGCACTGTGGCCGTTTTAAGAGACAAGTTGCATATAACCGTTAAGAGATCTGCAATTTCATTTCTCAGTTCCCTAATAACCCTTGGGTGGATGCCATCTGGGCCAGGTGACTTGTTAATCCTCAATTTATCAATTAGTCCTAAAACCTCCTCTCTTTTAACCTGTATTTGATTTAATTCTTTAGTCAAGAGGGGCGGCTCAGGCAGCGGAATCCGCTCAAGGTCCTCTGTCGTGAAGACAGACGCAAAGAACTCATTCAATTTCTCTGCAATGTCCAAGTCTTCCTTAACCTCCCCTTTTCCTCCCTCACCATCCAGAGGGCCAACTGGTTCTCTGGCAGGTTTTCTACTTCTATTTAAAGAAGCTTTTATTATTACCCTTTATATTGCTAGCCATTCGTTCCTCAAAGTCTTTCTTTGCCTCCCTTATCATCTTCTTACATTTCTTTTGCCAGAGTTTGTGATCCTTTTTATTTTCCTCATTTGGGGAGGATTTCCATTTACAGAAGGACCTCTCCTTGCGCTTTAGAGCCTCTCTAACTCCACTCGTTAACCATGCCGGTGTCCTCTTGGACTTAAATGAGCTCTTCTTTCTTTGTGGTATGCACTTGTGCTGGGCCTCTATTATTGTTGTTTTAAACAGGCTCCATGCACTCTGAAGAGATTGGATTCTTCTAACCTTCCCCTTCAGTTTCTCTCTAACTAGTTTCCTCATCTGAGGGAAGTTTGCCCTTCGAAAATGAAGGGTTTTTATGTCTGATTTGGTTGACACTCTTCCTCCGACATGCATGGCAAAGGTAATAGCAGCATGGTCACTGTTCCCCAGAGGCTCAGTGACATTCACACCTCTGACCAGGTCCTGAGTATCACACAATATTAGATCCAGAGTTGCCTGTTCTCGGGTGGGCTCCGTGACAAGTTGCTCTAAGGCACAGTCATTCAGCAAGTCGAGAAACCCAGTTTCTCTTTCTTGCCCGGAGCTCGCATTGGCCCAGTCAATGTCGGGATAATTGAAGTCCCCCATGATTACTATCCTATCCCTTTTAGCCACTTCCATGATTTCTCTCCTCATTTCAAGGTCCCCCTCAAGTTTCTGATCTGGTGGACGATAGAATACTCCAACGATCACATCACTCCTTGGACCTGGTAGTTTAACCCACAGTGATTCTATGGTGGAGTCAGACCCTCTGTCAATCTCCATTCTGCTGGATTTTACCCCTTCTTTGACATAGATGGCCACTCCTCCTCCAACCCGCCCCCCTCTATCTCTTCTATAGAGTTTATAGCCTGGGATTGCTGTATCCCACTGGTTCTCCGCATTCCACCAGGTTTCTGTTATGGCTATTATATCAATGTTATCCCTAGCTGCCAAATGTTCAAGTTCTCCCATCTTTGCTCGGAGTCTTCGAGCATTGGCGTAGAAGCACCTGTACAGTGGGTCCCGCAACAACAGCTGCTGCCTTGTTCTATTCGCCCCACAGCTTTTATTTTCAGTAGATGAACTGTCACATTCCGTTATTCTCCCGGTGCTAATACCTATGCCTGCTATGTCTTCTCTATGTGATTCTCTACCCTCTCCAACCTCATTCCCCGAGGATGAGGTGTTCCGAACCGGATGCCACTCAGCTCCTGTCGGCTTTCCCCCAGTTATCAGTTTAAAAGCTGCTCTGCTGCCTTTTTGAGGTTGAGTGCCAGCAATCTGGTCCCATCATGATTCAAGTGCAACCCATCCCTCCTGAACAGGTTTGGCTTGTCCCAAAATGTTCTCCAGTTCCTGACAAATCTAAAGCCCTCCTCTCGACACCATTGCCTCATCCACGCATTGAGGCTTCCAGCAAAATAGCCTAATTTAACAGGAAAGGTTCTGTATGGGTTGCCCATCAGCTTCCGTTGCCATGTTTACCTTCCCGGGCACTCTAAGCGACTCAGTCTGTTAAAAAAAAACTGGGTGTGCAGAAGTGAGTCATTGTAAACAAGACTTTCACTAGAGAGTGGAGCAGGTTTTAAAGGATGCTTTGGGAATATTGCTACACTTTAATTTATTTATTTAGATTTATTTTCAAATTTGTATACCGCTCCTATTTCCCAAATGGGAACTCAGGGTGGTTTACACAGGATTAAAAGAGCTAAAAACAGAGATAGCATCATCCAAGACGGCCGACCAGTATGGCAGAGGCAGGGGGGGAAACCCTAGCAGTTTCCAAAGGCGTCCCTAAACAGCCAGGTCTTCAAGGCTTTCTTGAAGGACGCCAGCGAAGGTGCTTGCCACATCTCGCTTGGTAAAAACACAGCAAAAGCAAAGTGTTCTGCTTATATACCACCCCATAGCACTTCAAGTACTCTCTGAGTAGTTTACAGTTTAAATATGCAGGCTGTACACTGCCCACTCCCAGCAACCAACCTCGGAAGGATGGAAGGCTGATTCAACCATGAGCCAAATACCTGGGATTGAACCCCAGATCATAAGAACATAAGATCATAAGAAGAGCCACACTGGATCAGGCCAAAGGCCCATCTAGTCCAGCTTCCTGTATCTCACAGTGGCCCCACCAAATGCCTCTGGGAGCGCACAAGACTAGATCTCTGTCTCCTGATACCACTCCCCTGCATCTGGCCCTTGAAGGAGCTTGGTTTTAAGCCTGGAGATGACACATCTCCATCATGCTTTGTAACCTGTGATGGACACTATAGGCATTTAACTAGTGTGCCACGAGGCTTAATAAACCTCAACAGTGACCTACAGGATGCCGTGAAGAAAGCATGTGCTTTCATGTTCTTTCCATCATGCGGCAACTCTTCCCCGAAGTGGTTTGCCAGTCCCTCCTTCTGGTGGCACTTTGAGACCACCATGAGGTCAACCAAAGGCCATACATACACATTAGCCCATCAGAAGCCCTTGGTGCCATATTGGCTGGCCCTTGGAGGCACAAGGGGTGATTTGAAATCCTAGCCCCTGGCTTTGCAGCAGGGGATTCAGACCATTGAGCTATTCCAGTCTATTCTTTCTTGTTGTGGCTGTAGTTGTTATGTGCAGTCCAGTTGCCCCTGATTTATGGCAATGCCATGGATGGGTGCTATCCAAAATGACCTGTCCTCTACTGCTCAACTCCAGTAAACTCAAGCCCGTGGCATCGTTCAGGGAGTCATTTCATCTTGTATTTGGTTTTCCGCTTTTCCTGCTGTCTTCTATCTTCCCCAGCATGTCTGCCTCATATTCCCTTATACTGTGGTACCTCGAATAACGACTGCCCCAGATAACAAATAATTTGGATAACAACTGTAAATTTCCGGGTATAGGACTGCCTCTGATAACGAATTTTCCCTATTGGCTGCCTCGGATAATGAATCGCAATTTCTAGGTATAGGTCTGCCTCGGATAATGAATTTTCTCTATGGGCTACCTTGGATAACGAATTTTCCTATGGGCTGCCTCGGATAATGAATTTTCCCTATGGACTGCCACGGATAACGAATTTCCAGTATGCATCAGTACAAAAGAGTTATCCCGGGTGGCATTACATCTGTACCTTTAAAGTGCACTTTATAGAGTTTTGAGCAAAAAAACAGGTGTCTCTGCCATTTTCCTAGGCTCCGGAATGGATTAAACAGTTTCCCATTCATTCCTATGGGAAACCGTGTTTCGGATAAACGTGTTTCGGATAACGACTAACCTCGGAGAACGAATTACCGTTGTTATCCGAGGTACCACCCGTATTAGTCCATAGCAGTGGTTCTCAACCTGTGGGTCCTCAGATGTTCCTGGACTGCAACTCCCAGAAGTCTTCATCACTAGCTGAGCTGGCCAGGATTTCTGGGAGTTGCAGTCCAGGAACATCTGGGGACCCACGGGTTGAGAACCACTGGTCTATAGGATCTATGAGGTCTTTATAAAGAAACTGCTTCCCACCAAGTGCCTGCGAACTACTGTAGGGTTGGCCACATCGGATTCCCTGAGATTTGTCTGTGAGGCTTCACTGCCGCACCCCAACCCCCGTGACTCATGGGGATATTTTTCAGGGACCTGTATTGCTAGTGGAGCTGTTGAAAGGTGAACAGTGGGGATGCAGTAGTGCCTAATGGAAATCTTCCGGGGGGGGGGGAGGAGGATGCATGGCAGTAGGTCTCCATGTTTTGCATGCATAGGGCCTGCCTCTGAGTGTGTCCCCCCAGGACAATAAATAAATGTAGTATTCCAGAGGGCTTTCCTTTTCCATGGGGTGGAGGGCCTCAATTTTATTCTCCACTTTAGACACAGAAGTATAGTACGGACCGACTTATGGCACTGTTCCCCTGCATTTTTCTAATTCCAGCTGGACAGCTGACTAAATTAACCAAAAGAGAAAGGAACTCTGAAGAAGTTAAGTTATGCAAATATAGGGCATGTTTATGCAAAAAGGGACATTTGCATTAATTACGCCAATCTGCAGAGTTCATCTGCCGATAAAATTTTAGGAACGCTGGACTCCCGGAGCATCCTGTTGTGCCAGTGTTAAGTTCACGCTTCAGGCGATGCAGACCGATGCGGTCCCCTACCTGGCTAAGAACGTTAACGTCCACAGCCCATCAGGATGCTGCCGGCTGATTACCTGTTAAGATGCCCACTTCTATGCAGAAATTTCTATTTGCTATTAAAAGCCTTTCCAGCTTCTGCTTCTCATTCACCTTCAGATGCAATTTGACCTTCACCAGCACAGTTCAGCATGGGAAGACCCGGCCCCATCGAACTAGGATAAGAGTTCATGATGCGACTTCTGCTGAAACAGGCCAAAGTGGTGTCTTTTTTCCTGTTTTATTCTATTGTTTAAAGTTCAGAGAATTGTGGAGTTAAAAGGGAACCTATAGAGCCATCTAGTCCAACCCCTGCTCAAGGCAGGAATTCAAATCGAAGCAGATCTGACAGGTGGTTGTCCAATTTTCTCTTGAATGCCCCCACTGCTGAAGATCTCACCACCTTCTGAAGTCATTGGCTCCATTGTCACCCTGCTCTAACAGTAAAGAATTCCCCCCCCCCCCGATACTCAACTTAAATCTGGCTTTCTTGAGCTTGAGACCATTGTAACATGTCCTGTACTCTGTGATGGCTGGAGGAAGAGCGCCTGCCCCATCTCTGGACGGCTACCTTTCAAGGATTTGAAATCCTCTTGTGTAGTGTAAAGAGAACGGTGAGGACAGACACCAACCCTCCTTCAGCTGGGAAATGTGCCATTTTGAAGCAGCTCTGAAATATAATTGATTAAAAACACATTTGTCTTTGAGCACATCAGATCCCTGATTAATTACCCGTGACCGGGCTTACTTAATGCTTCAGGTTGGGATGCCAATTCTGATTTTGTAAAGAATGCCTGATTGATAGAAGCTATTGTGAGGATATTCGTTGGGTGTGTTGTTCTAGTCAGAGAACCCACCCAAAAAATAAGAAGGGAAGAAGGGAGGGAGGGAAGGGTTACATTCATTGAGGAAAATGGGAGTGCATCTTTTCTATCCCACTAAGGTGTCATATTAATGGATCGTAGGTGTGTGTGGGGGGGGTTCGTGTGTATGTTAATAACAATCTAAGTAAATCACACTCTCCACTAATGTTATGAAAGAGATAAAAATGAGCACCTTAACTGCTGTATTCATTTGACATCATCCTCTTTTGGTCCCCTTTTCCCCGCAACATCATGACTCAAGTATCAATCCCTGTTAGTGGGGGCCCACAGTTCTGCTTTAAGCATTGTCCCCTTGAAGGGCTGGGAGTTAAATTAATGCAAATGAGGCTTTTTTAGCTAGAAAAACAACCCCCTCCCATCTTGCATGCTCCTTTCAAGGGACTGCCTTTCCCT
The DNA here is from genome assembly GCA_037367245.1 of Phrynocephalus guinanensis. NCBI lineage: Eukaryota > Metazoa > Chordata > Lepidosauria > Squamata > Agamidae > Phrynocephalus > Phrynocephalus guinanensis. The sequence continues at coordinate 104,764,504 of CM074740.1, read as the reverse complement.
GACACTTTTGTCTGGTCATGGAACCTGTCCTCCCCGATATGTTCTGATAAGGCTCAGGAACCCTGTGAGGTAGGTCAAGCTGAGGCACCTCAGGCATTTCAGGGCCAACTGGGGATTTGAACCCAGATCTCACAAATCCGAGGCCAATACGCTATCCACTATTCTGAATTTTAATCTTGTAGCTGTCCTGGGTTCCATGAATTCACATAGAAATTGCATTTTAGAGTTGGCAGGAAATTTGGCGGTTATCCAGTCCCATTGGCTTTCTTTCAGTTTATTTTCTCAGACGATTCCATTCTGCTTTTTGTGACAACACCTCCCTTTTAAACGTGTGATTGTGATGAAAATGTGTGTAAAGAATCAAGTTATTAATCTTCACAAGATCCCCTTGGGAATGCTGCCACCTTTTAAATTGCCGCCTTATGAACTGGGTCAGATTCAGATGTATAATATAAAAATAATAATGAAGTTTATTGAGAAAATAAATAAATACAATAATGACTGAAGTTGGTAGGCGTTGCCTTAAACATAAAATAGATTAATTCAACTCTTCAAGCCTCCCTGTCTTTAATAACCAGTAAAGAGTTAAAGCCCTCACTGCCTGACTGACCTCTAACAGAGCTACGCCCTCTCAGCACTCACTCTCAACAACCCTCAACTAACTCAACTGACTCTCAGAGACCAGGCTCCACCCTTTTTATACCATACCACCACCACCCCGCCCTCCTGCTGGGATTGGCTGATTTACATATGCATTTCTCCTGCTTCCAGGGTGTTGTCACAATTCCTCCCCCCCCCCTTATAAAGAAATTTTAAGGAAGTAAACTTACCTCAGTTTGTCCACTTAAAATTTTCTTCTGGAGCCTGTTTAACTAATGCGGGGGTCTGCATCCCGCGGCTCTGGAGCCGCATGCGGCTCTTTGGAACCTTTGCTGCGGCTCCGGGAGGTTCCCCTCGTGGAAGGGGTCCCGCAGCATTTAAACTAGGACAGCGGGGGAAACTCCAGCTCGCCGCCGCCGCCGTCCTCCTCGTCTTCATCTTCCTCCTCCTCCTCCTCCTGGTGCTGCTGCAGCCACTGCTGCCGCTGCCGGTGCGCCGCCGCCAACTCGGCCGTGGTGAAGGCTCCTGGGCCGGCGGGGTTGGCGGGGTTGGAGGGGTGGTGGGGGTGGCATCGGTGGCCGCCGGGGTCTCCTCCCGCCACGGGGGTCAGGGGCCGCTTAGCAGCAGCAGCAGCAGGAAGCCACGCATGTTGGTAATCCTCCTCCTCCTCCTCCTCCTCCCCCTCCTCCCGCCACCGCCGGCAGTGGAGGAGGCGGCGGCGGCGAGGGGGAAGCGGGCACAATGGCCACGCCCGGCCGGGAAAAGGGCGAGGGGAGGCGGCGGCGGCCAGGCCCAAGCAGCCGGTCGGTTCGTGGTGGTGGTGGTGGTGGCGGCGGCGGCCTGGACGGACAGAAAGGGGGTCCGAAAGCAGAATGGAGGAGCGGACCGGGGAGATCCACGGTGGCCCAGCGCGCCACTCGCCCTCCCGCTTCTTTCAGCCTCACCCACCCCTTCCCTCCGTCTCCTTCACAAGCCAAACTTTGCCCACACACGCACACACACCACGGCTGCAAGAAGTGTGTGTGTGTGTGTGTGTGTGTGTGTGTGTGTGTGTGTGTGTGTCATCACCCGCCACTTCCCTCCGTCTCCTTCACAAGCCAAACTTTGCCCACACATGCACACACACCACGGCTGCAAGAAGGGTGTGTGTGTGTGTGTGTGTGTGTGCGCGCGCGCATGTGTGTGTGGCATCACCCGCCCCTTCCCTCCATCTCCTTCACAAGCCAAACTGCCCACACACGCACACACACCACGGCTGCAAGAAGGGTGTGTGTGTGTGTGTGTGTGTGTGTGTGTGTGTGTGTGTGTCGCATCACCCGCCCCTTCCCTCCGTCTCCTTCGCAAACCAAACTTTGCCCACACACGCACACACACCACGGCTGCAAGAAGGGTGTGTGTGTGTGGGGGGGGAGAGGTCGCCGCTCGCCCGCTTCCAAAAAAAGGGACCAGCCGCGGGGTTGCAGGCCCATCCTTTCAACCGCTGAGGCGGGCGCCGCTCCCTCGCCTCCAGCTGCGGGACCGTGGCGGCGGCGGCGGGGGCGCTGGTAGGCCCGGAGCGCGGGTCATCGCCTCACGGAGCCTCGAACGGCGGCTGGCCCAGCGCCCGGTTGCTGAGGCGGAACAGCGAGAACGGCGGCGGCGGTTGTATATATTTGTTTTAAATGTCGCAATGGTTTTGCGGCTCCCAGTTTTTTTTTTCCCGTCGGAAATTGGTCCAAGTGGCTCTTTATGTCTTAAAGGTTGCAGACCCCTGAACTAATGCATTACCTCCTTCTGTTTATCAGATTCAACTATACATATTTATAAACTGTTTTTTATAACATGTTCAACCTTATTACTATAGGATATCATTAAATGCAACAATTCTTTCTATATCATTACATTAAAAAAAAGATTATACTCTTACAACATTGGTTAAAATTATAAATTCAAATACCTGTAAAGACCTTATCAATCATGCTAGAATCAATCCCGGTTAAGATGCATAAGTACATATATTTGGTTTACATTGTAAGCATTAGTCATCAATCGGATTTCTCGAAAGGGCATCCGCTACCAATTTTTTCACTCCCTTTACTTTTCTCAGTTTAAATGTATAGTCCTGTAATAACAAAGCCCACCTCATAAGTTTACTATTATGACTCTTCATGTTGTTCAACCAGATCAAAGGGGAATGATCAGTACATAGTATAAACTTTCTGCCCCATATATAAGGTTTCAACTTGTTTACAGACCAGATAATAGCTAAACATTCCTTTTCTATCGTGGAGAGATGACATTCGCCAGGCTGAGGTTTTTTGCTGATGAATACCACCGGTTTTAAAAGTCCTGGTTGCTCCTCTTGGCATAATACCACCCCTAGTCCAATACCAGATACATCAGTGTAGATCCAAAATTCTCGGTCATAGTCCGTAGCTGTTAAGACGGGCTTTGATGTTGTGTGTGTTGTGTCATTACAGTCGTGACCGACTCTTTGTGACTCCATGTCCATGGAGTTTTCTTGGCAAGAATACTGAAGTGGTTTGCCAGTTCCTACTCCAGGCGCCTACAGCACCTGGTATTCCCTGGTGGTCTCCCATCCAAGTACTAACCAGGGCCGACCCTGCTTAGCTTCCAAAATCAAGCTTTGATGTTAAAGCTTGTTTTAGTGTCTCAAATGCAGCTTGGCATTCAGGCGATCACTGTATGACACTCGGGTGCTTCTTTTTTGTCAGTTCAGTCAGTGGTGCTGCAATGGTGCTAAAATGTGGAATAACCCTCCTGTAATCTCCCGCAAGTCCCCCCAAAAAATCTCACCTTCTCTTTGGTTGTCGGTCTTGCCCACGCGTCGATCTTCTTCTGCAGGGGTTTGATCACACCTCGTCCCATGACGTGTCCCAGGTAGTTGATTTCTGGATGTCCTAGTTGACACTTGGATGCTCTTTTCATCATTCTGACTTCTTGGATTCACTGGAGTACCATGCTCACATGATGTAGGTTTTCTTCCCAGGTTTCTTTTGCAACCATCGAATCAGGTCTGCCATTAGCATCCTTCAATTCCAAGTAGGGTTTCTTCTTTACACGGTTTTCTTTCTGCTTTTCAGCTTTCTCTCTCATGTTATTCTTGTCCTTAAGAGCTTCCTGCAAGCTTTCTAAATTCATTAGCCATATTGTTCTTTTCTTGCAATTTTTCAATGGTCTTCTCAAGAGTATGGTTTTCATCTAAAAGTTCTTGGACTTGCATCTGGAGAGTTGTGTCATCAGAGTTTCTTGTTTCTTTTCCCTTTATTAAAAGCATACATTCTGACTGTGCACCCTCTGGTGCTTTAAATCTTTTCCAACATTAATAGAACTTTCCAAAGCTCTTGCCATTTCTTCATTTTGTTCAGTGACTTGAATTAATGTTTTCACTGCAGTCTGTCTCTAATTCAGCAGTTAGCTCTCTTGATGATTGTAATTGATTGTTTATGTGTTTCCTTTTATTATCTTTATCATCATGTTGTGTAGCTAATTTTTCTTCTTCTTTTAATTTAAAATATATTTCCAGTCTGGAGTTCTCTGCTGGTACACGAAGTTCTTCAAAGGCTTGTATCATTCTCTCCTCTATTATGAAATTTTCAGGGTGTCTGGGACTTAAAGGGTGTGTATTCGATTCCACTAAATCAAAACATCCCTTCAAACTGTCATCTTGCCTTTGTTCTAGACGAAAGTCTGCTGCTGGCCCTTTTAGAATGTTGGCTAAATTGTCTTCTCCTATCATTTCAGACTGCTGAGTTTCCCTCTCAAATTCTCCTACTAACATTTGCTTTGTAACTGTGTTGTTTTCACCATTTTGTTCTGCTTGGTGTGTCTGAACTCATGTTACTACAAAAGCACTCTGTACATGCTCTAAGACATCTGTTCCAATTAAACATGCACTTGGGATTTGATCTGAAACTCCTACATCCAAGGTTCCTTCCCAGTCTCTAACTTGTAGTTTCACTCTGGCCATAGGCAATTCTACTTTAGAAGCTCCTATTCCTTTCACACTTAAAGTTTTCCCTGTGTTTAAATCTTCAGGCTTCAAAATGTCATTGTGTACTAAGGTTACTCTGGAGCCGGTATCAATCAAACCCAAATAAGTTTTGCCATTTATGTTTACTGACTCTCCTGAGGGTGCCAGTAACTTCTCATCAGCGTGTATTAAAAAATGAACTATTTCTGCTAAGGGAAGCTCTGACTCTCCCTCACTTCCATCTTCCAATTCTGACTTTTCTACTTCTTGGGGTTTGGAAATTTCCTCATGACTCTAATATGAAACACCTTTTTCTCAGTTTTGTCTTGTTTATTCTTTAATTTATGGCAGAATTGTCTTGTGTGGCCCTCTTCTAAACATTCCCAGCACGTTAATTTCTGTTTGCTTTCAGGGCTCCATTTCTTAAATTTTCCTTCCCTTCCCTCAGACTTTGGTGACTGGGATCCAACCATTCCCCCTTGTCTTCTTTTATTCTGAGGGGATTTAACCTTCCTAGAATCACTTTGGAAGGGTTTTCTTTGATAGATCCTATTTCTAGGGGTCACTTCTGAAAATCTAGTGTCTCGTATGATATTAATCTCATCCGCAATTTTAGCAGCTTCAATCATGTTCTGGTTTTTTTTGTCCTTTACTAAGAATCTAATCTCAGGCTGTAATAAACTATACAGTTGTTCTAACCCAAAAACCTGTTTTATTTCCTCAGCTGTGTTAGCACTTTCAATTTTCAACCATTTATTCAATATCTCTGTCGATCGGTAGGCTAGCTGTGTATATGTATCTCCTGGCACTTTAGTAATTGATCTAACTCTTCTCCTCAGCTGTTCTGCTGAAATGCCAATTCCAGTAAACACCAACTCTTTAAAATGCATATAGTCTCTGGCATGTTCACTATCTATTTGAGCATATATTTCTTCCAATATTCCAGATAATAATGGCCTCAAATAGGACATTTTCTCTTCTTCTGCCACTTGTAAATCCTCACATGTCCTTTCAAAAGAAACTAAGAAAGCTTCAATGCTATCTCCTTTCTTGTAGCTAGGGAACCTTTTCAAATCTATCTTCTTGGTAGTTTCATTCAAATTATTGTTATTATTATTGGTATTTTCCTGACCAGCTATCTCAAGTTTTCACATCTCTAATTGATACATCATCCACTCTTGTTCCATCTCTCTTTCTCTCTTTTTTTGTCGTTCTTCTCTTTCTCTCTCTTTTTCCCGTTCCTCTCTTTCTCTCTCGTTTCCCCGTTCCTCCATCTCTAGTTTTAATTATTGTGATTTATACTCCTGTTCCAACCTCCACCTTTCAAGACTTTGTGCTCTATCAATTTCTACATCTCTGTGGGAAATTTGTGTTTCTTCAGACACCATGGCCTGTTCCAGTACCACAGTCCCTTCAGCTGCCATCCCTCTTTTCCCTTTCTTAGTTTTTGCTTTTGGAACTGGCATGAAATCAAAGTCTTTTTATTAACTTCTTTGTTATATGTGGTGTATTTATTTCTTCCTTAAGAAAAGGAAGGTTCAGACTGGGTCACAGAGGTTTTAAGACAACAGTGTAACTTTACCTCAGCTGACAGCTTCTGCTTCTGTCAGTTACTGTTACTAACTGGCCAACTTGGCACAGGGCCCAGACTTCAAGCTCTTTCTTTATTTAAAATAGTATCGCAGTGTTTAAAGCACACAGAGTTAGATATGTTTCTTCTGCTTTTACCTTATAACCCTTCTCTGACTCTTACAATTCCACTTTCCCTCCAAAAGGGATTCTAATTAGCCAACTCCCGCTCTCTCACAGAGCTTCTGTCAGCTTTAAATCTCCTCAGGTCTCTTCACTTCGTGAGGTAAATTTTCTGTCCCCACAGACTCACAGACCTTTTCACTTTGGAGATTTATTTATGTTAAAACCCAGGGTGTTATTTTCAGACCTTTACCAAAGCCACCCTAAATTCAAGGGCAAACACTTCGGTCTTCATCCTCAAAGGAAATTTGTATCAGCAACTTTTAATTTTCAGGCTGCTGGATAGCACAGAGTTCAGAGACGGATTTTAACATACTCTCACAGGCAGTTTCTTTAGTGAACCACTGTAGATTGTAGTCTATCTTTACAGATTTCTCTTCCAGGTGTCCTGTACTTTTGTCAAGCCAGACTCCTTTTCCTTTTGAAATTCTGGCCTCCAGACACTAACAGGCCCACCACAGAAATCAGATAGCACTACAGGGTTTTTAAATCTGAATTCCTCACACCACACACAGGGCTTCCAAGAACTAAAATTAGATTCACCTAATTCTCAGTCCTAACCCCTTTTCAGAGGAACTTTCACAGACTACTAATAAAACACTTGAGGGCTAACTTTTACTAAAGGCTTCTTCTTTTTAAACTTCCAGTTTCAATTTCTTCACAGGGTAGAGGCTAAATATTTTGAGCTGGAGACTTTTCCCCTCAGGCAAACTGGATGTATTCGAAATTCGACCGCTGCCCACCAAATTGTGACACCTCCCTTTTAAACGTGTGATTGTGATGATAACGTGTGTAAAGAATCAAGTTATTAATCTTCACAAGATCCCCTTGGTAATGCTGTCACCTTTTAAATCGCCGCCTTATGAACTGGGTCAGACTCAGATGTATAATATAAAAATAATAATGAAGTTTATTGAGGAAAATAAATAAATACAATAATGACTGAAGTTGGTAGGCGTTGCCTTAAACATAAAATAGATTAATTCAACTCTTCAAGCCTCCCTGTCTTTAATAACCAGTAAACAGTAAAGCCCTCACTGCCTGACTGAATTCTAACAGAGCTGCGCCCTCTCAGCACTCACTCTCAACAACCCTCAACTAACTCAACTGACTCTCAGAGACCAGGCTCCACCCTTTTTATACCATACCACCCCCGCCCCCTTGCTGGGATTGGCTGATGATTTACATATGCATTTCTCCTGCTTCCATGGTGTTGTCACACTTTTCTCTCCAAAATTCCCAGAGTCCCAGTTAGGACATTGCAGCAAACCCACAAGGTGTTATAGAATATAGTAATGGAATGATATACCTGGCTGGATGGGGGTGGGTGGTGGAGAAAATGTCATTAAAATAGCTAAAACTACTAAGGATAATTAGAATGATAATAAAGTCCAGTCAAGAAACAATATCCATGAAGGTGACAAAACATTGAGATCACTGGTGGAAAACCATTGTGGATTCAAAATTGGCAGAGTGATACATTTGGTAGTACTTATGGTGACAGTCCTTAGAGGTGGCCCCTTAAAAGTAGACTTTTAAAAAGTCAGTAGCTAGATTGCACATCTAAAAGTAAGATACAGTGGTACCTTGTATAAAGGAATTAATTCGTTCCAAATGAAATTATGTTAAGCAAAATTTCCTTTATACAAATTCCCCATAGGAATGCATTGAAAACAGAGTGATCCCATTTTTATGTTGTACAGATTCGCCCCATAGGCAATTATGTTAAGCAAACTTCCCTTATCTCCAGAATTTTTTATGTTGTAAAATTTTATGTTGTGCAAACCGTTTGTTATACAAGCGTCCACTGTACTGGTCTTTTGTAAAATGAATAGCTCCCAACTACCTATTCATGGTCAAACCAGTAGCAGATACTTTGCATTAAAACAGCAGTGTGTGACTACATATTGTTCCTCGGAAGCCCAATTTCTCTTTCAGGTACTATGGGCCTTTTTACACGACCCCTAAGATCCCCTGGCCACTTAAATTCAGACCAGAGATCTTAGGGGTTCGTCGTTCTTCCTCTGTCTTCCTCTGTCCCCACCCCCTTCCGCACTTCCTGGTTGCTGGCTGCCTGAGGGAGGGAGAAAAAAGAAAGAAAAGCATGCCGGTTTACCTCCGTTTTGTTCCCGGCAGCATTCAGATCTCTTAAAGGGGCGGGGCGAAAAAAAAGAACAAACAGAAGCCAGGAGAGCCCCACACTCACTATCCTTACACCAGATCAAATATTTGTCACATCCAAAAAGCAGGTACAAGAAAAGTGCAGTTTGGTCACGCTAAGTGGGCGGGGTCGCACTTAATTTTCTGCAAAGTCCGGAGCTGGTGGGTCAACATTTTTAAGGTCTGGACCTTGCAGCCATTTGCGGCGGAGCTTAGGGGTCGTGTATAAACGCCCTATGACAACCACAGCTAAGCTTAGAGGAAGGAGACGGTGTGATATGGTCCCTGGCGGTCCCACCATTCACCAGCTCGGTGCGTGATTCTGATCTCGTTGCAATCACCAGACCATCTTCAAAGGCTGAACCACGTAAAGCGAATTGCAGTAATCAATACGGGATGTTACCAGTGCCTCCAATATGTGACAATGCACAATAAGGAAAGAGGAAAAACAGAGGATAAGTTGTATTTTCATGGGAAGTTTATCCACCATTACTAATTGCAAAATCCCATCTGCTTCCCATGAAATAACATTTCCTTAGTTTCCCTAGAATATGCCTTCTATATAGGGGAAACCTCCGGCTCTCAGTGGCATTGTGCAAGTTCGCTTCCATGTTCAGCCAGCGCAGCTCATCTGCTGGTGTGCACGCCTTGATCCCTCACAATTAGACACCTAATGAAGAAATGCTGGCATACCCCTCCCTCCTATTCCCTATATAAATTGATAGATGCAGGCTGCCACGGTTAACATTGGGGATAAATTGAGCAGTAATGTACAAAGGATGTTATTGCTATTATAAAAATAAAGATCTGTCTCCCCGACCAATCAATTCAGCAGATATATACCAACAATCAAATTCTTAAAAATGACTTCCATAAATTACCCAGCCTTCCATCTAATGGAGCCAGAAACAGCTGTGAGACAATTTAGAACTGATAAAACCATAAGCTGGATTCACTTCTTCATCCGGAGTTCACCCCTTCCTCTTCTTCCGCCAGCGCCCCCTTCAAATCCTCTGTACAAAGGCAGCCATCTCTGTTTAAGGCACCCCAGTGAACGCAGCCCATCTTTCACACCACGGGTTAGCAAAGTAATTTTGGCAGAATTGCTCAAGAATATATGCATTTAATATGGGGAGAATAATTCAATTTCTTTCCTATTATTTCAGCTGTGCAGTTACAACCCCCTTTAATTCTTCATTAAACCCTCTGAGCTCATGGGATGTTGCTGTGGTTTATTATCTGCCATTCCTCTTCCAAATGAAAACAGAAAGACACACCGAGGAGCCGTTATACCATCATGAAATACATGAGTCGGATATACTAGCAACTCCTGGTAAATCAGGGCTGTTTAGCACCTTGTGTCAGCCCACAGAATATTCAAGGATGCTGGTGGTATCATTCAAAACGTAATTTTCAAGCTATGGGCGGAGGTATTCTTTTTATAGCCATCCTGATTTTGGCTTGGGTATATGCTAAATGCTCAGTGGGTTGGGGCCAGTTTAACACCCACTTTTGGTCTTCATATCATCCAGGAAGGCCTTTCTCTCGGTCCTACCACCTACACAGGTGCCTTGGGGTGGGGACATGGCAGATGGCCTCTCTGCTGATACTTCCAGGCTTTGGAACTCCCACCCATGGGTGACCTGCCTGGCCCCATCTTTGCTGTACTTCTGCAAGCAGGCAAAGATCTTTCTGTTTAGGCAAGCCTTTCCCAAGTGACTGGCTGCCTGAGTGGGGACTCTGAATGGGTTGTTGTTGTTGTTGTTGTTGTTGTTGTTGTTGTTGTTGTTGTTGTTGTTGTTGTTGTTGTTGTTCAGTCATGTCCGACTCTTCGTGACCCCATGGACCAGAGCACGCCAGGCCCTCCTGTCTTCCACTGCCTCCCAGAGTTTTGTCAAATCCATATTGGTTGCATCGATGACACCGTCTAACCATCTCATTCTCTGCCGTTCTCTCTTCCTTTTGCCTTCAATCTCTCCCAACATCAGGGACTTTTCCAAGGAGTCCTCTCTCCTCATGACGTGGCCAAAGTACTGGAGCCTCAGCTTCAAAATCTGTCCTTCCAGTGAACATTCGGGGTTGATTTCTTTCAGGATGGATAGGTTTGATCTCCTTGCAGTCCAGGGGACTCTCAAGACTCTCCTCCAGCACCACAGCTCAAAAGCATCAATTCTGCCGGGGTGTGTGTGTTGTACCTTACCCCTTTGAATGTGTATTGGTGTTGCTTATGATTTCTGTATCCTATTTGTTTGATCCTTTTTAGCAGGGATGGAGACTCACGGCACACTGTCGAGTCTGACTTGAGTCTCACTGGGGACTTGGACTTGACTTGTTTTTGTTTTGTTTTTCTAAGACTCAAACTTGACTCGTGATTTGAACACATCTTCAGAGTCATGTATTTGAATCCCTATTGTTTTAATGAGTAGTGACCCTTTAGGTCTCCATTTAAAATTCTTGAAACGTTGGCTTAGGGCCTTTTCACACGACCCTTAAACTCCGCGGCAAATGGCTCCCAGCTCCGGAGCTTAAAATTATTTCCCCACCAGATCCGGAGTTTACAGATAATTAAGTGCGACCACGCCCACCTAAGCGCGTCCCAGCGCACTCTTCATGTACCTGCTCTCGGAGGGTGAAAATTCCTGATGCGGATATAACAGTAGTGACTGCCGGGCTCTCCTTGCTTCTGTTTGTTCTTTTTTTGCCCCCCGCCCCTTTAAGAGATCTGAATGCAGTGCCGGGAGGGCAGAATGGAGGTGAGCGGCATTCTTTTCTTCCTTTTTTTCTCCCTCCCCTCACGCAGCCAGCAGCCAAGAGTGTGGAGGGGGTGGGAACGCAGGAACGGCGACAAACCCCTAAGATCTCTGGTCCGAATTTAAGTGGCCAGCGGATCTTAGGGGTCGTGTGAAAAGGCCCTTAGAGAGAGACAGCTTGAGAGGAATAAAGCTGCTTCACCCCAGATAGCAGGAATCACATTTAGAAAATGCCATTTCAAATGATGTGTGTAGGGAGGAGCAAGGCAGAATTATTTGAAGTCAGCATTATGCTTTTTGTTGTTGCTCTACATTCCAACTGTGTGGTCCTTCTGAGGATCATGGAGCATGATACCTCTATGGGTGTTGTACTCCATGGGATCTCCCGCCCACAATGATAAGAGCCAGAAATCACCCTGTTACCAGTTTTTACAGATTATTTTGAGTCCGTGCTTGGCTCGGAACCAGTGTCCAATAATTAAATTCAAATAAAGTAAGGAAGCGCAAACACTGAACTGTTTACGTCTGATTTATTGTAGCCAAGCCAAATAACAGTCAGTGTTCTCACCCTGGATGGTGTGAGTGAGCCCTGAACATTTGTTTAACATGAGTTTTTATACATACAAACCAGTTCAAGATTTCCCTCAATCTGCATTGGTGGGTGATTGTTCACAGTTGCCCTGATGATCCAGTTTCCTGTGCCATCAAGCTCTTGATGGTCCAAATCCTTGAGTCAATGTTCCATAGATTGGTGTCCTATTGTTCAACTGGGCCCAGTCTGTCTGAGACAGGGAATGTGGAACTCCAGACAATGGGACCATCTCCTGTCCCTCAGGCACAGTTTACCTTGGGGATAATCCTCTCACCCAGGTGTTCTGCCACTTCCTGGAGTCATATACTTCCAGTTAATTTACACTCTTAATGTATTCCAGTTCCTATAATTTATCTAGCTAGAATAAATGTTTTGGAGCCTGATTTTTCATGGTATCAAACCCTGATCAAACCAACAAATATTTCTGTTTAATAAATACCTTGTTACCAAAGGTAAGCAGGTTTGTGCTTTTGTACTACAACTTTCAGAATTCTTCTGGGAGTATAGTTGCAGTCTATAAGCATACATCTGTAAACAGTTATGCTTTATGCCAGTGGTTCCCCACTTGGGGCACCCAGGTGTTCTTGGGCTGCAGCACCCAGAAATCCTGACCAGCACAGCTGGTGGTGAAGTTTTCTGGGAACTGCAGTCCAAGAACAACTGGGAGAACCAAGGTTGGAAACAACCGCTTTATGCAAATACTGTAGCGGAAAAAATAATAACTACATACGAATTGTACTGCATTGTGCATGGGAGCAAAGAAGCAGGATTTGGACCAGGTTTTTTTTAACATTTTGCCATTTGCAACTACAAAGTTGTTTGTGTTTGGGCCATAACCTCCATGAACTGGTGAATCCCAGCAGGACAGAATCCACAGTCTATGAAGGCTCTTCCCATGGTCTAGAGCAGGGGTCCTCAAACTACAGCCCGTGGGCCAGATCTCCACGATCCTGAATCTGGCCCACCAGCCATTGCAGACCCCCCACTTGGATGGATGGGGAGATGAGCGAGAGATGTCGTTCCCAGAGAGTCCTCCTGCGGAGGAGTGAGAGAGGAGGGGCTGGGACAAAAAGGGGGCAAGTTGTGATAGAGAGGCATCCTCATTCCTAGATAGCCCCTCTCCAAGAGGACTGCTTCTGCTCTTTCTCTTTCTGCGGTATGACCTCTTTTTCCTCCCTCCTGAGCCTCCTCAGGTGGCAGCGGTGGTGGGTGAGCAGCAGAGGACTGTCTGGGGCTGGGTGGTTGTTGGATGTGTGTGTGTGTGGGGGGGCGGTGAACTATAGTCTGGCCACCACTGAGGGACAGTGAACCACTCCCCTGTTTAAAAAGTTTGAGGACCCCTGGTCTAGAGCACAGTAGAAACAAGATTCCAGATTAGAGATGTGCACAAATTGCTTTGTGACATAACTGTTGCAATTAGTCATTGAGGCACCTCTGGTGCCCTCCCATCACCCTGGCCAGCTCCTCCACTCACCAGCTGGCATGCGCTGCTTCTCCCATATGTTTCTTACAGCCATCCAGTTGCAGCAGGAGCACATGCTTCCCTCCTCCGCCTCCTCCAGCAGCCACACACTCAGATGAGGGGTTGGGGCAGGGATTCCTGCAGCATGGCCTTTGAGTGGCCAACTGCTGGAGGAGGTAGAGCAGGGAAGCACACACTCCTGCTGAGACTGGATGTTTGCATGAAAAAAAGGAGGAGACAAGCAATGCACACCAGCTGGTGAGTGGGGGAGTCGGCTGGAGGGTGGGAGGCGGAGGGAACGATGGAGCATCTGTGTTGTCGCAATGACCTGGCACAAAGTGGTTAGTGCTCCTTTCTCTTTCTAATCACATGGGAGTGTATCACAGTTTAGGGAGTCTGTCCTCTGCACATCACTCACTCCGTATGAGTGAATTGATGGCAGAACAGGCATGGTTAGCCTCACATGTTGGGCCTACTCAGATCCTGAATGCTTTGATGTCAGGCTTTGAGGGACATTTCTCCAACCAACTCTTGCCATGCATGGTACATTGAACTGGTGTGGGGGTGTACTGTATACCTCCGCATACTCATACCTGCGTAAATAACATTCTCCAATCTTCTGGCTATTTTGCATTGTTGCTGCTTCTCCTTACCTCTTGAAAACATGCAAAAGCTTGCAACGTTTCTAATTACGTTTGCAATATTCATCTTAAAAGTACCCTGGAGAACTCAAGAGAGTACTTCTGGGCTGCTTGCAATTTATCTTCATTTATTCTCTGTCTATAGCAAGTGCTATAAAACAAAGCCTAAGGTCTCCTGTGTTCTCTCCTAGAAAGGAAACCAGAACCTGCCAGAGGAACCCCTGGCCCTTCAGAGCAGTTTAGAGACCCCACAACAATGCCTTCCTTTTCTCTCTCTTGCCAGCTTGCTTTGTTCCAAAAATCCCAGACCCTACAAAAGACAACCTCTGTTCATGGCAGTGTCTCGTGCCAGTAGTTGGAGGCTGCCATCCGGATTGCTCAGCCAGAGTATTCTGTGTTGATGCACCTGAACAGCAGCCTCATTGTGTCCGAACACAAGAGAACCGTTCATGTTCTAATCAGGCTGTTAAGGTACATAGTGACTGCTTAGTGTGAGGGAGACCCACTGGATGTAGCCCAAACACAAAATCACTTGGCTTCGTTCAATGGATGCATTTCATGCTGCGTCCTGCCCATCCACGCATTTCATGCTGCGTCCTGCCCATCCACTATTTCACAATGCACATTGCACCTTTTGCTCCTGGAAACAGCTGATTGCAGGAGAGTGTTAACTAAATAATAGTTCTATCAAGGAAACAGCTTTTTATCAAGAAGTGATTTTTTCCTATATCTTTTGGAATTAATATATTCAAATTTAAGCTGTAAAACTAGAAGTTCATTCTTTAGAAGACCCAAGATTTTATAGGAAACAAATACCATCTACATATGTATTAGTGAATTTATATCAGCAGATTGCATATATACCTTTGTGTATTTTGCATATTCCAAGTACCGTATATATTTTTTCATTTTTGGCTTTTAGATGGTTACTTCCTTGCTTGCGAATAAATCTTTCAAAGAAGAAAAAAATATTTGTTTTTGAACTTTTAAAACAATGCAGTGTATCCCAGAATGAAGAACTAAATTAAATAGAATAAGGTACAGTATCTTCTGAGACCATAAATAAATTTCTTATCAGATGTGTTAAGGACACAAATCTATAAATTTCTAAAAAAAGAGCCGGTCGATCATGAACCTTATAGGGACATTCAGATTTCCCCCTGAGGAAACTGACAAATTAAGCAAGCTTGCTCATCTGTGTTTGGTCCGTGAATGAAATCTGGTCACCAGGCCTGACAACCCTATTCCCACAAACCTGTTTTCCCCCAAGAATATCACGGCTCAGTTGTATTGAGTGAACTTCTCTTTTGAGAACTGACGCTGACTAAGGGCCTTTTCACACGACCCCTAAGAGCCACTGGTCCCTTAAATTCGGACCAGAGATCTTGGGGGGTTCGTTTCTGTTCCTGCGTCCCCACCCCTCAGCACTTCCTGCTCCTGTCGGCGTGAGGGGGGGAGGGAAAAAAGGACAAAAGAAGCCTTTACTAACCTGCCGGTGCCGGTCGAAGTTGCCAGGAGCCCCGTTACTTCCTGGTTCCGTCTCAAGGAGCTCTTAAAGGGGCGGGAGGCAAAAACAACAACAGACAAGCGAGGAGAGCCCGGCACTCTTATCCTCATCAAATTTTTTTCACCTCCAGAGAGAAGGTACAAGAAAAGTGCGCTGGGTTCAGGGCCGTCTTAAGGATATGTGGAGCCGTGGTTCGAAGATCCCTCTGGTGCCCCCCCCTTTCACAGAGCTGTCTACCTTCCTTTTTTAAGGGAGCTAACGCGACACTTAAATATTATAAAGAAAACAGGAAACTTTTCAGGTTGCTCATTTATTAACAATGCACTTATTAAGTATACAACACCACGACATTGTTTTGTTTTTGCTTGTTTGCTAATGTCCCAAAAAATCTACTTTTCAAGCCTTTCTATGAGCAAAATCCTTTATAAGGTCACTGGTATCTATTGCTACTTCTTTTTCAATACTGATCATGGCAAGGTTTGACAATCTTTCTTGAGACATAGTTGATCTTAAATAATTTTGTATTAATTTTAATTTTGAAAATGATCTATTTTAAATAATCAAGCCTTGCCCTTTCCTTGATACTTCTCAAACATCCCCCCCCCCACATACACACTCACAGCCCTGCCCTCCTTCGCTGCTTCTGCAGGTTTCCCCCAGGGAAAGGGGTGTCTTTGGCACAGGGGGTTCCTGTTGACCCACTCCCAGGTCACTGGGAGAAGAGGCCTCTTTCGACACACAAAGCCTCCACCTCCACTGGGACAACCAGGGTTCCCTTCGGGGCCATTCCTGACTCTGGAAGCCATCAAGCCTTTTAAGAGGAAAGGGGCCAGAGACGGCCGAAGGGCCTCTAGCCAAGTGGCCGTTGCTGCCCAGCGTTGGTGTCTGTCAGTTCTGCCCAGAAGGCACCGCAAGCAATTCCCTGGCCCTCTGAAGGCAGCTCTTCTTGTGGAGCTTCATGTGTGTTGGGGGGGGGGACTCTGAATTAGGGCAATGCCAAGACAGGGGAGGTTCTTAAGGGGGGGTTAATGCTTGCCAGGACCTTCCACGAGCCCAGGATCTCCTGCCCCCTAGCCCAACACTGGCTCCCCTTGCGAGACTAACGGGATTTCCCTTGGCTAATGTTTCCACGCCCTTTGCCAGGTGGAAAGAGTGCTCCCTGTGCAGGTGGGTGTTTCTGGCCCTGCTTGGGTGGGGGAGGGGTGCAGCTGGTTATCTTGACACTGGGGATGACCAGAGACAGGGCCCAAGCTGGCGGGTGAGATTGGCAAAGGACTATTTTGCCATGGACCGCCATAAGAACTCAGCTCCAGCTCAAGACCAAGACAGAAGTTGGGGAGGGAGGGAGGGGGCAGCCACTGAAGGTGGGTGCCGAAGCCTGAGCCAGCCCCGCCGAGGAGGAGAAGGGCACTTGATGGCCAGGGGAACGGAAACCAAACAGGCCGGCCAGCCAAGTGGGAGTGACTCAGCGGCCCCAGGGTGCTCGCCCCCCCCAGGCCTGTGTCATTCCTCTCCGGCTGGAATGGATCAGCTTGGAAAGTTCTTCAAGGACACGGCCGGCCCCCTCTGAGCCCCGCTGATCCGGCGGCTCCCGCCAGGCCCCACCACTGGCTCGGGGCGCCGGAGGGCTTCATGGCAAGGGGGCGGAGGGCCGCGATGGCGCCTCCCTTTGGGACCCCCCCACCTCCTCCTCCTCCTGGCTTCCTGCCGCTTCTCCCGTCCTCTGCCTGAGCGACCGCAGCGAGCTCCCGCCTCCCTTGGGCCTGGCCCTTTCCCCCTGGAAGCACGCGCGCACAGACAGAGACACACACACACACACACACACAGGCGCATACACAGAGGGAGACACCCCCACCCCCACCCCCCAGAAGCAGGGCGGGCTAGGGCGGGGGGCAGAGGTTGCCAACTTGCCAGGCAAGTGCTGGCCAGCCGGGACAAGTCTCGTTGAGCCTCCCTTCCCACCCAGCAGGCAGCCGCAGCAGCTATAATGGGCGGGAATCAAGCCCGGGGTGCTCAGGGCGCTTCTCACGCCGGGACCCCCGCGGAAGGGGGAGGGGGGGCAGAAGATGCCCTGCGCTGGTTCTGCAGCTCCACGTGGCAGGCGAAGGGGTGCCCGCCCTGCCTGCCGCCTCCCCGCACAAGCGAGGCCACCGGAGCTCGGCGGAGACCGACCCCCCCCCAGGAGATAAATAACCGGGATGCTTATCGTCGGTTAAACGACTGCAAAGAAGCCGGCAAGAGAGGTTTAATTCTTTTAACTGGAGTGATTCGCAGGCGTCGTCCCAGGAATTACACCACGAAATTAAAATCAATTTTATTGCGCTGCATGGCGTGAAGCCCACCCGCCCGTCCTCCCTCCCAGAGGCGCCTCGTCCCCGGGGGTGGGGAGTTGATATGGGGGCCCCTCCCATCCAGAGTTCCCTGGGGAAGCCCCCCCCCTTTTGGGGCGCCGTCCATCACCCACGGAAGGGCTTTCCTCCGGGGCCACGATCCGGCCAGCCACATGGAAAGGCGGACCGGGAAGGGGGCAAAGTCCCAGCCCCCCACCGCCGCCACCCCCCTCCACCGCCCGCCGGCGACTCGGGGGGTGGGTGAGGGTGCGGGTGGGGGGGCGGGCAACGCCGAGCGACCGCCGCCCAGTCCCTTCGGCTTCCCCTTCCATGCCGCCGCCGCCGCCGCCACTACTCACGGGGAGGGCTCCGCCGAGGCGGGGCAGGCGCCGGGCGAGCCCGAGGAGGGGAGGAAGGAGGGGGAGAGCGCGCGCACACACACACACGGGCCGCCCCACCCCCGCCCCCCCAAGGCACCTGCCAGCTCCCGGCCTCTGCCCCCCCTTACCTCGCGCGCGCGCGCGCCCTTGCCGCCGAGGAGCGCTCCCTAGGGCGGCGGCGATGCGCTCCCTCCAGGCCGCAGAGCTGGGGGGGGAGGAATTTGCCGGGAGGCCTGGGGGGGCGGTGGCTTAGGGGGCGGGCAAACTGGCACGCTCCTCCCCCCCACGGGCCCCGAAAGAGGAAGCCCAGTTGATGGGGGGGTTGGAGGGGGGAGGCGAGAGCTCACCGCTTCGACGGCGCTGGGAGGGGGTCACCGGGTGCAAAGGGCTGAATCTAAGAGTTTTGGGGTTTGGGGGTTCAGGCGCCCTTGGGGTTCAGGCGCCCTGGTTCATTGAACCACAAAGGCCTATGGGAAAGTCGCCCCTGGCTGGGTTGTGCTAAAGTGGGCGGGGTTGCACTTAATTGTCTGCAAACTCCAGAGCTGGTGGGGAAACATTTCTAAGCTCCGGAGCTGGGAGCCATTTGCAGCGCAGCTTAGGGGTCGTGTATAAACGCCCAAAGGGCCACCTAACTTTTATCAGAGGGCGAGCAAGGGTTGTCACTTTTCATCTGGAGTTATGCTTGCTAGGAAATAATTTCTGACATTTTAATTAAGAAGTGCGTGTCACGGTGAAAACAAGAAAGAAGTCATTCAACTAGGTTACCGATTTAAGTATTGGGTGATTAATTAATTATAGAGGTATTAAAGGCTTTAAAAAACTATGCAAATGTTCCACCACTTCTCTTAAGTTTAGTAACCACAAATAATGTGTATGGAAATTGTGATGATTAACGATTTCCAAAGGTGTTAAAAGATACCATCCTCATTCTGTTAAATAAGACGGGCTTATTTGGTGGTTTATGGTTATTAATAAATTTGCCCTTTATCAAACTCTAATGGACTACAAGACCCATTTCGGGTGTTGAATTTCCACACCTGCAAATATATCATCACACTTGCCAATAGCTGTGGTGATAATGATAGATTGTTGTTTTTGTCATATGCCATCCAATCATCGCTGACCTACAGTGACTTTATGAACAAGCAATCTCCAAAATGTCCTGCCCTAACTGCCCTGCTAAGCTATTGCATACTCAACTATGTGGTTTCCTTTAGAGTCAGTCCATCTCATATTTCCTCTTTTTCCTTCTGCTTTGCAACATTCCCTGTATAACGGTCTTTTCCAGGGAATCCTGCATTATCAGGATGTCCACAAATAAGAACAGCCTCAGCTTCAATGTTTTTGCCTCCAGTTCAGCCCTGATTTGATCCAGGATATACTTGTTCATCTGGTGGTGGTTGTGCGTCGCTTTGACCGCATTACCCCAGTCTTGGCCCGCCTGCATTGGTTGCCCATTGCGTCCCGGATCAGATTCAAGGTCCTGGTTTTAGTTTATAAAACCCTCCGTGGCTTGGGCCTGGACTACCTGGCAGAGCGGATCGCCCAGCGATCAACCTCGGCCCGACCAGTTCGGCAGTCGCGAGCGCACTCGCTTCGGGTTGCCACCCCCCCGAGAAGCCAGACGAACGTCCACCCATAATCGGGCTTTCTCGGTGGCTGCTCCCTCAGTGTGGAACAGCCTTCCCAGCGAAGTGCGCTCTGCAGAGTCCCTGCTGGCCTTTCGCAGAGCGGTAAAGACCATCTTATTCCGCGAGGCCTTTTGGTGACCTAGTTAAAGCTTTTAAGTTTAGGTGTTGTTTTTTTCCCTTCCCCCACCATCTGTTGTAGGCTGTCCCATGGCTTGATGCATCTAAATGCTTTACAAGGGTGCCATATGGTTTTATATATTGTCTGTTTTTTGTGTGTTTGTAATACCGATTGTTGCTGAAATGCTTAGCTTTGTAAGCCACCCAGAGTTCCCTTGAGAAGATGGGCAGGGTATAAATTCAATAATAAATAAATAAATAAATAAATTTCCTCCATTTTAAACAAATCAATGACTTTTCTGTCAGGTTTCTTACCTGTCCATTTTTCGTACCCATATATGACGGATATATCAGTGTCCAGTGACACATCCTTACAATGGATAATCTCTTCTAGTTCTTATCTAGTCAAAATCATCTTCTGATTTCTTGGCTCTATTAGGACTGATGATTGAATCAATGTACTGTGGTACCTAGGTTTACAAGCACCTTGGTTAACATGTATTTTGATCAATGAGCAAAAATCTCTGATGGTTTTTGCCTTGATCAACAAGCAACGTCTTGCAAAATGAGAGCTCGTCTTGCCATGACACCTTCCAATTCTGCGGCTCTTGCTGTCAGCCCCTCGCTGCTGTCACCACGGCAAATCAGAGCCCACCACCAAATAGAGTCTTGAAGTTATTTTATTTTATTTGGAAACCACTCATCTCAGTAAAAGCCACTCTGGTGGTCTGCAACAATTTCCCCATTTCTCCGCCATGACCACCATCTTGTACACAGTGGTACTTTGGTTTACGAGCATAATCCGTTCCGGAAGCATGCTCGTAAACCAAAGCACTCGTATTTTCAAGCAAAAGTTGGTTCATACTGTGAGATTTGATCTTTGAGGGAGCTAGGGCCCAGGTCGTACAATGCTTTGTAGGTTAAGATCAGCACTTAAAGCAGCCAGTGGAGCTGCTATAATAGGGATGTAATGTGGTCTCTGTACCTGGCCCTCAATCTGGCTGCTGCATTTTGGACCCATTGAAGTTTCCTGAGGTTTTTCATCGGAAGCCCCACCTACAGTGCATTACAGTAGCCCAGTCGGGAGTCACTAGAGCATGAGTTATGGTGGCCAGTGCAGGTTTCTCCAGGAATGGACGTAACTGGCGTATTAGCTCTAATTGAGCAAATGCGCTCCTGGCCACAGAGGTGACCTGGGCATCCAGGCTCAAGGATGAGTCCAAGAGCACCCCCAAGCTGCATACCTGATTTTTCAATTGGAGGGTGACCCCACCCAGTACAGGTTGCATCCCTATCCCTTGTTCTCCCTTTCAACCCACCAGCAGCACCTCTGTCTTATCCAGGTTTAATTTCAATTTGTTCATCCTCATCCTGTTCATTATTGAAGCTAAACACTTGTGCATGGTCAAAATAGCATTTCCCCTTAGAATCCGGAGGTGGCGAGAGCTATTGTTGGGTGTCACCAGCACTAAGCCGTCTCACACACATTGGCCCTGAGCATCACAGGAGAGTGTCTTTAATTGCCAACTACTGTATGGACAAGTGAACAATACATCTTTTTTACACAAAGCAACAGGACTTCAGTTTCTGTGTTTAAGAATTACAATTTACCCCTTCCAGGTTCCAAGACGCATCGAATCATCATTGCAATCATCCTCTACATGGCATGCCTGAAAACCATGCTGACTGATACTGAAAAAAGGGTGGGAAATAATCATTCAATAAATCTGAAGGAGACTGGTCATAGAAAATTGAAGAGCAATTGTGCATGTTTACATGGAGATAAATTCCATTTAATTTCAGCAGAATACACAGTAGACCAGAGCACATAGTGGGCTGCTCTTCTGTGTCACTTGTCTGGGAATACGCCTCAATGGACATGAAGGGACGGACACGTGGGGTGGCATCCACACGAATGCTCTGCTCTTAACCTAAAAGATTATGAGCCATTTCTACACAGTGAGGGTATTTTTTCTTCTGTACTGACTGCTTCAAGGCATCCTTTTCCCCATCCCTTGGCACCTGCTTTTTAAAGCCGTCTGCAATATTCTTGGTTGGCGTCCCAGCTGTGCAACCTCTTTTCTGGCATCACGGGCTCCCATGAGACATAATACCACAAATATTTGCTTCAGTTCATTAGCAGTGCCCGTACGAAAAGCCGCATTGTTCTGCCTCGCAACCATGTGGCACCGCTCGCCTTAGGGCCAGGCAAAGTGTTGCGTTCTTCTTTGTTAATTAGCATTTTTAACATGACACTGTGAAGAAATCTCGCTCTGCCTCAAATCTGTTTTTCCCTGATTTGAACAATCGCACTCACCCACCCTCCTCAGGGAGCAGTCATTCAAATAGTTTAGGAGTACGTCTGCTGGAAAGACACCACGGAGTACGACCACTATACTCGCGTCCCGCATCCTTTGGGATCCTAAGAGCAGGAACACCAACAAAATTCTTACAGCTGGATAGCACTGGCTTTGGTCCTTGGCTGTAGAGTCAAAGGTCGGGAGTTTGATTCCCCCCACTGGGCCTCCTTGACAGTGCTGGACTTGAGGATCTCTACAGGGTCCATTGCAGCACTGCTCTTGTAAGATTATTACAAGTGCAAATCCTTGCTATCTGGCAGAATGGCTCCTGCCACAAAATACTGCCCAGAACACACGATCATCTCAGGCGGGGCATTTGAGGGTGCCGTCGCTGAAGAAGGCTCGTCAATCTTTGACAAGAAATCGGGCTTTCTCAGTGCTGGGCCCCTCGGCTCCCGTTATGATAGCTATGTTTAAATATTTGAAAGGATGTCACATTGAAGAAGGGACTGGTTAGTTTTCAATGGCTTCAGAGACTAGGATGCGGGGGAATGGTTTCAAACTACAGGAAAAGAGATTCCATTTCAACATTAGGAAGAATTTCATGCTGCTGTGTACCTAGATTATTGGACTGATAGGGCTGTACCTAGATTATTGGACTGATAGAACAAGGGATCAGTCTGAGACCCAGACCCGACGGAAGAACCTGGTCATTCCCTACATGGCGGGAGTGTCGGAGAAGCTTAAAAGGATTTTTGGCAAACACCACATCCCTGTTTATTTCAAACCCATGAACACACTAAGGCAGAGACTTGTCCACCCAAAGGATCCGATACCAAACCATAAAAGGAGCAATATAGTATATGCAGTCCAATGCAGTGAAGAGTGTTCAGACCTCTACATTGGAGAAACTAAACAGCCATTAAACAGAAGAATGGCCCAACATAGGAGAGGTAACAGCTCAGGACCAGAATCAGCAGTACACCTCCATTTGAAGGAAAAAGGCCACTCTTTCAAAGATGAGGATGTACACATATTAGACAAAGAAGAGGGGTGGTTTGAGAGAGGAGTAAGGGAAGCCATTCATGTTAGCATTGAAAATCCCTCCCTCAACAGAGGTGGGGGGCTCCGGCATAGTCTAGCTGCTACTTATCAGGCTGTACTTTCCACAGTACCCAGGCAAATCAAGGAGCCTTCACCACCAGGTCACAGCTAACGACCCATTCTTGATGGGTTTCAGCACCTTAGGCCATTGTTTACCTTAAGGCCATGGACACTAATGTCTCCCTAACGAGCCTATTCAGGCTTTGTTCATCTTATGAGCCAATCAGACAAGGGGACAAGAGGTCAAGCTGACTATAAGAAGGTCTCTTGCACTAGCTGTATTCAGACCGATGAAGCTGTTTGGATGAACAGCGAAACGTTTCTATCTCTCAAAAAAGAAGTCCGGTAGCCATGACTCAACTCCCAGGTAGTCTAGGGTTATTATTATGTTAAACTGAGCCCTATCAGTCCAATAATCTAGGTACACAGCAGCATGAGAAAAGGTCAAAGTCCTTTCCTTGATTACCTGAGCCCACCCTCTACGGGGTTTGACTGGTGTCCACTGCAACTCGTTTTGTGATTCTGAGGCACTTCTAAAAGGGAAAAATGTTACAATGTCTTCCTTTTTCTTCATGACCCTACAATGACAATCTTAGGCTGCTTTCACGCGACCCCTAAAATCCGCTGGCAACTTAAATTCGGATCCCCTCAACCAGAGATCATGTGATTTTTGTTCTGCTTCCTGTGTTCCCAACTTCCCACACTCTGATTCTATTGCTTCTCTCTGCTGTGAGGGGAGGGAGAAAAAAATGCAGGCTCACCTTCGCCTGCCATCGGCAGCAGCTAATTGTTCCAGGACAGGAAGACTGTTAGGGATTCCTGTCTATTAAAAGGGGGGGGACGACAACAAAAACAAACAGAAGACAGAGGAGAGCCAGGCATCCACAGCTTTAAAATCCGCATCGGAAATTTTTTACCCTCCTCGAGACCAGGTACTTGTAAAATGTGCTGGGGCGTGCTTAAGTGGGTGTGGTCGTACTTTTTTTTAAAAAGTCCGCTGCTGGTGGGAAAACAATTTTATGCTCTGCATCTGCGAGCATTTTGCAGCAGATTTTAGGGATCGTGTGGAAGCAGCCTTAGCTTTCTTCTAATCTGGAAGTTCGTTCACCCATCCTATGTGATTCAAGCAAACAATAGACGGCAGTTTTGCAGTCTCTTCAGCCAGTTCAATATCCTTGGGTGCAGTTCATCCGGCCATGGAGAGTTAAACTCACTTAAAGTAGTAAAGTACTCCTTGATTAATTGTTTATCAGTCTAAAGCTGCAATCCTATACCTTCTCTTTGTACTTCACATTTGCCTGGAGGATCACAGATAAGGATGGCATAAATTGATTCATCCCAGTTTGCCAGTGTGGTGCCACAAAAGTCACGTATTCCCTTCACCCGCCTCCTGGCAGGAACCCCCCAACTCACAATCTGGTGCACATCACCCAGGTCCTCCTTCATCAGTGGCTGCCCAGTTTGGGCTTCCATTTCCACTGTACTCCAGCATCTGGACACTCAGATGAGGAACCAGGAAAGGGATCCGTGCTGCTCAGCTACCGAGTGGTCATCTGCTGGGCAAGATGAGGAAGGGCAGCCCATGCTCCAGCTTGTACTAGAGTGCTGCCGGAGGAGGAGGAGGAGGAGGAGGAGGAGGAGGAGGGCCAGGGTGGTGGTGTCCACCAGATTTTGAGTGGGGGAAGGATTGATGAGTGGGTAGGATTGCACAGCAACTGTGGTGCTGCACCGACAAACTGGAACAAAGGGGATGATGTACTTCATGTCCATGGCAGTTACTTCATGTCCATTTTGTCTCTGTTAGTGTTGTGCTTAGGAGCGGTAAAAAAAAAAGTTACTTCACATCCGTCGCACAACTACTGAAATTTGTCTCAACCACGCCCCCGGATCAGGTGCTAAGAGCAGACAGTCCTGTACCTGGTGCTGGCGTTGGGTTTTCCCTTGTCGCTCTTTGTTCCCGCTTTCTGTTCCGAGACAACACACCGTGTAGTAATGACTGTCACGCAACAAAACATTCATTTCTCTCAGAAAACTGGGTCCGGGTTTATTTTTATATATTGACTTTTCAGAAGTGAAATATTCAAAAAGAATGTTTAAGCCCCCCATAAAGGAAAAAGGAAGCTAGACATAATCAGTGTTTGTCATGGTACAAAACTGTGAGGTAACACTTGTCATGAGACAAGTTATCACAACCATGGGAACACTGAAACAGGGACAAAACCATGTGATCACCACCAATGCTGTCACGGTACAAAACTAGTCATGGAACAAAGAAGGATGTGAAGTAATGTCTAGTCCTTGTCTGTTGTTTTTTTCCGGGGGGGGGGGGGGGGGGACATAGAGTTAAAGTAGGAACCGAACACTCCTGTCTTTTCTTTACCATCTGATATCACTTTCCCATTCCCCACTGGACTCCTTTTCTTGCCAGGATCCCCTGCCATCAGAGCTTCTCATTGTTCTGAGTTTATTAAAATTGGTTCTCCTAAAATCCACATTATCTCTCACAAAGACTCTGCTGGAGGCACACACACAATTGATAGCCCACCTCCCCACCCCAGTTGCCACCCCAGCTGCTTCCATGTAGTACTTAGTGTTGAAAAGCTGGTTGCACTTTTGCTCTCGGCCTTTCAGCCTGTGCCTTCTCCTACCTAGGACAATTGGGTCTCACATTTACCACACCCTTCTGATCCCTCCCGGTCCACGGTGCAGCTTCCAGAAGCTTCTGGAACAACACTGAACACTGGGTTTCATTTTCACAAGGGTCCCTGAGGTCTTCCTCCTCTCCACTCAAACTGGTGAGGCACTACAGTTTTTTTTTTGAGATGGAGGAGATATACATATGGTTGGCGAAATTAGAAGGAAACAAGTGCCATTATTTAGCTATTTATCAGAAGGAAAGGCATTAGTAGCTTAACTGGGAGTTGAGTCATGGCTACTGGACTTCTTTTTTGAGAGATAGAGTCTCTTGCACTAGCTGTATTCAGACCGATGAAGCTGTTTGGATGAACAGCGAAACGTTTCTATCTCTCAAAAAAGAAGTCCAGTAGCCATGACTCAACTTCCAGTTAAACGAACCTGGATGACTGAGAATCTTCACAACATTAGTAGCTTGTTTTCTTCCACTTTCTTGTCCTCTCTCATCATCCACCCCGGCCATGCTTGCGCTACCTTGTCAAATCCTGGTACAAATTAGCTCCACCAGTGGCTGTTCCGCTCCAAACTTTGTTCATCCCTCATGGTGGGTTCTCTTTGCAAGAGGAAAAGGCGACCTAACCTTTGTGCCTCCAAACCGCTCAGGCTGCTGCTGTATTTGTGTGTATTGTTTGCCTTGTAGCTCCCGGCCTTTTAATCTTGCAGAAGGTTCAGCTGCTAGCCTGCCTGCCTGCAGTTGGGAGGAAAATCCCATCATCTTCTGGATGTTCCTTTACCGTGGATCTTTAATTAATCTAACAGAGATAGCCCTTTCATTTTTATTCTTTAATAAGAATAAAAGCCCCATACAATCTTATCAGCCTGACCTCTATGGAAAAACGAATTCACGCAGCATGTCTTATTACATTTAAATATGTTGACTGCACTTGATATGGAGCAAATTGGGAAAGTTCAAATGAGGTGTGGGGGGGAAATACTGATGGGGGGCAGGCAAAAGAGAGCTGGGTTTGGCATTAAGAACATAAGAACATAAGAAGAGCCCTGATGGATCAGGCCAAAGGCCCACCTAGTCCAGCTTCCTGTATCTCACAGTGGCTCCACCAGATGCATCTGGGAGCGCACGAGACTAGATATCTGTCTCCTGATACCACTCCCCTGCATCTGGCCCTTGAAGTACCCTGGTTTTAAGCCTGGAGATTACACATCTCTATCATGGTTTGTAACCTGGGATGGTCTTTTCCTCCAGGATTCAGTCCAATCCCCTTTTGAAGGCATCCAGGCCAGATGCCATTGCCACATCCTGTGGCAGGGAGTTCCACAGTCTAACAATGCACTGGGTGAAAAAATATTTTCTTTTGTCTGTTCTTTCTCTCCCAGCCCTCAATTTGAGTGTATGTTCCCTAGTTCTGGTATTTTGTGAGAGGGAGAAGAGCATCCCTCTCACCACTTGACTCATGCCCTGCATTATTTTGTATTTTGCTGCAGCCATTTCTCTTTCCTTAATGACTAACGGGGGGGGGGGGAGAGAAATGAACAGTTTGCAATTAAATTATGCAGACTACACATTGCCCCTCCCCTCATAACCTTGGCACTCAGTTTACTGACCTGGGAAGGATGGAAAGCTGAGTTGATCTTGAGCTGGCTACCCGAGTCCATAGGGATTGACCTCATCTTGTGAGCAGAGTCTTGACTGCAACATTGCAATTCAACCACAACACCACAAGGCTCCTTTTTAGTAGGTCTAATGTGACTAGATCTCGAGCCCCAATATGCACCTTTGGATGCACAGTTGCATGGATTTCCTAAAAGATTTGCAGAACACATGACCTCTGCTAAGACCAGCGGTCTATAAGCAGAGAAGGGTTTGGAGGTTGGGACATAGAGCTTAAATTCTGGCATGTCCTGAAACACCGACAAAACTGTGGCTTTCTAAAAGACAAAACAAGACCCAGCCGATGAAACAAATACACTTGAAATGGTGCCTTGTTATTACAGTACTATACAGTACATGTGAAATTTGTGCTGCCTTCAATGGAAATAATGGTATGGCATTTCCTAAGAAGTGAACACCCAGTTTCATTGTGGTTAATGTAATATATTAATTCCAATGCAAGCAATAAACGTTTAATTTCTTCCCCAAGTAAAAACAGCTTTCCTTATTTCCTGCCCTATTGTTCCTTAAGTGTTTAACGGCAGGAATGCATCATCTTAATAGAGAATTGTTGTGGCTTGGCATGGGATGAGTATGGTGATTTTTATGCTCTCTCTGTGTGTGCATATGTGTGTTTGTGAGACAGAGAAACAATAAACACCTTGCATTTGGTGAGCCTTTTTTGAGGGAACAGAAGGATTCTACTGCAGAGGCCAAGAGAAGTGGAAACATGCATTGTGTGATTTATTTATTCCTATTCTTTTTATCCTGCTTTTCTCTCCTTAAGGTAAAGGTAAAGGTTCCCCCCGCACATGCATGCTAGTCATGTCCGACTCTAGGGGTGGTGCTCATCTGTGTATTCAAGCCGAAGAGCCAATGTTGTGCAAGTCCAAGGCCACGTGGCTGGCATGGCTGCAAGGAAACACTGTTTTAATATTAATTTAATTTAATGCCATTGTTGTTTCCTAAGAGGCACCCTATATAGAACATAATGAACAGACGGGCAGCATAGAAAATCCAACAAACAAACAAACAAACAAACAAACAAGAAGTCTACAATACCCATAATTCTTTGCAAGGTCACAGAGCTCAGTCCCACCCAACCAGTTCCTCTGCCTTGGAACTCAGAAATCGGGGGATCATACACATCCAGTACAATGTTTTGATATTCTAAATTCCTTCCAAGACACATCATTGCCTGCTTGCTTATTCACTATCTATCTAACTATCTATCTATCTATCTATCTATCTATCTATCTATCTATCTATCTATCTATCTATCTATCTATCTATCTATCTATCTATCTATCCATCCATCCATCCATCCACCCACTCACACACTCTGGATGGCAAAAACAAGTAATATAATATAAGCATACAAAACCAATAATAAAATTCACATGAAATGACATTCAGAAAATGTCTCTAAAATTTATATCACGACTTTTCCTGCTTCTTTGATACAATTATAAACCGAGGGAGTTGGAAGGTGCCTGCAAGGCCATGGGGAGTCCAACCCCCTGCTCATGGCTGGCATACAAATCAAAGGATACCTGCCAGGTGGTCATCTAAATTTCTCACTGGAGCGCTCAAAATCCCCATTGAGCTATACAGCCATGGAACCCAGTCATTGGTGCCATTGTCGTACTACTCTAACAGTTAGGATTTTTTTCCTGATATTCAGCTGAAATCCGGCTCTCTGTGCCTTGAGCCCGTTATTACATGTGCTGCACTCTGGGATCTTTGAGAACAGATCCTGTCCCTTCTCTGCATGATAGCCTTTCAAATACAGTATTTGAGAAGAGCTATCTTAGTTTGACTTCCTGTGGTTTGCAACCGTTAGCTTGGCTCAGCCACTGAGGGTATCCAATCCTTGCTGAACTACTGGATTTTGACGGCAGCGGGGCAGATCCGCAAGGGAGTCTTTCCCTAAAGAGGTTTACTGGTTTGCTGGTAAACTGCCTGGCTTACCTCAGCATCTTGTTCATACCTCCTGTTGGTTGCCTGGAGGCCTTCTAATTGCCTAGAAGGCCATCAGCACTTTGCAGGTGATGACTTTGCTTTTAAAATGGGAGGTTGGTTTTCTCTCACAGGTGGTTACTTCACGTCCTTCCTCGAGCCGAGGTGAACTTGCCTCCGTGTTGAAATCGGTTTTCAACACGGATCGAGAAGTGGATTGAAAAGATTCCCGAGCTCCAGGACAGGAATCTCTCACCCCGCTTGGAGCGCAGTTCAGGGGGCGTGGTCGGGTTGAGCTCGGATTGACCCCACAAGGATGTGAGGTTACATTCCTTCGAACTCGGATTGACCCCACAAGGACGTGAGGTTACGTTCCTTCGAACCAGTCTCCAGCGGGGCCGCGAACTGCAGCAAGAGGGATGTGAAGTATCAGCCACAGTTGCTTTGCTGGAATGCCACTTGCTTCTCTGAGGACATGAAAGCAAATTTACTGGGTTTCTTGAACCTGCTGAGCATCCTCGATCCATATGCGATCTGATTCTCCCTGCTGGAGAAGAAAAGGCTGATACTTCATTTCCATCTCATCATTGTTTGCGGTCCCACTGGGGACCGGTACGAAGAAATCTAACCGCACGTCGATTGTGGGACGAGGGGAGTTCATCCCGACCACGCCCCCTGAACTGTGATTTAAGCGGGATGAGAGATTCCCCTCCCTGGCCTCAGGAATCTCCTCATCTAGCTTCTCGTTCCTATACGAGTGCCCGTGCAGTAAGGCTCGTCACGCAACGTGCCATTCTCCATCCAGTGGCAGGAGTGTGAAGTGCCATTCTCCAGTACATTCCCTATAGAGTCAGCAACGCAGTGCAGAGAGATTAAAAGACAAATGCCTCAAACCTAGCTCTGTAACGCATTGAAGGCAAGGCTTCAGAGAATCGAAAAATTGAAAAACAGAAGGTCGGTCAAAAAAAAAAGTGGAGAACAAAGACATGGAATTTCACATCTCATGATGGAACGAGGACGTGTGGAAACAGTCATGCTGGTATCATCAATCACGCCCATGTGTACACGGGAACAGGAACAGAACCAGAAGAAGACCACGCGACCGGGACCAACATCAACACACAACAAACGTCCTCCCGGGATGAGAGTGGACATGAAGTAACTGTCAGAGCCACATGTCATACAGATGTCCCTCTTTCACGTCATGCAGAAAGTGTTTCAGCCTCCCAGACTTCAAAACGAGAGAATTACGCACATCCACGGACAAGGCCTGAAAGAAAATGATAGCTAACTTTTTATAAAAGCCCACCTTGCTCAAAATTGTGACTTGCATTCAGTCTCATTCTCCACATTGAGGAAAAGAAAGCAACACGGGACAAAATGGCGAAACTTTCGGCACTTGGAGGGAGCCATACATTCTTCGGTCTTAGTCAAGGCTCTGGAAACTTAAATCCAACGGCTACAAGTTCCATTTCAAAGGTTGCTGTTGTTGTTATTATTATTAAAGTAATGATTCCACGCTTTGCATTTGGTCACATTGAAGGGAACAACATTTTAATAAACTCATAACTGTCATTGATAAAATAAAATGGCAGCGCTTCTGCTCTCCTTACCCATTTCCTGCTTTTACTCTCCCTCTTGGCCGTGCTGTCTTGGCCTGCATTTCACCCCAGATTCCTTCTCAGCTACGTAGGGCAATAAATAAATGCCTGTGTAAACACTCAGCTCTGTAGGAAAACAGTTAGCTGAGCTAGTTTTTGAAGAGATAAGCCAGATATCCTTGAAGTGGTTATCGATCTCTGCCTGTCAAGAGGCTCCTGTCACGAAGCGGCGGAGAATCCCGGGAAGTGCAACCCAGGTGGCGCCAGAGCGCAAGATGAATGGCTTCCTCCCTCAATAAAGTGTCAAATTGATATGTTACCTTGTATGAACTTTGTGTCAATTATGTATCTCTTTGTTCTTTGTTCAATTTATGTCTCACAGCTGCATCCTTATCAGTTTAGATAAGGGAGGGGCTGCTGAGGAGTGTAAAACTCTTATAAAAAGTGTGTAATTTCTTTGTTCGGGGCCTCAGACTTTCCGAAGCTATTCGGCTGAGCGCCCGCTGCAGCGATCATTAAACTTTTCTCCGTTCTTTGGAACTTTGGCTTTTCTTTGAACTCTCGGTCCCCCGAATCGGCGGCATAGACCCCCGAAAACGTAGCTAACAACATAGCTGCATGCTTTCTTTTATTCTCTGAAGGGATTTGCTTTTGGCACCCAACATTTTTTCTCTCCTAATAAAGCATCAATAAAATCAAATTTGAAACAAACCTCAGAAATCACATCATTCCAAAAGGCATGGCATTATCCAAATAAGTGAATTAAAAATCCAGATACAGAAGCTCTGTGCAACCTTCTCCTACTTATAATGACACCCCACCCCAAAGAAACAGGCTAAGAGGACTTGCATCACTTTGGCAGTTACTTCATGTCCTTCCTTGTTCAGCGATTACGTTTGTACCATGACAGCGTTGTTCGCGGTCACGTGGTTTTGTCCCTGTTTAGTCCCTGTTTCTGTTTACTCACGGTCGTGATAACTTGTCTCGTGGCACTGGCAAGTGTTACTTCATGGCCTTGTTTCGTGACAAGATCTGCTTTTTTGAAAAAAAACCCATAAAAATAAAGGGTGCATCACACCTCCTGTCGACCCACAGCACTCAAAAGTACGAGAGAAATGGACAGACGCAAGTTCATGAGTGGAAGATTGCCTTCGTTTTGTGACAGTTGTTACCTCACGGGACCTTGTCCCGGAACAGGAACAGAGACAAGAGAATTCCCCAGTCCAGGGGCAGGTCCGGCTTGTCACGCTCTGTTCCCAGTTCCGGGGGCATGGTTGAGACAACTTTTTGTTGTCACGCTATGTACGTAAAGTAAGTTTTTTTTTGTACTGGTCCCAAGTGGGACAGCAAGGAGGGAATGAACAGGATGTGAAGTAACCGCCATAGTAAGCTCCTATGGAGAACAACAATGGGTTGGAATAGAATGCATTAGGGACATTGGCTTCTTCCTTCTCCCTGCCCCCCCACCCCCGGTCACAGAAGGCTTTGCCTTTTCCATGCTATTTTTTAATTTTATTTTTTGTTTTACAAAGCCTACAAAGAAAGAATACAAGGGGGAGGAAGAGGGAAAAATACAAGTGAAATTATTTTTTCATGTCAGAGATCACAGTTTTCAAGAACTGATGGCATAGTCCCAATGTAAAAAGCTAAGTGTGCTACTTATTATACCATCCCAAGGTGCTCCAAGCAGTCTCCGGGCAGTTTACAATGTACACACATGAGCTAGGCACGCTATTTACTGACCTCGGAAGGATGGAAGGCTGAATGAACCTCGAGCTGACTACTTGGGATCTGTCCAAAAGGGGATTGGACTGATTCCTGGAGGAAAAGTCCACCACTGGTTACAAACCATGATGGAGATGTGTGTAATCTCCAGGCTTAAAACCAGGGCACTTCAAGGGCCAGATGCAGGGGAGGGGTATCAGGAGACAGATATCTAGTCTCGTGCGCTCCCAGAGTCATTTGGTGGGGCCATTGTGAGGTACATGAAGCTGGACTAGATGGGCCTTTGGCCTGATCCAGCATGGCTCTTCTTATGTTCTTATGTTAACTCCGGTTGTGAGCAGGGTTTTGGCTGCAGTACTGCAGTTTAGCCATTGCACCACAAGGCTCCTTTTGACTTAGAACACGTGGGCGTAGCACCCAACATTCAGGCACAGCTCGGTAGACATTACATCGCCTGACATCTCTTTCGGCAGATTCATTTCATCCTGGCAATTTTGCACACAGATAGGGACAACTGCCAAGGTGCTTTGTTGCCTGACACAAAGAACACAATGGAGCCTTCTCTCCATTCCAGGGACTGGCAGCTGCCTTTTGA
Source organism: Phrynocephalus guinanensis (assembly GCA_037367245.1). NCBI lineage: Eukaryota > Metazoa > Chordata > Lepidosauria > Squamata > Agamidae > Phrynocephalus > Phrynocephalus guinanensis. The sequence goes on along the minus strand of CM074740.1, from coordinate 104,731,022 downwards.
AGAAACACAGTGTTTGAAGACATGTTAGCAATGCAAGAATCATGTACCTGGCTACTCCAAAGAAAGCAGGCTACCAAATGGCGTAGAGCAGTCCTGCCCAACAGGTAGACCGGGGGCTACCAGTAGCCCGTGAAGGGTTCAAAAGTAGCCCGCCAGCCATCAATAAAAAATGTGAGGGGATAAGTTTTCCACCTCTACCTCCCCCAACCCAAGGACCACCACTGCCCCAGCAAAGTTCTGGGTCTGCCAGCCCACTGTCTCAGCCAAGTGGGGCAGTTCAAGGGCCGTGGCACAGTCCCCTGCTCTCCCTATCGGCCAGATGATCAGCGTGCCACTGCCTTGTGACCAATTGAGTTGTTGGTGCAGAGCAGCGGAAGAGGAGCAGAGGGGACAACGGGGGGCAGGGTCATGGGTGTGCCCACCTCCTTTGTGTAGTGACGTCCTCCTCTATCCCCCCCCGGAGAATTACTTCCTACCAGGAGGAGGAGCGGACTGTGACCTGCTGCTCCTCCTGCTCCCCTTCTGAGCCGTTCCGGCCTCCTTGCACCGCCGTGGCGATGTGATTGCCCCACTGCTGGCTTGGCCCATCCCAGCTGCACAGAGAACATGGCAGAGGTGAGTGAGAGCTATGGGCGGCAGCAGCAGTGGCAGTGAGGGGTCTGGAAGGGAGAAGGAGGAAAACAGGAGGAGAAGTACAGTCAAGTCAGGCCCCGGGCGGGTTGGGAGGGAAAGTGCACCTTTAAAAAAAAAGTCTTCCAGCAGCCCAGGCAAGAGGAAGAGGCAGTCTGCGCAAGCATGCACACGCTTCTCTTGCACCCGTCCACACCAGCTTGAGCAGGTGTAAGGGAAGCATGTGCATGGTCAGCCTTACCATAGGAATGCATTGAAATATGTTCCCTCCAGAAAGGATTAATTGATTTTCAATGTGTTCCTATGGGAAACTGCTGCCCTACTTACAATTTTTTTTACTTATGAGCATATGCTCGGAACAGATAAAATTCATAAGTAGAGGTTTTAGTGTAGTAGCCCTCAGACACTTTCATCTGGAAAAAGTAGACCTCGGCCTGTTCAAAGTTGGACAGCCCTGGCGTAGAGGACCCAGTACCCACGTTGCAAAACACAGGGTACTGACCAATGTATTTGCCTGTATACATTAAAACATTAAAAAATGTTAGGGTTACAAGAGGGGAAGATAAATACTCTTTTTAGTCCTCTTGTGGACAGTCGCATGTAGGGTGTTTGTACTGCCCTGGAATTTTTCTGTGTGTGACTTGATAGCTCATTATGCTTCACACTTCTGGCCTGTGCCAATACCAGGCAGAAGTGTTCATCCGTGCCTGGCTATGTGTGGCAATGGTTAGAGCAAAGGAGGGAAGCCCTCAGCAACAGAACAGATGTTGTTCCCCAGTGCCAAATATAGGGGTGGTTGGATGGGCGAGGGTTGTGTGTATCACAGCAAAATAGTTCAGAAAAGACACAGCTTTCTCCGCTTGCATGCCGGGAAAGTGAGATCGGCCCAGAAGGAAAAGCGATGAATCAATCAAGACAAATTCATCCCATAGATTTTTTTTTCAAAAAAGTCTAAAAATTACATTTCTCTCCTTTAGGTGTACGTGGTATTGAAAGCATGTCTGTCACAGATTTTAGCAGTGAAAAGCAACTGAATAGATGCTGAAGATGCTGCTGGCCCCAGAGAACAATAATTTTTGGTGATACAGCCTTGCAAAGTATAATTTGGCTGCCAAAGTCATAATCAGGTGTTGACTTAATTAAAATCCCTTGAAGTGATGCATAGAGAAAGAGAGAGAGAAAAACATCTTTTTAAAAAATAAAATAAAAAAGGAAGGCATCTCTCATCTGAGATTATCATTACCTCCAACTCACAAGGAAAATGATGCGTGGAATACAAATCAGCTCCCTTTATTATCTCTGGTTTGCTTTTCTTTTTATCCAAATGCAGATGATCGGAAGGTTTACATAGGTTTGCATAGGTCCAAGTCTTAGTGCTTGCTTTCTAATTAGCTTTACCCCCTTGGTCATGTTATGGAGCTATGGGTGGGTCTGGTATGCCGCTTGGTGTTTCTGTATTTCCTTGTACCCAAACTATTAAAACTTTCCAGAGAAGAGAAAATATTTATTTACCCTATGGGACTGTACCCACATATTAAAATGGAGTAGTACCATTTTGCCATATGTAACTGCAGAAGGGTGGCTACGTAGCTTCCTCCCTCCTCCAAAGGGTGGCTGTGATCATGTAGCTGCCAATAGGTATGCCTGATTGTGCCAGAAACTGTTGCTTTAACAGGAGCAACCTACCTTAAAGTGACCCTTCTGTCTGCTGTGGAATCACTCCAATGTGTCCCCCAAAAGCAGAAGCGAAGCGAAGCAAAACATGCCGCTTAAATACCACCCCACAGTGCTTAAAGCACTCTCTCGGTGGTTTAAAATTTAATTGCGTAGGGGGACATATTGCCCTCCCTCCTCCCATGAGCTGGCGACTCAAAAGGATGATAGGCTGAGGCAGCCTCAAGCTGGCTACCTGATCCTGTCGGGATCAATCTCAGGTTGCGAGGAGAGTCTTGACTGCATTTGTGCAGTTCAGCCACTGTGCCATGAGGCTGCTTACCTAGAAACCCTTTGCTAGACTAAAAATGTCTTGGGGCATCCAACAGAGTTGGGCTGGTGTGCACATCCTAAGATCGGTTAGAATAATAGAATCATAGAGTTGGAAGAGACCTCAAGGGCCATCCAGTCCAACCCCCTGCCATGCAGGAATCCCCATCACAGGACTCCCGAAGGATGGCCATCCAGCCCCTGCTTAAAAACCTCCAAAGAAGGAGACTCCACCGCCCTCCTTTGGGGCAGCAGCTTATTCCACTGCCTGGCAGCTCTAACCGTCATGAAGTTCTTCCTAATGTTCAAATGGAATCTCTTTTTCTGTAGTTTGAGACCATTGCCCTGTGTCCTAGTCTCTGAAGCCACGGAAAACAAACTGGTCCCTTCTTCAATGTGACATTCTTTCAAATATTTAAACATAGCAATCAAATCCCCTCTCGGCCTTCTTTTTTTTTTGGTAAGGCTAAACATTCCCAGCTCCCTAAGCTGCTCCGCTTAAGACATTTCTTCCAGAACCTCAGTCATCTTGGTCGCCCACCTCTGAACCCATTCAAGATTGTCAACATCCTTTTTAAATGGTGGCGCACAGAACTGGACACAGTACTCCAGGTGGGGTCTGACCAGAGCAGAATAGAACAGTACTATCACTTCCCTTGATCTAGACACGATGCTTCTGTTGATGCAAACGAGAATCATCTTGGCTTTCTTGGCCACTGCATCATTGGGAAACAGATTGCACCCAATCCACAAGCCGTCTAAATTGCAATTTCATTTCGCCACATGATGAGAGGTGCTTAGCAAGGTTTTCCTTTGCTTGTGCAAAGGTTTTGTGCTGCTGCATGCGAGATTTGTTGCTGACCAAGAGGCAGGCTCAGACATGCAAGGAGAAGGTCACGAAAATGGGGAGATAGTTGCAAAAGTGCCCTTATGCCCTGAATAGGACATTGGCAATGGGTTGAATATTTGCCTATTCGCAATCCAACAACAGCCTAGAATACAGTCCTTTGACCACAAGCTATGTGATGCCGGGAGAGCTTAGCAATATGGGATAAGGAGTTGAGGGAACAGTTCTCCATTGTACTTCCTCCAAGAAGAAGAGCCAGCCTGGGTGGCCTTGGGCAAGCCCCACACAATTCCTTCTGATTTTATTTTCCATGTAGCTGCCATGAGCTGAAAGTGACATGCCAATAGTTAAATTATCATGATGTGGGTTCCAGAAGTGTAGTTAGCAGCAGGGAAATGGTGTATAACTGCTATATAACTAATATACCCCCATGAGCACCACCAGCCTTGTCTGATCTCACAAACTAAGCAGGGTCTTGTCTGGTTATTCCTTGGATGGGAGACCATCAAAAAAGACCTTCCACATAGGGCTAGGTTGGCATCCCACCTGCAGTCCTGGAGAACTGCAGGTGCTTTGACCTGGCAGTCTTAAGCTCAAGGGACTGATAATCTGACTCTTTGTAAGGCCGCTTCCCATGCACATGCATCATGGTGGATATCTTGTTAGAGGACAACTCCCACCCTTTGTCAGCTGATCACTGGCTCGGTTTCCTGAAGGACTTGGTGGACTCGAGCAACATGTGGAGAGCCACACAGTTGCATATGGAGCCATGGGTTTCTGTTCTTTACTAAGAGTTCCCTACTTTTACTGCATTCAGAACCTGGATTCCTGTTTGAGGCTTGTGGGAACGACAAGTGGGAAAAGTAAACTGCAAAATAATGGTCTCTGTTCATCCACAGAGAAGAAACAATAGAGTCCCCTCTCTATTCGGCACTGTTTAGGTCTCACCTTGAGTATTGTGTCCAGTTCTGGACACTGCAATTCAAGAAGGATGCTAACAAATTGGAATAAGTCAAAGGAAGGGCAACAATGATGATCAAGGAACTGGAAACCAAGTCGTCCGAGGAAAGACAGAGGAAGAACTGAGCATGTTTAGCCTTGAGAAAAGAAGAGTGAGGGGAAATAGGATGCCACATTTCAAATACCTGAAAGGTTGTCAAACAGAGGAGGGACAGGCTGTGTTCTCAATAAGCACATAAGCACATAAGAAGAGCCCTGCTGGATCAGGCTAAAGGCCCATCTTGTCCAGCTTCCTGTCTCTCACAGTGGCCCCACCAGATGTGTCTGGGAGCACACGAGACTAGATCTCTGTCTCCTGATACCACTCCCCTGCATCTGGCCCTTGAAGTACCCTGGTTCTAAGCCTGGAGATTACACATCTCCATCATTGTTTGTAACCCGTGATGGACTTTTCCTCCAGGAATCTGTCCAATCCTCTTTTGAAGGCATCCAGGCTAGATGCCATCACCATATCCTGTGGCAGGGAGTTCCACAGACTAACAACACGCTGGGTGTAGGACACGCAACAATGGGTTTAGGAAGCCAGATATGAAGAAACATTTCCGAACTATAAGAGTAGCCTGACAATGGAACCAATGACCTCAAGAGGTGGCAAGTGTTCCAACACTGAAGGCGGTCAAGAGAAACTACCAGGCAGATAGCCTATGATTTGTCTTCCTGATGTGAGCAGGGGGTTGGACTTGATGGCCTTATGAACCCCTTCCAACTTCATGATTCTATTGTATACATAAGAGAGAAAAGGCTTAGTGTTCTTATCAGCAATTACTTATAGGAAAATACCTAGCTGTTGCATGTTATCCTTAGCTGGTGATTAGCTGGTGATTGCGGTTCCACTGGCTAAAATTATGAGCATTTCAAGGCACCATCTGTCGATGGCTATCTTGAATGCATTAAAATAGAAGCTGAATTTACATAGCGTCTGGCTGCAATGTCTCCGTAGACCTCCATGATGAAAGAGATCACTCTCTGGGCATCCATTACAAGGTGGAAGAGAAAATAATGGCACCTGTGAGATGCACCAATCCAGAGACTTACTCTCTTCCTAACATCATAAAAATGCTAGCATTTCTTGTCATCTCCAGGTGTGCAAGAACGCTACAGAGTCAACTGGAGCCCATGAGCCCAGGAGCCCATGAGCCCGCAGGGGAAGCATTCCTCAGCAAACAGCCTAAAAAGTTTGTTTTTTTCCTAATGACTTGGACTCAACTTGTTACTCCAAACCACCCACCCTCTTCCTTTTTTTCTGGGGGAAAAGTTTGTACTGAATAGGGGCTTGTATTTGGGGCTTGGGACTGCTGCCAATTCACTTACGGAAATCCTCATAGGGCTATCAAAGCATGTGAGTTGTTAAAGGAGTGTGGTTTTTTTCAATGCCTCCCCCAGTGAGAACATAAGAACACAAGAAAGACCCCTACTAGATTAGGCCAAGGGTCCATGTAGTCCAGCTTCCTGTATCTCACAGTGGCCCCACCAGCTACCTTCCAACAATTTTTAGTGATTTCTTAAATGTATGGAGGGAGGGGACCTGATGGGTCTCATGCAAGAGAGGGTTCCAGAGTGAGGGGGTCATCATCAAGAAGTGGGTTGGGAGAGTGAGAACAGACAAAAGAAAATATTTTTTTTTTACCCAGTGTGTGGTTAGTCTGTGGAACTCCTTGCCACAGGAGGTGGAGATGGCATCTAGCCTGGATGCCTTCAAAAGAGGATTGGACAGATTCCTGGAGGAAAGTTCCATCACAGGTTACAAACCATGATGGAGATGTGTAATGACCAGGATTGGAATCGGGGTACTTTGAGGGCCAGATGCAGGGGAGTGGTATCAGGAGACAGAAAGCTGGACTCGATGGGCCTTTGGCCTGATGCAGCAGGGCTCTTCTTATGTTCTTATGTTCTTAATTGTGGGGATTCCATACCCCAATAAGCTCTGAACCCCAATAACTTGGCAGGACTGAGGATCATCCTTAGGCCCTGGGCAGGCATGTCCAGAGAGCAAGCAGGAAAACCCGGTGTGGTTAAGCTGACCTAGAGCTGACCTAACTCAGAAGGCCCCAGAGAAACAGATGACAATTCCAGATATCAAGATATCAGGCACAACATTAATAATGTAATTAATAATGTTACAAAGAAGGCCTGGTTTCTAGAAGTTTTCTTCGCCTATCTCTGTGTGGCCAGTGGCCACCTTCAACAAGAAGGGACGAGATAGAATGAACATTAGGTCTCCAGGACAGCTCCTCCCACAGGTATTGTGCTGACAAACCATAAAGGGCTTTATATGTTGGAACCAAGATGCAGAAAAATCTGTTATGTACTGAGATGAGCTCTTCTAGAAACACTTTAGTCTAGAAACACAGGGGAAAAATACATCAGAACTGAAGAGCATTGCTGGATCAGGCCAAGGGCCCATCTGGTCCAGCTTCCTGTGGCTCCCGGTAGCCCCAGCAGATGCCTCTGGGAGCACATGAGACAACTAGAGACCTGTCTCCTGAGGCTACTCCTCTGCGTCTGGCACTTTGAGGGACCCTCCTTTTAACCCTGGAGAGAACATGTATCCTTATTATGGGCTTGTAACCTGCTGTGGACTTTTCCTCCAGAAATCAGTCCAATTTTATTTATTTATTTTTATTTATTTATTATTGCATTTATATCCCGCCCATCTTCCCGGAGGAACTCTGGGCGGCTCACAGGGTAGCGACTAAGCGCAATAATCAAACAACAATACAACAAGCAACAATCAAGCAGGATAAAACAAATAAAACATTGTAAGAGGATATAAAAACATATAAAACATAAGAGCGCCCTAGCATCGCCGACTGAAGGAGGGCGAGTTACTTAGAGACAAGTTTTGATGGCGGGGGAAGAAGGAAAAAAAATTAATTAATGCTCGCCAGAGGCCTCGCGAAAGAGAAGCGTTTTCAAGGCTTTGCGAAAGGCCGGCAGGGACTCTGCAGAGCGCACATCGGTTGGGAGGGTGTTCCAAAGTGAGGGGGCTGCCACCGAGAAGGCCCGGTTACCTGTAATCCCCTTTTAATGGCATCTATGCCAGATGCCATCACCACATCCTGCAGCAAGGTGATGGCATCTGGCCTAGATGATCTTCCATGAACTTCCATGGCCAAGTAGGACTCTGGCCTGATGTCTCTCCTGCATTCTAATCCAGCACTCTCTCCTCTGTCAAACACTGTCTCTCAGAGCATGCTGTCGCTTCATTTCTGCTCTCTGTTCCTCTGGGCTGGATACACTCCCTCCCAAGCACAGTCACTCTAATAGTGTGCATTTCTCTCTGTTGTTTTTCTGTGCAACAGCAATCTCTGCCTCTCCCAAGAGCAGATCAGAAACTGGGTCCAAATTGAGCCAGACATTCCTTTCTGCAGACAAATGGTAATGCTGCAGTCATTGCTTTCATTTTCTGTCACCGCTCCTCCATTGTCAGGCACACTTATGATTTCATTGGCTTAACACACTGGAAGGCAGTAACAAGCTTGTCCCCCCCCCCCGCAGAACAATAGGGAGGGAGGAGAAGTGCCTGAGAATTGTATGTTGTGTCTCAGATTCTGCCAAGGCTGTACATTTGTTCTTTTTCCATTTAAAGCTAGGCGCATGGCCTGGTGAGGAGGCTACAGGCAGCGGCGAAGCAAGGTTTTGGGGCGCCTGGGGACAAAGTTGTTTTTGCGCCCCTCCGGCCCTCCCCAATCCCCTGGCATCCACCCAGCAAGGGGGAGCAATCCTGCGGGCGTGGAGCGGGCGTGGGGCACACGGGTGGGCATGTGTGTGTGTGCGTGTGCTAACACGTGCACACCTTACCTCTCCTACAGTAGCAACAAAGAGTTGGAGGAGGAGGAGGAGGAGGGCGCCACAGCCACCACGCTCGCATGCCTACCTGCCTGCCTGCTTTGCCGCTCACCTGGCGCGCGGCGGTGGGAGGGCACAGGGCTTCCTTCCTCTCTAGACATCCCCAGATTTCAGCGCCTGGGGCAGATATACCCTTCTGCCCCCCTAGATACGCCCCTGGGCTACATTTATTTATTTATTTATTTATTTATTTATTTAGCTTGTATGCCGCCCACTACCCAAAGGTCTCTGGGCGGCTCACAATATAAATAAAAAATTAAAACATCAAAATTACAATATAGTTAGAACAATAAAAACACATAAATACAATAAATACAATACATTAAAACACAACACTAACATTGCCATCAGGACCCACAAGCATCAGAGATGGTAGAGTGGAAGTTACAGCTCCTTAAGACAAATTATTAATCTCATCATGATGTTGAGGCATAGATGGGCGCAGCTGGTACCCACCCAAAGCTTGGAAAACTTACTTCTTTTGGTCTGTAATTCCCAGAATCCTCCAGCTGGACAGGAGGTTCTGGGAACTATAGGCCACCAGCTTTCCCTAGCTCTGTGCCCAGTAATAAATGATGGCCTTTGAACCCTTGGGCTTGTAGTGGCTTCCACCTCCCTACTTGGACATTTTAGCAAATGCATTGCCACTACTTTGCTTGGGAGCAAGGGAGAAGCTGCCCAGATGTGATGGGACAGCAACTTCCACCAGCCTTGGGTTGCACAGCCAACAGTGAGCCATCCTGAGACTCTTTGTCCAACATCTGGAGGGCCATCAGTTGTTTACTTCTCTGTTAGGGAGACAGGAACTAGGGAGCTACATGGGTTCATGGGCAGGTAAGGCGAAGCTGAACGCGAATGCTCATAAACTACTAGTTGTACCAGCAAGATGATCAGAAGGACGAAAAAAAATGGAGCCTATATCAAATCAAGGCTGGACTTGCTATGGAAGCAAAAATGAGGAAACAGAGGTTGTCATTAGAGATGGGCACGAAACAAGCGATTTTTCATTTTCGTTTTCGTTTTTTCGTTTCGTTACGCAACGAAAACGAAATGAAATTTTTTAAAAAAGAAAACGAAAAAGAAAACGAAACGACCAAATTTGCCGTGTTTTTCGTTTTCGTTGCAGCAGATGCATTGAACTAAAAAGAATGCTAACGAAACAGCAATTTTTTTTTGCAAAAAAGTCACGAAAATGAAAACAAACCGAAACGGTCCCCTAAACGACCAAACGACAAACGAAACACCATTTTTTTGAGTCGTGCCCATCTCTAGTTGTCATAGTTTGGGAGCCTTGTCAACAGATCAGACGATAATGGTAGGAGAATATGAAGGTAGCAAGAAACCATTTATTTTTCTATTTTCCCAACTTCAATTTGCTTGCACACACACACATTTATTTTGGGGTGCAAACCAAGAACAGAACCTCTATCCTAAGTGATATCCTAACTGCCCACTCGCCCGTCCACCCGCGCCGCCACCCGCCTGCGGCCCGCGCCGCCGCCCGCCCACTCGCCCGCCCGCGGCCGCCGCCCACCCATGGCCCCCCACCACCGCCGCCCGCCGCCCGCCCCGCCCGCCGCCTAGGGCACAAAAACACCTAGCGCCAGCCCTGATTGCGGGACGCCCCTATGCTCTGGGAAGCCAAATCGCGCTAAATCGCGGTGGAAACGACAAATGACAAACGGAAATGACAAATTTTTGAAAAATTTCGCGACAAACGGAAACGACCCGAAACGGACCCGTTCCGACAAGCGAAAACTCGAAACGTCATTTTTTCTGGTCGTGCCCATGTCTACTTTCTATGTTTCCTGAAACATTGTGTTCTTGGTTGGGCTTGCATAGACCGTTTTGGTCTGGCTTGGCTTTTCTTCTTAGACTCTCCCTATTTGTTTGGCCCAATTCTTGGAGTGGCTTGACTTCAGACTGTCATTGAATGTTACCCATGGATCTCTTCACCTGCTTGCCACGGAGTCTTGTAGGACTTTGTGTTGGCGAGACGGTGACCAGCCCTCCCTGGGAACAGGAAATGTATAGAGAGGCACAGATCTGTTTTATATAGAGACACAGCTCTGTAGTTTGGCACGCAGCGTTGAGAACCGGGAAACCATTTGGAGAGCCACTGCTACTTAAGGTAGATTATATCCAGCTAAATAGGCTGATAGTGTAACTGGAATAACTCTCCACAGTACCTACAAGCTGTGTCATGCTGCAGATTTTTAAAAAGCCTTTTCCTATAACACATAAACAACCACAATCGGTTCATTGTCCGTGCATATTTCCTCCTCTTTCAGCCTGCAAGGGTGGCTGAGATGAATGTGCCATCTGCTACCTGTTTTCTCTGATCTGCCATTGTCACCGTTGCACTAGCTTAATATTCCGAAATTGTATTAACCTGTTGTTTATCAAAGTGTCAAATCAAGCCGAGTGAACAACGGTGGTGCAGCAGCAGCAGCAGCAGCAGCAGCAGAGAGAGAGAGAGAGAGAGAGAGAGAGAGAGAGATCATCATGTTAGTCCCTGACTGAGTAAATAATCTCCTCTAAGTCGCATGCAATTAATCAATCTGTGATTTCGCAGGGGAATGGGCAAAACCTTGAACTTCCTGTCGGCAAGAGGTACAGCCTTGGCTTGCTTCTGCATAGGCAAGCAGTTAACGCAAGGCTGGCTTTTCCTTGGTAGAGTGAAAGCCGATCAAACTGCTGGAATTACACCTGCAGCAGCCCAGCTGCCATCAGCAGAAAAAGGGAGCCCCCAAGGGATCGAGGGGAGTGTGGGGTGGGAAGAACGGCAGGCAGGGCTGACTCCAGAATCGGGCAGAACTGTGGCCAGGCGTTGTGTTGCTGGCCTTATTTAATGGCAGCATTTTCGCACAAGAATCCGAGACCCCTTTGGGACTCAAGGCCAAATTCAGTCTCAGAAATAGCTCGTAAAGCGGCTTTTAAACAAAAACTTATTTTAATAAATGTCATACATTACACTACACATTTGAAATTAAAAATTAAAACGAAAAACAACACATAAGTAGAACAACAAATAAAACACAATTTTGCACACAAAATGCCAAAATTATAACACTGTGCCCAACACCACTGGGAGCACTGGGGGGCAAAGCCCAAATTTCTCTCCTTTGAGGGTTCCCATCTCCCCTCCAAAATTGTTGCATTCCTTGTGATGGTACACATCCCTTTCCTTTTATTAACTATGTAGGGGCTCAATAAAATCTCCCCAATTCTCTGCGAAAGGATGCCTCTTTTAACCATCCTCCCTTCTTTACTTTGACGTTGCATTTTATCGTTAATCCGAAGCTGCATTCTAGGGATGAGAGGGGTCAAAGGCAAGTGGGTGGTGCTCAAAACACACCAACATCATGCAAAGACTGAGTGTGCCATGTGCTTTAAGAAAGGTCCTATCGTCAACACCCCTGCTTATGTCTTGCATCTGAAGGACCGTGGCTTTCTTGATGGAGTTAATCACGCCTATGTTCAGTCTTGTTTTTTTCCCCGATGCCTTCAGCCTTTCCTAACTTTATTGTCTTCTCCAGTGACTCGACATTTCAAAGCAACTTTCCTGGCAAAATCCATCTCGGCATTAACTTTTGGACTTCCAGTTCTGGTACAAGTCATTGGTGCAAGCCTGAAGAAGTGGCCTTGATCCATGAAAACTCACATTGTTTATTCGTTTTGAATATTATTTATTTAGTTTGTAAATCACCCAGAACAGCTGTTTGCTAGATGGGCACTAGCAGTATAAATGTTAAATGAATAAATAAATAAACAAAAACTGTATGACAATTTTAAGGGGTCTAGACTGGTATTGCCTACTCTTGCATATATACCATATATACTCGAGTATAAGTCAACCAGAGTATAAGTCGAGTCCCCTAATTTAACCCTCAAAAACTGGGGAAACTTATTGACTTGAGTATAAATATAGGGTGGAAAATGCAGCAGGGCCTGGCAGCTCTTCCTTTGTGAGCTGGGGGAGCGGTGTGTGATGTTTAAAATGATTTTCAAGTGCTTGCCTCGGTGGCTAAAAGTCATTTTAAACATTGCGTGCTGTTCTCCCGTGATGCAGAGGGAGGTCAGGAGAAGTGGCATGCAATGTTTAAAATGACTTTTAGCCACCGACCCAAGCACTTGCCTCAGTGGCTAAAAGTATTGACTCAAATGTAAGTCGAGGGCCCCTTTTTTCAGCCCAAAATCAGGGCTGAAAAACTAGACTTATGATCGAGTATATACAGTATTTTGTATTGTGCAGATGGCTCCCTTGTACTCGAGTGACTTGTTTTCTCATGATATGTTCAAACTGCTGTACTTTCGGTTTAATCATTTTTACCCTTCTCTTGAAAATTCAGTCTTGATTTGACCCAGAACGCATTTATTTTCCTTTCTTGTGGTCCATGGTCTCTGTAAGACTGCCTTTCTACACCTCATTTTGGTTGAACCGATTCCTTTTCTGTCAGCTGTTTTCACAGCCCGATGTTCATTTCCATACATAGTAATAGAATGTGTGAGAGAATACCAGGAGTGCAAATTTGTGTGACATGCAAGCTTGGTCCTGCAATGAGAACTAGTTCTTGGGCTGAGAAAGTATGCACAATCAGCCCCATTAATTCCTAATATATTTTTTTTGGTTGCTCCCCGCCAAATCTGATGGCCGCTTGGATGCTATTGAGAGCTACTGTTTTTAACCTTTTAATCTCATTTGTGTGAACCGCCCTGAGTTCTCATCGGGAAATAGGTGCGGTATATAAATTCGAAAACAAACAAACAAACAAACAAATAATATATCACCCTTTACCTAAGCTACTATGTTCTACCTGGCTACAGGCGGTAGAATGTGTACTTCTATTTTTAAAAAAGCTGATCGTTCCAACCTAACGGCATCATCTGGGATTTTAATATTCTGTGCCCTCACCTGCATACTGCGTTTGTAAATGAATGCTGGTTTTACAGAACTAAATACATAAATAACCCCCAAAGAATATGGTGGTGAGTCAGTGTCTTGTTCCAAGTAAATCAGCTCAGAAAACTGTTCCTGCTTCATGCCTTTATTTATTTATTTATTTATTTATTTATTTATTTATTTATTTATTTATTTATTTATTTATTTATTTATTTATTTATTTATTTAAATAATTTATGCAGATGTTTTTCTATTGCCTGACTTAGTGATCATAGAACATAAGAACATAAGAAGAGCCATGCTGGATCAGGCCAGAGGCCCATCTAGTCCAGCTTCCTGTATCTCACAGTGGCCCCACCAGATGCATCTGGGAGCGCACGAGACTAGATATCTGTCTCCTGATACCACTCCCCTGCATCTGGCCCTTGAAGTACCCTGGTTTAAAGCCTGGAGATTACACATCTCCATCATGGTTTGTAACCTGTGATGGACTTTTCCTCCAGGAATCTGTCCAATCCCCTTTTGAAGGCATCCAGGTCAGATGCCATCACCACCTCCTGTGGCAGGGAGTTCCACAGACTAACAACACGCTGGGTTAAAAAAAATCTTTTGTCTGTTCTTACTCTCCCAGCCCTCAATTTGAGTGCATGTCCCCTAGTTCTGGTATTTTGTGAGAGGGAGAAGAGCGTCCCTCTATCCACTTGACTCATGCCCTGCATTATTTTGTATGTCTCAATCATATCCCCCCTCAAGCGCCTTTTTTCCAGACTAAAGAGGCCCAAATGTTTTAGCCTTTCTTCATAAGGGCTATATGGTGATATGCAGTGCTCTGGGAAGTTAAACAGTAAATATAAATTTCCCCAAATCTCTGCTGAAAACGACAACACCGCAACCTGGGAGATGGGACCTTGGGTTCGCACTTCTGCCTTTCTGCATCTGCCTGTTGTGTTGACAAGCAGTGGACATCATCAGCCACCATTTTGCAGAAGTAGGACCTCCTTGTGAAAAAAAATGAGACCATCTTCCTCAGACTTCCCTCAGGACTGCAGATGTGTAAACATTGGTCACTGGGGTTCCTTGTTAGGTCACAAAGCTTTGTTCTCAATACAGTAATGCCTCGGATAACGCATGCCCCTGATAACGAATTTTTTTTGGATAACGAATCACAATTTCCAGGTACAGTATAGGGCTGCCTCGGATAACGAATCACAATTGCTAGGTTAGGTCTGCCTCGGATAATGAATTTTCCCTATGGGCTGCCTCAGATAACAAATTTTCCCTATGGGCTGCCTCGGATAACGAATTTTTCCCTATGGACTGCCTCGGATAACGAATTTCCAGCATGCATCGGTAAAAAAGAGTTATCCCGGGTGGCATTGCATCTGTACCTTTAAAGTGCACTTTATAAAGAGTTTTGAGCAAAAACACACACCAAAAACAGGTGTCTGTGTCATTTTCCTAGGCTCTGGAATGGATTAATAGGTTTCCCATTCATTCCTATGGGAAACTGTGTTTTGGATAACAAATTTTTTCAGATAACGAATTGCCTCGGAGAATGAATTAAATTCGTTATCCAAGGTACCACTGTACTTGAACATGTCTTAATTGTATTGGACTGTATATTATCCCTCACTACTGTAAGCCACCTTGGGTCCTTTTCCAAGGAGAAAGGCTGGGTAAAAATACTTTAAAATAAATAATCAATATAAACAAATAAATAAATAAGTCCAAGTCCAGGTCTGGCACCAAGTACCAAGTCCAAGTCTTGGGTATCAAGTCTCAATTCTTAGTCTTTGGTACCACGTCCCAAATCTCAAGTCTGACTCCCTGTTAAAAATAAGCTTATTTGCCCCAGAAAAAGAAGGAGAGAATGGATGAGTTCTGAGTCATGAGTCCAGTCCAAGTCATTGGAAACCTCCACCCTGAAATGAGTCAAATCACCAGTGCGACTCAAATCCAACTTGAGGATGAATCTCACGACTCGAGTCACTATCCCTGGGAAACAGGAAACTGAATTCCCTCCAGATAGTTGGGCTATTATAATAAATAGGCTGTGCACTCTTTCTGTCCAGCAACAGAGCACATTTTTTTTCAGAACAAGGGAACTAGGTATGCTTTACCACCCATCTCTCCGCTTGAAGGCTAAGCAATTCCCGAACCAGTTGCAGAAAGGCATGACACGTCACTGGTTGCAGATTAGAATTATTAAAAGCACTGGGCTAAAAAAAAAAGGGGTGTGTGTGTCAATTTTTTTATTTTTAAAAAAGGTCATTTGGAAACACCCTCCCCCAGCCGCGACTCAGTGGTCTGATCAAAAGCCTCTTTTGGGGCAGAGCATCCTCGCAGCTTAGCTCGAGCCGAGGCGGAGGGACTAATCACTGCCGGAGCTGCCTGAGTTTGATGCTCTCTGCAGGAGACTCTCAAATGTGTCTGAGATGCTGCTGCAGCTTGGTTGGCCATGTTTTTTTCTGTGATGAATATCTCGGCAGGGAGCAGGCTGCCTGTTGAAGGTCATGAAACATTTCTGCTGACATCGATGTTAAATGCTAAGTTCTTTCTCGCTTTGTACTCTGAAGTGGCCAAGCTCTCTACACAGCGACGCCCTCTCCTGCTAGGGGGTTGTTTACCAAACTGATTGCAGTGCCGGCGGTGGCGTGCCCGGTAGAATGGTCAGAGGTGGG
The DNA here is from genome assembly GCA_037367245.1 of Phrynocephalus guinanensis. Classification (NCBI taxonomy): domain Eukaryota; kingdom Metazoa; phylum Chordata; class Lepidosauria; order Squamata; family Agamidae; genus Phrynocephalus; species Phrynocephalus guinanensis. The sequence continues at coordinate 104,715,109 of CM074740.1, read as the reverse complement.
AAATTGGGGTTTAGGGGGATAATACAATTCCCCAAATTCCACAAACAGCATAGACATGGTGGCTGTAGCCATTTGGAATTAGTTTATTTTATTTCAGGAGTGTGTGTGTGTGTGTGTGTGTGTGTGTGTGTGTGTGTGTGTGCAGGACCGGCGCTTCCATTAAGGTGAACTAGGCAGTTGCCTAGGGCGCCAAAATGGAGAGAGGGCACTGGCCAGCCTGCCGCCCCCCCCCCCCCCCCCCGCCGCTGGCCACTGCCGTCCGTCCCCCCCGCCCGCCAGCCGCCCGTCGCCGTCTGCCCATTGCTGCCCCCCGCGCCCATCGCCGTCCCCCACCATCCCCCGCCCCCTCGTCCCCCCCAGCCATCCGCCCACCACCCCCCTCCCCACCCACCGCCCCTCACAAACTGGAAATAAGATTGCTGGAAGAAATACTACTCTGATAGCAGAAAGTGAGGAGGATTTAAATAGGTGAAATAGGAGAGTGAAAAAATGGGCTGAAGCTCAACATCAAAAAAACTAAGATCATGGTCACCGGTCCCATCACCTCCTGACAAATAGAAGGGGAATAAATTGAGGCAATGTCAGAGTTTATTTTCTTGGGCTCCTTGATCATTGCAGATGGTAACTGCAGCAACGAAATTAAAAGACACCTGCTTCTTGGGAGGAAAGCAATGGCAAACTTAGACAGCATCATAAAAAGCAGACATCGCTTTGCCGACAAAGGTCCGGAGAGTCAAAGCTATGGTTTTTCCAGTAGTGATGTATGGAAGTGAGAGCTGGACCATAAAGAAAGCTTACATCAATAATACGATTTTGGCTGCTGCCTTTTTTTCCGGAAAGGGGTTGAACCATCGACCTTTAGAAATTTACCCTCACAAATGAGTGAGGTTTCTCCAGTCAAAGACCACTACCGCACTTTAGATTCGAAAACGCCTTTATCTTAAAGACAATTTTCCTTAAAAATCACTGTCCGCTTTTCAAATCGCTGTTTCTGAACAGCCCCCTTGGCCACGCCCATTTTTGACCACTGTGTCAGTTTTCCTTGAGACGACCACTGGGGGTGGTGTTTTTTAAAAATGAATTTCTGCACCCCCTTTTAAAGCGAGTTGGTTGAATTTGTGGACATACTACACCACTTTTTTTGGCCCCCCCCCCCCCAGTTTCTGCCATTTCCCTGTCATAGGACACGCAAAAAAAGAGCCTGCCACAAAGTAAAGGGGAACCACCTGCAGCAATTCTGCTTTGATATATGTCCCTTCTGCAGCCGTAGAATCCCAAAGAGGTTCTTATCAAAGGAAATGGTCTCAAATTAAAAAAGAAGTTGGTTTCTGTTTGTGGTAAATGAGGGAGAGCCAATGCCACATTCTGCCACTAACAGCTTCTTCCTTCCCAGCTTCTTTTGAACCAGACCTATTCCGCTTACGGTCTCAGTGCTTAACACAGGGGCTTGTCTGGTTTTCAACTACAGGCATCATTTGTTGTCATTATAGTTCCTGCCATAATAAGTCTCTTCATCTTGAAAGTGCCACCGTTCTAATCCAATTTGCCCAGAAGACCCATTATTGTGTTTTCTCAATCAGAAGTATCTTTGCAGTACTGGACACAACTTCAGCTGAACAAGTTAACCAAAGTTTATCAGCATCTTAGTTACTAGTGACGAGGTACTTGTGTTTTTCGGATGTGGGGGATCAACCCACAGCCTTGGTATAGCTAGCCACATTTTTTCCAGCCAAATTGCTTTTTAAAGGAAATTTTTGGAGACATTTGGAAAGCATTTTGCTTTCACAATTTTATGCCGATCTCGAAAAATTCCTCATTTCATTTGAATAAAAAGAATGAAAATTGAAAAGAAGTAAGTGATGCAATGAAGAACTCGAGAAAGCATTCTGGGAAGAAATGACTGTACATCCCTTTCAGAGCACAGTAACAAGGCAGGAGATTGTCTTATTTTAAAACATTAAAAGTTCCAAAGGTTTTGACACATGAAACTCTTAGAGGGAAGATTATGTATGGATCTATGATTATGATTATGATTATGATTATGATTCATCATCATCATCATCAAATTATCACACAGCAGACAAGATAACTATGCTGGATTTTGTATTACAAATCACTAGTTGAACGCTTCCCAAGCATTTAGGACTATGTGATGTATCGGCGAATTGTGCAAGCAGATACCAGTAAGGTGCCTTTCTGCAACTGACTGATGGTGACTTTGTCATCTCCAATTTCTTCTAAATACTTGCTTAGCTCTTTAGGCACTGCACCCAGCGTGCTGATTACCATAGTTGGCTGACTATAAGATAGAGGACTCGTATTAGCTGTATTCAGACTGATGAAGTTGTTTGTATGAGCAGCGAAACATTTCTATCTCTCAAGGAAAAAGAAGTCGAGTAGCCATGACTCAGCTTCCAGATAGACTCACCTGGATGACTGAGAATCTTCACAGACATCTTCTTTGAAAGAAAATATTTCCCTAACTGATGCAGCACAATTCTAAAGCCATTCCTAAGTGGACGCATTGCTTTTTAGATCTGCCACTTTCTTTGTTTAATTACATTTAAAAAAAAGCAACAGTCACTGTGGCTTGCTGAATAATGGCTGTGGGAGAAAGTGGGAAAGGGAGGGAGGTCTAATAGATTCCATGGGCACTGCCCTCAGAAGGCAGTGCAGCTCTAGCAGTGCCCTAGCTGAGGAGAAAGGGGACAAGGGAGAAAGGGGATCACCAGTATTCTCCTTGCTAACCTCTCCTTCCCATCTAAAAACAAGTCTGGATGTTGAGAGCAACGTTTCGCTGCTCCTCCAAACACCCAGGTCAAAGCTGACTGTAAGATGGAGGACTGGCACTAGCTGTATTCAGACCGATGAAGCTGTTTGGATGAGCAGCAAAACGTTTCTATCTCGCAAGAAAAAGAAGTCCATTAGCCATGACTCATCTTCCAGATAATCTCACCTGGATGACTGAGAATCTTCACAGACATCTAAGAATGGTTCTACACTGGTGTCGGTGACAGTGATGGACTGGAGGAGAGGGAATAAATTGAAACAGGCAAGACAGAGGTGCACCTGATCAGGCGAAAACCAGATCAAGAACTAAGGTTGCAACATGTGGTGGATGGGGGGTGATGTTCCCTCTGAAAGCACAGGCATGCAGCTTGGGAGTGATCCTGGATTCATCCTGGCACCCAGGTGGGCAAGTTTCGGCAGTGGCCAGGAGTGCTTTTGCATAGCTCAAACTGGTGCACCAGCTGTGCCCATTTCTTGAGAGGTCTGACATGGCCATGGTGGCACATGCCCCAATTACATCCCCAGCTGGATTACTGTAATGTTAGTCTCTTTAGTCTGGAAAAAAGGCGCTTGAGGGGGGATATGATTGAGACATACAAAATAATGCAGGGTATGGGTAAAGTGGATAGAGGGAAGCTCTTCTCCCTCTCACAAAATACCAGAACTAGGGGACATCCACTCAAATTGAGGGCTGGGAGAGTAAGAACTGACAAAAGAAAATATTTTTTTACCCAGCGTGTTGTTATTCCGTGGAACTCCCTGCCACAGGAGGTGGTGATGGCCTCTGGCCTGGATGCCTTCCAAAGGGGATGGGACAGATTCCTGGAGGAAATGTCCATCACAGGTTACAAACCATGATGGAGATGTGTAATCTCCAGGCTTAGAACCGAGGTACTTCAAGGGCCAAATGCAGGGGAGTGACATCAGGAGACAGATATCTAGTCTTCTGCGCTCCCAGAGGCATCTGGTGGGATACATTGTGAGATACAGGAAACTGGACTAGATGGGCCTTTGGCCTGATCCAGCATTGGCTCTTCTTATGTTCTTATGTTCTAGGTTGGGTTTTTTTTTTGCTTTTGCTTTCCCTCTCCCTCTTCCCTTACTTACAATATATTGCAAATTGTTTTAATATACTGTACTTTAATTTTAACATCTGAACTTTATGATGTTCGCGTGGCTGTTTGCTTTAAGGAGACAGAATAAAACAAATGTACGTTCTCAGCTTCCCTGAGATGCAGACCTTGGAGAAAGGATAAGTGGTTGCATTCAAGTATTTTACATTTATATTATACAACTTAATATATTTATAGGATAAATGTGCCATTTGGTTTTATGCTGTTAATTGTCAGTTAATTTCTTTATTATTTAATATATGTTCTAGCTTTCTGTAAACGGCCCATAATCGAGGCTCACCCTAATGTATGAAATAAATAAATAAATAAAATATTATGGAAAGGTTTTTTTTTCCAACTATCACGGAATCCCTTAGTAAACAAGGAAACGCTTCTAATTTCTGTACAGCCTTGTTTTTACTGCATTTACTCCCAGCCAAATCAAGGAGTATAACGTGTTAAGTAATTCTCACATAACCCCCCCCCCAAATAAATAACGCCACGAGCACCTACAGCCGCTCTTTAGAAAGGCGGTTCCATGCGTGGCGCCTTTGGAGTCCTCGTAGACTACATTAACCGGCGAGCACCGCGCCCCGAGGCCGAGGTGCATTCTGGGACTCGCAGCCCTCCTCCTCCTCCTCCTCCTCCTCCTCCTCCCCCTCCCCGCCCCTCCGCCGGCCCCGCCCCTTCCCCGCCGAAGTTTCCTTCTTCCTCGAGCACGTGAGGGTCTACGGAAGGGAGTGAAAGTTTCCCCAAGGCCTGTCACTTTCCCGGGCTGGGCTGTTGCCCCGGGCAACCGCTCCTCCTCCAATAGGAGCGCGGCGGGCGGGCGCGGGAGGCGGGCCGTCCCCGGCTGCAGGCCAATGGCGGGCGGGCCAGCCAGCGGTGGGCGGGGCCCGGGGAGGGGTCTCCTTGGGCAGGCGGCGTGTCTGCTGGTCTGCTGCTTCGGGGCCTAGCCGGCTTGACCGACCCTCCTCGGGCGCCGCGGCCATGGGGGGCGGAGGGAGCGCGCCCCGCCGAGTCACCTTCGAGGCGGACGAGAACGACCACATCACGGTGGTGAAGGGCGTCCGGGTGAGCAGCCGCCTCTCCCTGCTTGGCAGGGGCAGTCATTCAGAGCCTGGAAAAGTTACTTTTTTTCCCCCCGATAGCTCCCCGAGATACCCTAGGCGGCACGGCCTGTAACTTATCCTGGAGACGCTCTTCTTTTTTTGGGGAAAAAAAAGTAACTTCCCCGCCCTGTCGGCGGCACGGTAACGGGGTTTCTCCGTTATGTATGCGTTCGTTACTAACTCGTTACATTTGCGCCGTGGGCCACCGACAGTGAGAGGAAAGCAGCCGTACGTTCCTTTCCCCCCCCCCCCCCCCCGCCTGCTGCTTTGTCCTCACAAATAACCTAGCCAGGTAGGAGGGGGGGGAGGGAGAAAGAAAAAGGGGGAAGGTTGACCTTCCAAGGTCATCGCTGGCCATTCTGGGCCTCATGGTGGGCCTGAATGTAAGTCTTGCCCCCCAGTCTAACCCTTGACCCCGTCTAACTCTTGCCTCCCCGTCTAACCATTGCCTTCCCTATCTAACTCTTGACCTCCACCTAACCCATTCCCTCTTCCTGTCCAACCCTTGACCCCCTGTCTAACAATTGTGTCCCCGTCTAACCCTTGACTCCGCCTAAGCATTGCCTCTTCCTGACTAACCCTTGACCCCCTGTCTAACCTTTGCCTCCCCCATCTAACCCTTGACCTCGTCTAACCATTGCCTTTCCCTGTCTAACCGTTGACCTCCTGTCTAGCCATTGTGTCCTGTCTAATCCTTGACCTCCACCTAACCATTCCCTCTTCCTGTGCAACCCTTGACCTCCCCGTCTAACCATTGCCTCTTCCTGTCTAACCCTTGACCCCTGCCTAACCATTGCCTCCCCCTATCTAACCCTTGACAGCCCCCTGTCTAACTATTGAACCAAGCTGCTTCCCACCCTCCCACTCCCATTAGCGTTGGGTCATTACATTGCCTTCCCGAGACGGAAAGATCCTGGCTGGTCCATACAGAGAAAAAGACCCAACTTCATAGAATGACAGAATCATGATCTTGGAAGGGTCCTGGAAGGCCATTGAGTCCAACCCCTTGCTCAGGCCAAGAATATACAAATCAAAGGATAGCCAAAAGATACCTGCCAGGCGGTTATCCTAAATTTCTCTCGAATGCCTCCAGTGCATTCTCTCAAGGTCATGAGTTCAGTTGTCATACTGCTCTACCAGTTAGGAATTTTTTTCTGATATTCAAGCCATTATTCCTTGCACGACATATGGTTAACCCATGGAATCTGCTAGGAGGACTCATGGCAAAGGGTTCTCGTTTCGGAATGGGTTGAGGAGAGATTGTACACCAGAAATGGATTTGTCAGCAGTGGATTCTTTGAGTGGCTGGTCATAAGGATGAAGTAGTTGCAATGATGTGAAGTATTCAGAGAGGTAAATAAGGTTCCAAGTGTGGTATTGTAGAGCAAGTTATAGGCTTGGATCATGGAGACTTGGTTTTGAATCCTGTCTTATGGAAAGTCATGAGGTGGAGATGATGGTGGCTTTGGTAAAATACTGTATAATAATTGCATGCTGCCAAGTCTGATCCACTACAAGCTTTCTATGGGTTTGTAGGTACAGAATTTACAGAGATGGCTTGTGGTTCCCTTCTTCTAGAGCAGTTTAAATATGATTTCAACTGATCTGGCCACCAATAACATCATAAGTTTTAATTATATGTTATTTTCATGCCATTTTAATTTTATTTTCATTATATTACTGTAGTTTATGTTTTTTATTTTATGGTATGAATTGTATGGTTTTGTTCTGCATTATGTTGTATTGTATTGATTGTTCTTAACCGCCCAGAGTGGCCTTGCTGCCAGATGGGCGGTATAAAAATCCAATCCATCCATCCATCCATCAGTCAATCAGTGGTGGCGAACTTTCGGCGCTCCAGATGTTTTGGACCACACCTCCCAGAATTCTAAGCCTGTATTGCCAGTGACAAAGGACTGTGGGAGTTGTGGTCCAAAACATCCGGAGTGCCAAAGATTCTCCACCACTGTTCTAGAGGATCCCCGGGACTGTGCAGCTTGCCCAAGGCCACATAAGCTGACTCTTTCCAGAACTCCCAACTTCTGGATCCTTAGTCAGATTTCTTAATTACCGACCTCTCCAGCCAGCTGCCACTGGTAAAAACACTCCTTTAATGCCTCATTTGTATTGAAGACCAGTTGTGGCCTCTTTAGGTTGGGTGTGACTTGTCAATATGCGACACACACTAACCACAGTGGCCCAGTACTCAAAGACCTAACTTTACTGGACCAGGTAGCGATGGTGGTTGGTGGATCTTGAGAGTGGCAGACCAAATATGTAATTTTTCCAGCTCTGTGAAATGAGAGTTCTCTGCCATGGGCATTGAGTTGGCTCCAGTGGACGTACATTGATGGCCTTGACAGGGCTTGGGTGTCATGTAGCATGGTTCTTTTTACAGTAGACAGGCATTAGATGACCTTGTTAATCATGCCTTCAGCCTATTTCTAGGCTCTGAGATGGTGTTGGTTTCCAGGAGCCGAGCGGGTGGGAACTGAGAGGAACAGGAAGCTGGATCATTGATCTGATCCAGGACGAATCCTGTTGTACATAATTGTGCTGTTTTTTAAAAACGGGAGAACGAGCACAGAAGCAAATTGTAAAGTGCCATTAGAGTAATATCTTGGTTTAAGCGTACCTTGGTTTAAGAGCCTTTTGCAAGACAAGAAAACATTTCTTCCAAATTTTGGCTTGATCAACAAGCAATGTCTTGATATACAAGCATTGGAGCAGGTCACATGCTCGCAAGTGAGCCAGTGGTGCCCCTCCCCCCTAGTTTGTGGGTGATTGTCTGGAATGTTCCATCTCTGACAGCCTCCAAAGCAAGGGGGGAGAGAGGATGAAAGGTTTCCCTTGCACCAGCCAGGAACAATTTTGTGTTTGAAATTTTATTATTTTGTATATAACAAAGAAAAAACGCTGTCCTCCATGGGTTCCAGTCATATTCATATTACAGTAAATTTAAGCCTTATTCTTTGTTTCTCTTTTCTGCCCATTGATAGAACAGATTCCATGTTCGATAAAATTCTGAGTCCTCTTTTCCTTTTATTTTCATTGTTAGTCTGTCCATTTCTGTGCATTCCAAGATCTTCTTAATTATTCTTCCATCCACTGGTATTTCTTCCTTTTTCCAATATTGTGCCCATACAGTCCTCGCTACTGTCAAAATATGTAACATTAGATAAATGTTTTATTTATCTAAATTCTCTGGTACTATTCCTAATAAAAATAGTTCTGTTTTAAAGTGTATCTGCTTTCTTAACATTTTGACAAGCCAAATATGAATTTTAATCCAAAACAGCCAGGAACATTTTCAAAAGGGGAGTGCAAATTAGGGGCATGTTTTATTTTTCTTTCTATTTTTCTTTAATTTGTTTTCAACATCCTTTCTTATTTTTCAAACCATTTCTAGTCATGGGGCAGCTAGTCAAGTGCATATAGGGCTACAAGATGCATTTTATTAGTGTCACGTTAAAAATACAGAGTAAAATCCAGTTGTTAGTCTCAAACAGAGTAGATTCTATAGCTAGGTATGTAAACCATGGTGTGGATGTGGACTTCTAGCCAACTTCTTTAGTGAGTTTTGGCATTTTATGTGTACAGTGTGTGGTCTATGGGGCCCCAGAATGAATCATCTGAGTTTCCATTATTTCTTATGGTGGAATTTGCATTGATATAAGAGTGTTTTGGTTTACAGGCATGTTTCCGGAATGTATTGTGCTTGTAAACCGAGGTATGACTATATAAGAAATCAGTATAAGTGTACATATTTGGTATGAATCCTTCATCAGAGGGGCGGGGAAACTTTGCCCCCCCCCCAATATTTCGTACCACAACTCCCACAGTCCTTTATCACTGGCAATATTAGCTTGGAATTCCCAGAAACATTGGAGGGCCGAAGGTTCCCCACCCCTGCTTTACTGTATCAGAGTGTGAACTAACCCACCGTAAAATACGGGCGCACAGTCAGTAAAAGCAAGGCCTTCATCCACCAGAGAAAATTATGAAGGAGGGCCTCTGGATTAAAGTTACCTGTCACACTGTCTTCTCCTGTCTCAACACCCCATACTGTGAACAACTGGAGTGGAAATTCTGGAGCTCAGCCAGTTTGTCGTTGCGATTACTATTGTTTGATGCCTTATGTCAGCAGGAATCTTTTGGAGTGCCAAAAAAAAGTGTCCTTCTACTACTTTAGTTGTTTCTTATTAGACAGCTGTTGCCTTCTCCTCTTGATTTAGAAGTGGCAAGGAGCCAGTTCCCTGGTCTGTTCTTCCACAGTCCTCTATATTTAAGCTGGTTCTCAACTGCTTGCAGCAGTTACTTGTCTCCTGTAATTCTGATATGTTTGTCTCTCCCTCTGCTTTTAATTGCAGGGATCTTTCTTGGAAGGAAGAGGTGCAAGTCTCTTTACACGGTTGTGTTTCTAATATAGCAGACTTGTCCAAACTTTGACCCTCCTGATGTTTTGGACCACAACTCCCAGAATTCCAAGCCTGTATTGCCAGTGACAAAGGACTGTGGGAGTGGTGGTCCAAAACATCTGGAGGGCCGAAGTTTGGACATGCCTGTAATATAGTATATACATGTATACTTGGTTGAGCCCTTGGCAACCTTATAACTCTCACTTAGCACCCTTGAGAGCTGGAAACCGCTAAAACATCACTCCTCAAATGCTTGCCTTATGAAAGTTTCATCCTGATTTGCTGTTTGTTCTTATTTGTTCATATCGTTGGCGTAAATGGGCATTTTCAGAAGACGAGTTCTACAGACTGCTCAGAGGTCTCAAGATATATGTTAAAGCAGCTGTTCCCATCCTTTATGGCACCAGGAATGGGTTTTGTGGAAGACAATTTCCCCACAAACCAGGGTTGTCATGGGAATTTTTGAGGGGATGAATCTAACTCTTTCTTATGCATGCAGGTGTGTGAAACCCCGCACCCCCGGCACTGGTTTCATCATGACCAAAACAAAAATGGTTATAATGGGTCTATGGGGAAAGAAAATTCCTGCACTGAGGGGGAAGAATTAAGAACATAAGAACCTAAGAAGAGCCCTGCTGGATCAGGCCAAAGACCCATCTAGTCCAGCTTCCTGTGTCTCACAGTGGCCCCACCAGATGCGTTTGGGAGCTCATGAGACTAGATATCTGTCTCTGGATACCACCCCCCTGCATCTGGCCCTTGAAGTACCCCGGTTTTAAGCCTGGAGATTACACATCTCCATCATGGTTTGTAACCTGGCCAGATGCCATCACCACATCCTGTGGCAGGGAGTTCCACAGACGAACAACACACTGGGTGAAAAAATATTTTCTTTTCAATATATACAATTGTAGACATCTGCTTAGGCATGCACCTTAGCTGAAACCTTGCTGACCACTGAGGAGGATACACACAGAGAATGAATCCTCATGACCTGGGGTTCAATCCCAAGTAGCAGGCTCATGGTTGACTCAGCCTTCCATCCTTCTGAGGTCGGTAAAATGAGTACCCAGCTAGCTCAGGGGTGCAGTGTGTAGCCTGCATGCTGTAATTAAACTGTAAACTGCCCTGAGTCTACTTGAAGTGGTATATAAGCAGAACAGTAAGCAGAATGGGGAGGGCTTTTTTGCACCCTCATTAACATGGTGCTGTGCAACCTGGTTCCTAACAGGCCATGGACCAGGACTGGTCTGTGGTCGAGGGGTTGGGACCCCTGTGGTAAAGGACTTCCTGCTGTCATACCAACATGCCTGTGTATTAATGTGTCTTTGTGCAGTACAGTAGGCCCCCCCTATCCACTGATTCATTATCCACTGATTCAGTTATCCACAGTGGGCAGAGGGAGTTAAATAAATAATTCAGCAGCCATAAAGCAAGCTACTGTCAGAAATGGCAACCATAAAGCAAGCTACTGTCAAAAAACAGCTGTTGTAAAGCAAGGTACTTTAACAAAATAGCAGTTTTGAGGATTTTTGGTGTTCTCTCTTATCCACGGGTTTCATTATCCATGGGAAGCCCTGGAACCAATCCCCAGCGGATATCGGGGTCATGCTGTATTAGGTCTGTTGAGTTTATGCGATGATAATGATGATGATGATTTTGGATGTGTCACCCAGATGTGTCACCCAGATTCGCAAGTCTTCGGCATTCTTATTTTATTTTAACCAGGTGTCAATTAAAAATGTCCCGATTGCCCAGGCATTTAGGGGTATTGGATCCTGAACAGTTTTGACAAAATGGTGAATTGTGGAACATTTAAGACTAACAGGTTTTATTTTCCATAAATATTCATAAACTGTAGCCCGCTTCTTCAGATGTAGAGTATGCAGCCTCAGAACATTTTTCATTTAATTCCTACTGCATGTTGGACCGGCTTCAATCTCTTAGGCATTACTGTATAAAATAATATATTTGCGATCTGTTGTGACCCTCTTGGAGGCCTATCTGTTGGAAGGGCAGGATGTCAGTGTTTTGAATAAAAACAGTTGTTCTTTTGGACCAGTGTGCCTGGTGTTAGATACCTTGGCCAAGCTACACGCTGCCTGTTCTACTGTCTTCTTGTTGCCTGGGATTTTCTTCCTTCTTTGACCTGTTGGGTATCTTTTTCTTTTGCCCTGACTCCTCCTTCTCATTTTCCAGAAACATTTCTTATGTAAAATCCCTTGCCAACAAAGCATCAAAAAGTAAATGAAAGGCAGATGATGATAATAGGGAGATGCTGAAGTGAAGGGTTTGTTCCTTCTGTCACTTAGATTTCCTTTCGTTTCACCTGGTACCTGCTTCTTCTCTGCTGCCATCTATTCTTTGATTCTTCCTTTTTCCCTTTGTTCTCTCTCACGTAAACATGTACTTATGTGTCCTTCTGACACTGCCTGGCTTGAAGTCCCCGTCCCCCTCTCCTCCGTTTTCTGGAAGAAAGATTAGCAAAGAAACTGTCAAGTTGAAACTCCATCACATCTGGCTGTCGGCTGCCCCCAAGCCCTTCATATCTCAAACAGCCTTGTCTGTGGAGTAGCGTTGTGAATTAACACCTCTCCCTTTCAGGACCTAGTGACTGAAAAAAGAATGTAGTTAGTGCCTGCAAACTTGAACCTTTGTCAGCACGGGTTCCATTAGCTCTTGCATCCCATTCTCAGGTAGTCATATTTGATAAGCTGTCCAGCTAACTACAATAGTATTTGTTGCCATGTGCTGTCAGGTCATCTCTGACATATAATGTGCCTAATAGGGCTTTCAAGGGGTGTAAGGTATGGTTCTACCATTAGCAACCTCTAGTGCAGTGGTTCTCAACCTGGGGGTCGGGACCCCTTTGGGGGTCGAACGACCATTTCACAGGGGTCTCCATGAGCCAGTGAGGAAAAAGGCACAAACGGCTTGGGTCTGGAGGAGGAGATGGAGGAGGGGGGGGAATGAGCTTGAAAGGTTGGAAGGGATGTCAGTCAACGGCACCGGAGACTGCGATTGGCTGAGGGTGCCTGTAAAGCAGGCATGTCCAAACTTCAGCCCTCCTGATGTTTTGGACCACAACTCCCAGAATTCTAAGCTTAGATTGCCAATGACAAAGGACTGTGGGAGTTGTGGTCCAAAACATCTGGAGGGCCGAAGTTTGGACATGCCTGCTGTAAAGGAAGGTTCTCTATGGCACCTGTGGCATAGTGGCCTGCCAAAGGGGGCTTTTGGCCTCTTCCAAGCAGGACAAGGGATCACCTCAACATGAGGAACTGTATTAAAGGGTCGCAGCATTAGGAAGGTTGAGAACCACTGCTCTAGTGAGTTTTCATGGCTGAGTGAGCATTCAATCCCAGATTTCATGAATCCTAATCTGTCATTCTGTCCACTACACTATGTTGCTTCTCACTTACTTGCTCTCTTATCTAATAATAACCACATGTCATCAATTCTAAACCCTTTCAGGGTTTTCTCAGTAGAGAATACTCATAAATGGTTTACTGTTTCCCCTTTTCTGGGCATGGCCTTGCACTGTGCAGGTTGCCGAAGGCCATACAGGCTGGCTTTTATCCCCAGGAGGCACAGTGGGGAATTAAACTTCCAACCTTTGGCCAGATACCTAAAACGCTGAGTTATCTCGCTGGCCCCTCGCTTTGGAACCATCTCCCGAGTGAGCTGTGCCTAGCACAGTCTTTGCCTGCCTTTAAAAAAGCCACGAAGACCTGACTTTTTCGTGACGCATTTGGCAACCTTTAATTTTTTTTTTAAATTCTATTCCTCCATCTTGCCGATTATTTTATTTTATTTTATTTTATTTTTGTCTATCAATCCTAGTACAGTCAATTCATTTTATATACTTTTTTTCTAATTACAGTATGTTGTTTTGTTGTTGTTTTTCCTTAATTGTTCCTTGACTGTTATTGCTAACCGCCTGGAGTTCCTTCGGAAGGTGGGTGGTATAAAAATAAATAAATAAATATATACATAAATAAATCTAGCCAGACACCTTTTTACTTACAGTTAATTATGTTTAGTCTGCAGTTCAGATTCTTTTTATTTGTAAAATGAGAGGAAAACATTGAGGATTTTTATGCCATTTGTCTCTATTGTATTTCCAAACTGCCAGCCAGAGAGATGGTGGATATTTACCACTAATCAACTGCAAAGGTGGATGATTTGATAGTGTTATAAGAATTTGAACTATAGAAGACCGTCCCTTGAGCAAGGTCATGGAGGTTAAAATGAAACAGGGAAGACCGCCTTTTCCCTGGAGGCAGAACAAGATGTAATATGTGGAATATGTACTTTGATAAGTTTGCTTATAAATTTTTGGCATTTCTGTTGTCTTCTCAGCTCTCTGATAATGTAATAGAGCGTATGAAGGAGCCTTCTTCACCGGGTGGAAAGTCCAAGCCGAAATCTGGCTCTGGTGGTGGAAGCTCGGTTGGAGGTGCATCAGGTATGTTTCCATTCTTCTAAGAAGTATGAACCTCATAGTATTCCTGAAATTATTTGGGAAATGTGTTAGTGTAACTTTTCCTTGGACCCAGATATGTCTGTTTAACTGTTCCAGAGCCACAGTTTTAAAAGCAACTCATCTGAATATGGATCCAGTAATTATGGAGCATAGTGGCATTGATAATTTGAAAAAGGTGTGGCATGCATATCCATTGATTCCTCGGGTGACAGACTTTACCAGGTTCAAATGTACTTTTTTTAAAAAAAGTGATATTTTGGTGTGGAAATCAATCAGCTGGTTAAAAACTCATGCAACACAATTGCCAGAAGGTTATTGTATCTTTTTAAAATGTATTTTCTTTTCTAAATAAGGGGGGGAAATACATGTTGTTTTGATATTAAATAATTACACAACACAGAATTTGTATCTGTGTATCTGTGCATATGAATGTTTCAATGTGTTTGCTAGGACTACAATATAGTATTTGCATGATATCTGTTTCTTAGAAATCAGAAGGTATCTGTCGTCAGCCGGTCTGCTATATGAAGAAGGTGTCAGTGAGAAGTCCCTCAAACAGGGACATAGAATACGAGACAGGGTCTCACACAAGATGCAACTAAGATATGGGCTGACAGGGTCCAATAAAGGACAGAACCAAATATGACACACACAGCATCTCATATGACAATGTGTACCTCAGAAAAATATGTGACAAGGACTAAAATATTTAATAGGGTCAAATAGGACTTACCATACTTATTTAATGTATTGTGATGAGTGAATTAGGCATTTACTGGAGAAAATATGCCTGCCATTCCAAATGTGTAAATGTTAGAAGTTTTTTTAATAGATGTTTATAGTTAATTTGTAAAAAGTTATTTTATGTATTAAGCAAGGCACAAGCAATTATTTTGCTGGCACAGGCACACTAAAGGTAGAACACAATAAATTTTAATCTGTAAAATGTTTTTTTTAATCTAAACTCTTCAAGTTGCAATTATCAAACTCTGCTAATTGTATCTGTGAAGATTCTCAGTCATCCAGGTGCGTTTATCTGGGAGTTGAGTCATGGCTACTGGACTTCTTTTTTGAGAGATAGAAACGTTTCGCTGTTCATCCAAACAGCTTCATCGGTCTGAATGCAGCTGGTGCAAACCCTGACTCTTATAGGCAGCTTTGACCTCTTGGCAGGAGGAAGAAGGAGGAAGGGACCATGACACGAGATGTAAAGGACAAATGGGTGAAGAATCTCTCAAACAGGGAACTCACCCAGACAGAGAGAGAGGTCCTACCCAAAGGCCTAAATTTTGCCATCACACCCAAACAGGTTCCGGTTGTGGATTTCATCACAGCGACAGAATCAGCCATCCACAGCAACAATCTGCCAGCAGCAGAAGCAGAACTACTCAGGATAAAAGTCTCTGCTGCATTATCCAGTGCTCAACCACCACCATCCAACCTCACCAGCCAAGAGAGAAGTGCTGTGACATCCCTCAGCAGGGATGAGAGCATCACAATTCTGCCTGCGGACAAAGGAAGGTGCACTGTCGTCCTCAATACGGTGGACTACCACGAGAAGGTTATCACACTTTTAGATGATCAGCATACATATGAAAAACTAAGAAGAGACCCCACCAGCAATTACAAGAAGAAAGTAATAGAATGCTTAAAACTCTTGGAGCAGGAAAACGCAATTGACAGGGTGACCTACCACCGGTTATATCCCGGAGAGGCAGTCCCCTGCTTTTATGGACTTCCCAAGATCCACAAGCAAGGAATCCCCCTCAGACCTATTGTCAGCAGTATAAATTCAGTGACTTATAACATCGCAAAATACCTGGCAACCATCCTAGCCCCACTGGTTGGACACACGGACCACCACGTACACAACTCAGAAGAGTTTGTTTCTAAAGTCAGGGAGCTCAAACTGGATACAGAGGAAACCATGGTATCCTTTGATGTTACATCACTCTTTACCAGCATACCCACCACTGATGCGCTAATAATGGTAAAGAGAAGATTAAGAGAAGACAGCACCCTCACCTCCAGATGCCGACTCAACCCAGACCAGATATGCCTGCCTCCTGGACCTGTGTCTGAATACCACATATTTCATGTACAGAGGGGACTTCTACAGACAGAAGCATGGTTGTGCCATGGGTTCTCCAGTGTCACCAATTGTTGCAAACCTATACATGGAAGAAGTGGAGAAGAAGGCACTCAACACCTTCCCAGGGACAACACCATCTCACTGGTTCAGGTATGTAGATGATACCTGGGTGAAAATCAAGACGCGGGAAGTACAGGCCTTTACAGACCACATCAGTGCAGTGGACCCTAATATTAGGTTCACTAGAGAAGACACCCAAGACAACAGGCTGGCTTTCCTGGATTGTGCAGTCATCATCAGACCTGACCGTGGCCTGGAAGTAGAAGTTTACAGGAAACCCACCCACACAGATCAATACTTACTGTTCGACTCCCACCATCCATTACAGCACAAACTAGGAGTCATCAGGACCCTAAGCCACAGAGCAGAGAGCATCCCCACCTCCACAGAAGCCAAGAAGAAGGAAGACAGGCACCTGAAGACAGCACTTAAGGCCTGTGGATATCCAAAGTGGGCCTTCAACAAAGCAGTGGGCCATCCCAGAAGAACAAGGGATCAGTCTGAGACCCAGACCCAGCGGAAGAACCTGGTCATTCCTTACATGGCTGGAGTGTCAGAGAAGTTTAAAAGGATTTTTGGCAAACACCACATCCCTGTTTATTTCAAACCCACAAACACACTAAGGCAGAGACTTGTCCACCCAAAGGATCCGGTACCCAACCATAAAAGGAGCAATATAGTATATGCGGTCCAATGCAGTGAGGAGTGTTCAGACCTCTACATTGGGGAAACCAAACAGCCATTAAACAGAAGGATGGCCCAACATAGGAGGGGTAACAGCTCAGGTCCAGAATCAGCAGTACACCTCCATTTGAAGGAGAAAGGGCACTCTTTCAAAGATGAGGATGTACACATATTAGACAAAGAAGAGAGGTGGTTTGAAAGAGGAGTAAGGGAGGCCATTCATGTGAGCATTGAAAATCCCTCCCTCAACAGAGGTGGTGGCCTCCGGCATAGTTTATCTGCTACTTATCAAGCTGTGCTTTCCACACTACCAAGACAAATCAAAAAGCCTTTACCACCAAGGCCATAGCTAACGACCATTAACGACCCTTTCTTGATAGGTTTCAGCACCTTAAGCCATGGTTCACCTCAAGGCTAAGGATACCATTGTCTCTCTAACGAGCCTATTTAGTTCATCTGATGAGCCTAATTGAGGCCAGGGTGACTAGAGGTCAAAGCTGCCTATAAGAGTCAGGGTTTGCACCAGCTGCATTCAGACCGATGAAGCTGTTTGGATGAACAGCGAAACGTTTCTATCTCTCAAAAAAGAAGTCCAGTAGCCATGACTCAACTCCCAGATCTGCTAATTGTAGGATATATATTATTTATTATAACAAAAAGCCAACATATTTAAGTGGGTAAGTCCATGCACGATTCTTTGCAATATAAAACTAGTCAAAACAAACAAACAAACAAACAAACAAACAAACAAACAAAATTCCCAGATTTGTCTACATGTTGGGAGAGGTGAAACTGATGCAAGGATCAGTATTAGATTTATAGGTTTTAGTTTTTCACGTTGCTGGTACCATACTTGTGTTTTCTGAATTTGAATTTGGCTCTCAGGCTGAGAAAGCATCTGCACTTATATAGGCTTAAACCCAACTGCCAGTCTCAATTAAAAGATCTCGTGCCTCCCTGAGAATTGGTGAGGCCTTGAACCGCCAGGCGAAATTGTTCCAGGTGGTTTGAGACCTCACCAATTCTGGTCTGCCAGGGCCTCCTCCTAGTGATTTCACTAGTGAGTAATTCACAGCCTTTTAAAAATCTAAAATAGAGGCCATCCGTTCTGACCTCCACTCTGGTTGCTCTGATCTATCCCCGAGGGTGACTGGTGTTGCACCCTCTCGGTCGCCTCCGTTTGATGAGTTTTGGCCTGTAACACCAGCTGAGGCCTCCAGGGCGCTGGCTTACTGCAGACCGGCGGCTTCTCCGTTTGACCCCTGTCCGTCTTGGCTTATTAAGACTCCGGAGGGAGCATGCCTGAATAGGCTTCATTGATTGCCATTGCCTCCTTCAGGGATGGGATTTTTCCTGTCAGCTGAAGGAGACAGTGGTGAAGCCCATTCTTAAAAAACCAGGCTTGGCTGTAGATGATATGTCCAACTATTGTCCTATAGCCAATGTTCCCTTCATGGGCAAGGTGGTGGAGCGAGTTGCCGCCATATGGCTCCAGTCGTTCCTGGAGGAAAACCTTGTCTTGGATCCTTTCCCGTCCGGGTTTGGGCCGCATCATGGGACTGAGACTGCCCTGGTTGCACTGCAGGATGACCTGTTGAGAAGGGCCGACAGGGGTTGCTCTACCCTGCTGGTCCTTCTCGACCTGTCAGCGGCCTTTGATACTGTCAACTACGGTTGGCTCCACTCCTTCCTCAAGGTCTGTGCTCAGTGAGTGAGCTTGGGGGGTGATCTGTCGTCTCCCTGGACACTCTCTCGTGGGGTGCCCCAGGGTTCGGCTATCTCCCCCATGCTCTTTAATAGCCATATGAGGTCGCTGGCTGGGGTCATCTGGAGTTTTGGAGCTTGCAGTCATCAGTACGCTGATGTCACACAGCTCTATCTCTCCTTCTCCACTTCTGTAGTGGAGGCTGTCCAGACTCTTGACTGCTTCCTGGCTGTGGTCTTGGAATGAACCAGGACCAACAGGCTAAAGCTCAATCCAGAGAAGACTGAGGTTCTGTTCTTTGGGGGTTCTCCGGATGGGTACAGTGGCCCTCTCCCCAGTTTGGGTGGGACTGTCCTTCAGCTGGTGGAGAGAGTGAGGAGTCTGGGCATTGTCCTGGACCCGGCATTGTCCCTGGATTCCCAGGTGGCTGCTGAATCCAGGTCTGCCTTTTACCACCTTAGGCTCATCACACAGATTTGCCCATACCTTGATGGGGACTCCTTGGGAACAGTTGTGTAGGCACTGGTCATGTCGAGGATAGATTACTGTATTACATTGCTCTCTACATGGGGCTCCCCTAGACCCTTGTTTGGCGATTGCAGCGGGTTCAGATTGATGGTTGGTGCGGCCAGGTTTGATCTCATCACCCCAATTCAGGCTCACCTGCATTGGCTGCCTGTTGCCTCCCGAATAAGCTTCAAGGTGTTGGTGTTGGTTTACAAAACCCTCCATGGCTTGAGTCCTGAATATCTGGCAGAGCGTTTCTCCCAAAGGTCAGAGCTGGCCCGTCCCACTAGCGCCTCTACGGCTTTCTCCCAGGGAGGCCTGTAAAGCTTTAACATGCAGTAGGGTCTTCTCGGTGACTGCCTCGGTGGCATGTAATAAATTGCCAAGCAAGATTTGCCAGGCCACATCCTTGGCATCCTTTAAAAAAGCCTTGAAAACCTGGCTATTTAGGGATGCCTTTGGCAATTGCTAGGTGTTTTGTTCTCCCTGTGTTCATTGTTTGTTATGAGTTTTGCCTCTTGGTGGGAATTTGTTGTTTTGTCGCTGTTATTGCCTTATATAATGGGGTTTTTCTTTGTTTGCTTTCTTCTTCTTCTTCTTGTTCTTCTTCTTCTTCTTCTTTTTCTTCTTCTTGTTCTTCTTCTTCTTGTTCTTCTTCTGTTTTGGGTGCTGTTTTATAAGTTGTTGTAAATCGCCCAGAGTTCCCATTTGAGGAAAATCAGTCTGTGGTATATAAATACTACTACTACTACTACTACTACTACTACTACTACTACTACTACTACTACTAATAATAATAATAATAATAATAATAATAATAATAATAATAAACTATAGTAGACCCATTGGTTCAATGGGATTTACTTAAGTACTGTATTGAATTAACTTCAAACAATTGATTTCGTAGTCTACTCCAGTTGGGATTAGCATTTGGATTTAGGCTCCTCTTTCAAGTTAGGCTTGTAGGCAGTAAGATAGGCATTTGCAAATTATGAAGACATGTGAAGCTTTTTGTTGTTGTTATAGCTCATGAGGAGAAATAGCCTCTTGTCAAATGATAGTGCTTGGCAATGTAAAATAGATCCATTGACCTGAGAAGAAGAAAAAAGTACAATTGTAATAAAAAAGGTGAAGTCTATTCCTTACAAACATCTTCTCCCAGGTATCTGAGTAGCTTTAAACACACTGAAATATTTAACAAGCACAAAATCTTTAAAGTCTACCCATCTTTCTTTCGTAGAGCTATGTGATGACAAGTAATTTGATCAGTCTAGTTTGAATGCCTTTTCTGAATGCTTGTGTTAAAAGCAGAGCTTAGGCGCAATAGGCAAATGTAATGGCTTAATTTATTTTTGAGCATTACCAGATTCTTGAAGAGTTAATGTACTATTTTACAATGAAAGGCACAGAAAAAAAGATTGCTAAGAAGGAGATGCCTCTTGGAGCAGGACGGGTTTGAGAAGCTATTGCTGTAATCCGTTCCCCTGCGGTCAAATTGAGAGATTTCTGCAGGTGTGTCTTTAAAAGAGTGCTTGACCATTTCTGACTTGCCTTTGGACACAGAGTGCTGGCAACACCCCCTCTGTCTGACTTATGTTCTATATGCAATTAGGGGGCTTGGGTTAGATGGAGAACCTGTAACTCACCTAGGGACGGAATCAAGATTTCCACCCAGGCTTTCCAGTTCATGACAGGATTTGTCTCAGTTGGGCTCACCACAAGGTGCCTTGATGGGTGGATTTTACTTCTTCCCCAAATATTGCGGGTTGTTTTTTCTTCTTGGCTAGAGTGGAAGGATATGTATAATTTGCATCTGCACAGTATGATTTGCAGTATGTCCATGGAGTTTCCTTGGCAGGAATACTGGAGTGGTTTGCCAGTTCCTACTCTAGGCGCCTACAGGACCTGGTATTCCCTGGGGGCCACCCATCCAAGAACTAGCCAGGCCTGACCCTGCTTAGCTTCCGAGATCAGGCGAGATTAGATGTGCTCAGGGCATCTAGGCAGCTATGTTGCATATACAGGATTTCAATTTCCCTCTAAATTTTGTTTGTGCCGAGGAAAGCGAACCAAATTGACTTCCTTTCCTCTATCTCTACATGGACGAAATGACCTGTTTCTTGTACTGTAGTTCTATGATGTTCAGTTTCCCAGTTATGGCTTTTCCAATATTACTTGTGACTACTGGGTCCTAATCTGGATAGATTCCACTGAGTCTTCCTGCATTCTAAGTGAAGTGCTATGAGCTTGGCTTCCGGGAGAAAAAAAATTATGTTTTCTACTTTCTTTTGGCAAAAATTTGAAGAATCAATAAAAACATTTAGAAGTTATATGGTAGTTCTTCCAGCTCCTGATATTGCATGCCACATTCTGTCTAACTCAAGATAAACTGAAGATTTCCCATAAATTCAAGTAATAACGCACCTAGCTCAGATTTATAGTCAAGAAGAGTATAACACGCAACTGTGTAAACAGATTGAACATCTGTCTGCTGCTGTCATGCTGTGTTATGGAGTTGAGCCATTTTGATATGAAAACCATATTTTTTTGTATTTATTGAATAAATGGTAGAGGCAAAGGGACACAGATACCACCAAGAAAGATAAGCTTAATTTCTCCTGTAGCTACTTATATTTGCATATAACGGCCCCAGATCTGGTAAGTTCTGCAAATTTGTCCTTGCCATTGTGTATACAAATTGAACAATACTGAGCCCAGATGGGTTAATGGTGCCGCACTGGTTTGAAGAGAAGTCACATATGGATTTAGGCAGGTAAATAACTGCTGTTGAGAGAGATTGTAACTTCTGAGAAGTTCACTTTTATTGGAGTAGAACATTAAACTAGGTAATAATGAAGCTTGGGAAATGACATTAATGAAGTTTTTTTACCTGGTAGTTTAAGAAAAGACAGGTGGGCTTCCATGCATTTCAGTGTAAAGCAAATGTGCCTTTTCTGTATTCTGTGTGAGACGAGAAGTAGGAATATGTGTGTGTGGAGGGCGGCATTACTTGCCGACTGCCTTGACAACTTAAAAGCTAATTTCAAAACTTGGTGATGTGTTTTCTTTTGGTTGATCATCAGTAAGAATAGGATAGCTATTCAGTTTCCTTGAACCTCAGGCAAAATTAACAACAGTAAAAGAAGGTAGAGATTTTTGCTTTGTTGTTTTTGTCTTCAAATGGACAGAGTTGATAAACATTATGTCTCTGGACTACAACTTCCAAAATTGCCCTGCCGTGATTTCCTGGCTTAGCAAAAAAAAAAAAAAAAAAGCAAAAACAAAAACAAAAACAAAACAAAACAAAACGTTATAGTATGCGGAGAACAGAATTTTTGACAACACCGTGTTGTCCCTTTATCAAGGTTTTAGACACATGGTTGTGACAGAGTCCATGTGTTGTCAAAGTTTCAGAGCAGTGGGTTTTTCATTTCATGAGAGGGAGAAGAAAAAGATACTGTATTTTTCCGTCCATAAGGTGATTTTTTTTTTTGCAAAATTGCTAGACTTAAAATTAAGAGGCGTGTTTTACACAGAAGTAAGCTGAGGAGAGGACTCCACAGGGAGTGCCTGGGCAAACAAGTGACGCCTACACGCAAACAGGGCACCCTGCGGTTGGAAGACACAAGCTGCCTCTTTCGCAGCCCTGGGAAAAGTGGGTGTTGTCTTATACTTGGGAGTGTCGTATAGACAGAAAAATACAGTAGTTCTCACACATCTTTTAACCCTTATCAGAAGATTCTACATGCACGGTTAGCCCTATACAGTAGTTAAGTATAGGGTTTCTCAATAACCTTGAGAGGATCCAAGCTCCTACAAAGCTCCTCCACTGCTTTCTCTGGAAGGTGTCGTCTTTGGAGCACAGCTTTGTCTTCATTGTAGTTTTATTAGCTGTCATGCAAATCGGTCAGAATTATATGTATTATATTATATGCATTACAAGCAGAATTATATAGAATTATATTTTTCTATTTGGCGATGGTAGCGATAGCGATGGGGACGGCAGCAGCAGCGGGGGGGGGTCGGGATCGGCGGCGGCCGGGGGGGCTGGGGTGGAGGCGAGGACAGCAAGGGCGATGGCGGCAGGATCATCGGCAGAGGCGGCGGGGGCAGCGGGGATGGCAATGGCGGCAGTGGGGATGGCAGAGGCGGCGGCGGGGGTGGGGCCACAGTGGCGGTGGCAGGGTGGCGGTGGCGCATCCAGCGGCGCACACAGCGGCCACGGAGGCGGGTCCAGGAGAGGCTGCAGCTGCCCGGCACCCGCCCCCCCCAAGCCCCACAGGGCCTGGAGCCCGGCGACTTGGCCTCTTTCCCTCCCTGCTTCTTCTCTATTCCTGTTCCTCCGCAAATTCATCATGGCTGGTCCAGAGGAGGGGGAAGTAGGGGGGGGCAGGGAGCATGTTGCATGCCAGGCGAAAGCTCTCTACGTGCCACCTTTGGCACGCGTGCCATAGGTTCTCCATCCCTGGTCTAGTGTATCTGTCTTGAGGAATATGAGTGTTGCTTGGACAAAAGAAGAAAATGTGGGGGGGAAAGGACCTATTTGAAACTTCGAGTTCTTCAGCAGGATTCTGGATAAGAGAGGTAGAGCAGTGTATAGCCAAGCAAGTGATGAAACAGGAGTACTGTATAGCAGACTTTGTAGAATGAGCCAGGTGAGACTGAGTAAGATAGATGTTTAATTTTAGATACCTTGATGTTGATGAAACTTCACTTACTTCCTTGAAAAGATCTGCTGAAAGTGTCTGTCCAATCAGATAAGCCTTACCTAGCCTGATAGCTTTTAAAGAATCTACAGTAGTTGATTTCAGCATTGTGGTGCCTCTTCCCCCCCCCCCCCCATGTCGCCCATGTCCTTGACTCAAGTACGTTAATTCTTCTCCTTAGTGGCATGGCACATTGTTGTTGAATTGTTGCCTGCTTTTCTTTTCAAAGAGCTGAATCTCATTTAGCGGAAAAGTTTTTCAACCGTCAGTACTAGGATGCCTCCTAGGCTTTTAAAGAAATTTCAACTCTCGTCTTTTTTGTCCACACCACAAATCCTTTCTGTAAAGGGATAGCAGAAGACAGATAGACAGAGAAATGAACAAATGAGATTCCTAAATAAATGTCTTGTTATGCTTAAGAGACACCAGAACAAAATACTCTAGTCAGGGGAGCCTCGCTTCCAATTTAACCGTTGTTTTGGCTCAGTGAGGTGGCCTCTTCTGGTTGGGGAGAGGGTACTAGTAGAATCTGGGCTAGGGGCAGAAGCAGTGTCCTACCCTATGTGTTTCCACCCCCCTCTCCACATCAGAGGCAGGGCTGACATAAACCTGTGTTCTTGTCTCAACCTCCTGGTGTCTGTTGGGCTGTGATTGGGCTCATCTCTGGCAAGGAGAGTGAGATGGCTTACAGAGATGAAGTGGAGAGGTTGACCAAGTGGTGCAGAATAAAAAACTTGCACCTAAATATAAAGAAAACAAAGGAGCTTGTGGTAGACTTTAGGAGGCAGAAAACTGATATTCAACCACCGGTGATTGATGGGACTGGTGTGGGTTACAGGTTTTAGATTTTTGGGCATTGAGTTACAGGAGGATCTGTCCTGGAGTGTCAACACAAGGGGGCTTGCAAAGAAGGCTCAGCAGAGACTATTTTTCTTGAGAACCTTAAGGAAAAACCATCTTCCACAAAAGCTGCTGCTGGCCTTCTATCATTGTGCAATTGAGAGTGTGCTTACTTACGGGTTATGTGTGTGGTATGGAAGTTGTACCCACCGGGATAAGACAGTGTTGCACAGAATCATAAGAATTGCAGAGAGTATTGTGGGCTGTTCACTCCCCACCCTAGAACAAATTTATACTACCAGGTGCCACTGTAAAGCATTAGATATATTAAGAGATCCATCACGTCCTGGTCATCGCCTCTTTGAGTTGCTGCCATCGGGACGGAGATATAGAGTACTGAGGGCAAGAACAAACCGTCTCAAAAATAGCTTCTTTTTTAGAGCAATATTGGCCTTAAACAGAAATCCTGGACTTTGAAGTCAGCTTATTTTATATGTCATATTTTAGTCATTTTATATGTCATATTATGTGTTGTGCCTGTTTTTAAATCTATGTGAAATGTTTTAAATGAGTTTTATATAGCAACCACAAAATGTCGTTGTTCCTGCAAGGGGGCAATGACAATAAAGATTCCTATTCCTATTCCTATCCTACATTAAGATGCAGCCAGTTTAGGCACATGCCAAGGAAGTCCAAAATAAGAGTTAGGCAATGCGGAGATCATGTTACAAGAGGCTCACCAGAGAAGCAGACAGATGAGCAAAATCAAGGGGATCCATAGCCAGATGACAAAAACATCAAGCCACACAAGTAAAATAAATAAATAAATAAGTATGCATCACAAACAGACAGGTTGAGTCTGGGAAGTATAGTTAAGCTTATCCAAAGAGACCTAGAATACTGATGTTAGAAAGAGCCTATTAAGCCATTGAGTCAAACCCCTGCTCAGGGCTGAAATACAAATCAAATGATACCTGTCATTTGGTTGTCTAAATTTCTCTTGAATGTCTCCTGTTTCTGAGTGTTCACTACCTTCCAAGATCATTGGTTACATTGTCATACTGCTCTAACAATTAAGAAGTTTCTGCTGACACTCAACCAAGATCTGGCTTCCTCAGTTAGGGAGCAACAAGCATCAATATACAGTATATAGCTGTAAAGCACTGGAATCAGAAAAGACACTGTCTCCAGCAAACAAACCGTCCCTACACCCTACACAGTGGTTCTGGAGGCCTTCCTTGAGATCATTGATAGGCATTTGCCCTCATGTTATTTTGGGAAAAATAGCTCTTCTCTTAAAAAGCCTTCCTCTACAGCCAAGCATCTATTCCGGAAGCCTCCATCTAGGCTTCCATTTTTAATCTGCAATATTTAATTGGGCTAGGAGGAGGTTCTAATTTGCTGTTTTTCTGGAGATTCAGGTCCCTGCCTCCCTAGTGTTCAGAATCAGGCATGAAAGTTTCCCCACTTTAGAAGGAGCCACATTCTTTAGGATCCATCTATACTTTGTCTGCGATGGATTCCAGAGACCCTGGCTCATGCTTGCTGGAAGACTCATCTGGGGGCCATGATGACTTTATGACTCTGAAGGATTGTATCTGCCCATGTCAGCCATCCCTGCCCTCTTTCTTATGACCTGCATCACAGAGTCCTCTTCAGCTACAGGGATCTGTAGAAGACCTTGAAGCCTCTGCAGGCCATTATGGCCCAGGCACCAGAAGCAGAGCCTGTCCTGTCCGGAGAAGACTCTTTCCTTCCAGGCAGAGACAAAGCCTTAGACAAGTGATGGCGAGTGCCCAAACTGTGATTCAAAACCCACTATTTTTTCACAAAGTGCCCATATAGCAATTGAACCTGAATATGGGTGGCTGTGAAGGGGCGATGTTGGGTGCCCACAGAAAGGGCTCCGAGTGCCACCTTTGGCAACCGTGCTATAGGTTCACCAACACTGCCTTAGAAGAACAATAGCATCTCAACCCCCAGAAGGCTGGAAGAGAAAAACTGACAAAATTTTCCAAGCATATTCCAGCTGTTTTCGGCTGCTGAGCAGTAGAAGCTGTTGTGAGAGAGGTGCCCCAGCTGCAGGCATGCAGAGAATTCAGATATCCATGTCTGCAACATCTTTTTTTTTTAGGGGGTGGGGTCAACCTTAATCCTTTTTTGCTCCCTGCTCTCACTCAGCATTCCCTGTTGCCTGGATGAATAGACCTCCAGCCTAACCTGATCCAGGCTGCTTCTTGACTGTGCTCATATCCTGCCTTTTCTTCAACTGTACTGTTGCCTTGGTGAAATCTGGATTTATGGACAAATCCTGCCTGACGTTCTGACAAAAATTCTTCTTATTCCGTGGATTATGGTTACTGGCTCCCTGGTGGCTGCAGTTGGGTTGGTTTTGGAGTTGGGGCTTGACGAGACCGCCCGGTAGATGGTCTGACTCTTGGCTTGCAGATTCTTGTAGCTTGAGCAGGACCCTCTAACTGCTGCCTCTCGAGACTGCCTATTTCTACTTTACTGCAGAGCAGCAAGTCCAAGCCTATCTTGTACCCTTCTGCAGTGTTTGGGACCAAAGTGTGTAATAGAACAAGAACCATCCTGTCTTTAGCTGGCTATTTTAGGAATATAGGAAGCTTCCTTATATGAAGACAGATCATTGGTCTACCTAGCCCATTTTCCAAAGGGTCGGGGTTAGACTGTAATTTACCATATCCCTATCTTATCCATGTAATAGGCAATGTATTTGTTTAGCTAGCCTACTATTATCTCTGATTGATAGAGTTTCAGGGAGGATTCTTTCTTAAGTCTTGTTAGAGATTCCTTATAGTCCTTAGTAGTCTCTCATTTAAGTGCTGATGGGGTTGAGCCCTGCTTGTTAGGCCTACAACTGTCTTGGGCTGGGAGATTTGTGGAACAAAATTCTTCTGTTCGGTCATATGCATCCTGAAGATAAGGAATGATGGGTGTAGGCCCAGAAGATTCACGCTCCAATGTGGAATACTAGTGTGAGAAACAGCATTGCATGTTGAATCAGGGGTGTAGTAATGGCATTGTGTTAAGACTACTTCCTGCTTCTACTGAGGGCTGAAGGAGCTAGGTTGTGGCCAACGTTTTACATATGGGACATTCGTGTTTGTTACTATTCAGCATCTCTTTAATCATCAATCTGCTATTAAAATAATAAAACAGGGATAAATTGTAGTGTAACCCTGACTTCTTGGGGAAAAATAATTTTTTATTCTTACTTATTGAGTTTTTATACCACCCATCTAGTAAGGAGTTATATAACTGACAATGAGAACAATAATACTTACACTACACATATATTTTTAGAAGTTCACTAATTATCTTAGCTGACTGGGTGTGTTGTGGAAGTTTTATAATCTCCTTATTCAAAACAAAGGCAGTATCATCACACAGGACATTGAGTTGGTTCTAGCTAGTGTTTGTGTCTTTGTAATACAGTATTATCTTTTAAGTCTAGTTAATGGCATTATTCAAAATAGATTTTACACAATTGATATCCTGATCAAAATTACAATGGTGTATGTAGCGATGGCCGGTTTTGTTTATGTAATAGTAGTACTTTTTGTTCTTGAAGTAGGCATTCTTTAGAAGTACCATTTTTGCTTCAACAGATACTATAAAACAGGTAATTGTAGTGTAGCATATTATGAGCTTCTCTGGTCTCAGGTGGATTATTCAAAATTAAATTTCACGCTCTCTGACCCAAACCTAGAAGTGTTCTGTTTTGGTTTTTACTCAGTGCAGATATATACTATATGAGGTTTCCACCAAGTAATTGCACAATTCACAGATAAAGCAAGAATATTTTATACAACAGTGATTGTGGTAGCTGTTTCATTTTGCCATTTTGATATAATCTGTTTTTGTGGGTTGTAAAAAGCAGCCTTTTAGTATATGTACTTCTCTCATTTTGGATTTGGAATAAAAACCAAGCTTACTCACTAGAGCAGCAAAAAAATAAAATACAGACATAAAGATTTGATGTCTCTCTAATGCTTTTGCTAGTGTTATTCTTCCTGAACATTGCACCTTAATGCTGCAGGAAAAAAACTTCAAGAATATAAAGTATTTTTAAATTTATTTTGTGAACACAACAACATTTTCTTTAGCAAGGAAAGGTTGCTCAAAATATAGCTTTTCAAAATGGACGACAAGCAAAGGCAGGAGGGTGCTTCTCCTCCTTGCTGGTCTCGGCATGGGGAGTTGCTAGATGTTATAAATGAAAGTTTACCAATAAAGACTTCAAGACTGCAAAAGATAATGGTGTGCGTTCCAGAGAAATCTTGGGAGAGTATTCCACTCATAGAGGGGCCAGCAACAAGGAGGCCTTCCTTGTTGGTACTGATGTGTTGCACACCAGCTAAAGATAATTTCAGCGCACAAGCAGACTTAACATGATAGAAGCAGAGTGTTAAGGTACTGCAATCTACCCAGTCTGCGAAAGGTCCATTTTGATTTTCCCCGCAAAGTTCTTCACCTAGGGGGAAAAAAACTAAATGCAGATGTTCTAGATGGAGGATACTAGGCTCAGTAATACTGCAAGCAAGAAGGATTTTGCTGTTGTTCTAGATCAGTGTTGGCGAACCTACGGCATGGGTGGCAAAGGTGGCATCCCTTTCTGTGGGCATGCAACATCGTCCCCTCACAGCCACGACACTTCCCCCTCCGCTCAGAGCACGCCGCTGTGCTCTGTGCATAGAGCTGGGCGAAGAGGAGGCAGCAGTTTGGGGGGGGGTCCTTCGTAGCCCCCGTTTACTCTCCAGCCACACCGCTCTGTGGCCACAGAAAATTCAAAAACCTGCTGTTTGATCTTCGCTTTCCCAGAGGGTAGCACCCCTGCCCTTTGAACCTCACATTTCCGAAGGGTGCTTTCCCTTTGGGAAAACAAGGATCGAAGGGCAGGTTTTTGAATTACCTGCAGCCACAGCAAGGGTACCATGGCTGCGGTACATTCAAACGTCTCCTCTTCAGTCCTTGCTTTCCTATAGGGCAGCACCCGAAGCATTTGTAACCAGGGTGGATTTGATTTAAATCACATTTTAAATCACTTGTCAGTAGGGCTTGATTTAAATCATGATTTTCTACATAAAGACTCATTTTTTGCTGGAGTTGTTTTAATCTTAATATTTACTACCAGATGGTTTCATTTTTAGAATAATAACTTTTCAGATTAGTTTTACAGTTATATCACAAAATTACTGATTTGGTGGCTATATACCATTAGATATACAAGGATAGATCATTATGAAATTCTCTATTATTGCAAGGTGAATTATCTCCAGTTTAATAGGTTAATCATTCATATTTGGAGAACTGTTTTGTTGTTTTTTATTGGAAGCATTGAAATAATCATTACCTTAATAATAACAATTTAAATAGTTTTATTTAACCAAAACAATAACATTACAGGTTTTTCTCCTCAAGCGAGAGAGTGAGAATAATATGATAACCCTAAGGCCGTTATATCTCAAGATGTGGAGGACTGTGCTCAAAAGGTTTCACTTTCATTTTACTGCTTGCCTGTCCCTTCTCAAACTTTGCTCCTTGTGCAGACCTATTCTATTCTAAACACTTGAAGAAGTATGGAAACAAAATGGAACAAGCTCGGAGGAGAGCAACAAGGATGATCAGGGGACTGGAAACTAAGCCCTGTGCTGATATACTGAAGGAACTGGACATGGTTAGCCTTGAAGAAAGAAGTTTGATGGGAGATAGAACACACTCTTTTTTACATCAGGGGTCCTCAAAGTTTTCAAACCCTCTTTACATCAGGGGTCCTCAAAGTTTTCAAACAGTGGGTCAGTCCACCCCCACCCCCAGATACCACTGGGGGCTGGACCACAGTCCAAGGGGGGGGGAAAGGCCGACATGGAAAAAAGGGGGGAGGGAGGGGCAAATGGACGGAGCCCCCCACGATTGGCCCATGATCATTGTGTCTCCAGGGCCCCAGCAATGCCTCCTGCTCCAGATCACCACCCTGAGGTGCCACCGCTGGGATCCCTCTGCTGCGCCTCCTCCTCCTCCTCCTCCTCTTCCAGCGGCAGTGGCTAGAGCGACTGTCCTTCCTTGCTTGCTTCATTATGTCGGGAAGGAGGTGGCAGCCCAGGCAAACTCAGGCCCCTCATCACCTTCTGGGCAGTCACACAGTGTGAGGAGCAGCAGCCGCAGCAAGGGCAGCAAGGCTGGTGCCACTGCGCGCAGATCCAGACGTGCGCCCTGGCCATCACGCCCTCACTGTGCCCTGGAGGGAAAGCTACCTCCTCTTTTGGCCCGGCCCGGCCCGGTCCGACTTGGTGTGCTGCAAGGGAGGGAGGGAGGGAGCAAGGGTTGGGAAGGAGGGAGGGGAGGCAGGAAGGCCTGCCCAAAGCCACCTGCAGCCCTCTCACTGGCCGAGTCCAGCCAGGCTGCGGTGCTCTCTTGGCTCACCAGCCCGCCCATCACCAACCAGGGACAAATGCAGCCCCGCCAGCCTTCCAGGAACCAGGCCCAGGCCACCGTTGGCCTTCCCTTCCCTTCTCTTCTTTCTCTGCTACCTCCTCCTCCTCGCTGGTCTCTAACCCAGTGGTGGTGGTGGTGGCCTCAGCCTCCAGCTATGGCTGGGCTCCCTGGGAAGTCACCCCATTTCCCCCTCGGTTGGTCACTTGCCATCCATCCATCCATCAGTCCACTGCTGCAGCTGGCTGGCCCTACTTCTGCCTGCCCCTTCCTTTCTGACAACCACAATAACACAGGTGGTGGCCACAGAAGGCAGGCAGGCAGGCAGAGTGGAGGAGCAGGGACAGGGCCTTGGGGCCTAGGAGGGAGCGGGGGACCTTGCCGAAGCCCTCCCGTTTTACAGTGCTCCACTCAGCTGCAGCCAGAGCCCTGACCATCTAGGTGATGGGTGGGGAGGGCCATTGCTGTGGCCCTGCCGCTTAGAACTACCCCACTAGCCAGCGTGCCGATCCTCTGGGCGGTAGTTGGGGGGAGTGGGATAAGTGACATCGCCCACTGCTCAGCAATAGAAGCAGATGTGGAGTCTGGCTTGCTCACAAAGCAGGGGGTAGGTGGGGGGTTGCAATTGGTCCCGGGGACCGGATTCAGGACCTTGGGGGACCGCATCCGGCCCTGGGGCCTTAGGTTGAGGACCCCTGCTTTACATGCTTGAAAGATACAGTGGAGAAGCAGAATCTGTTCTCCGTCATCCCAGAGTGCAGGACATGTAATAATTGCCTAAAGTGAAAGGAAGCCTGATTTTGGCTGAATATTAGGCAAAACTTGTTAGAGCAGTGCGACGACAGAACCAGTGACCTTGGGAGGTGGTAAGGTCTCCAACACTGGAGGAACTCCAGAGAAAATTGGACAACCATCTGTCAGATCTGCTTTGACTTGGAGCATGGGATTGGATGCGTTGGCTTTAGAGGCTCCTTCCTGCACCATTATTCTGCAATCTTGAACTGCAGTACTTTCGTCTCAAACCACTCCCAACTGTGGAGCTGGGGAAAGGAGAACAGCTACCACTTCATGGGTGCTGGGCATGTTCTGGTCCACCTGCCAAGTTCAGAGGTGGGGAAGAAGGCTGCTTGCCGATGGTGCTGGCTGGAGAGGCGCCGCACCATAATGGGAGTTAATGCCGCAGCCTGATTAAGTATTGTATTGGTCTTGCTCATCTCAGTCCTAGCTTTCCCCTTAACCAGCGCCTTAGTATCTTCAACTGGTTGCAGATTTAATTGTATTTTGGAGTGAAAGAACTTCGTGTCCTGTTCTTTGGAGAGGGGAACCTTTCCTTTTGGTGGTATTAAGAGTGTCTTTGTGTGTGCCTGCCTCTTTAATTTATTTTTTTAATTTTTAATTTAGAGCTCTCTAGAGTTCAGGAGAGGTTTAATGTAATATTAAGAATAATTTAGCCACAAGAAACGACTGTCTTATTTTTGTAGTCTCCCACTTGTATCTGAGTACTGCTGCCAATTCTTACTCAAGCTTTATGTTGGCTGTCAAGTCAAAGAGGCGAAGTAGGTGGCTTGGCATTTTCTCTTAGCTGCACTACTAGTTAAGCCTCCCAGTTAGATAGAAGTGAACAGCTTGAAACAAAATTTGCCTTCTCTCTGGGGGTGAACCATAAACAAATGACTCTAATAACGTTGTTATTCTTTCCCACTTTCTCCCGTCTCCCGGTTTGCATGTGTTATTAAACCCTTTGTTTTAAAGAGGTCCAAAGCTTCCTGAAAACTTGAAAGGCCGAACCTGATTTACAGGGTTATGTAATAAGGCTTGAGAAGCATTAATCGATTAATTGCTGTGATTAACAGATTAATTAAAAGCAGATTTAAGATGTGATTTTGCAGTTTGGTTGTAAACTGAGACTGGAAAAGTCTCGATATATTTGTTGCTAGCTGTTTTGCAAAACACAGGAGGAAAATTGAGGGTTGTGTGTGTGTGTGTGTGTGCATGTCTATACACATACAAAAAGAAAAAGAAATAAAGAGTTTTGCACAAAACTGGAGGCCCGAATAGTGCTGCATGCTGCTTAAAAGCACATAATTGTTTTTGAATAGTATTCATTTGATTCTTGTATTTACAAAATCTAGCTTTAAATTTCTTACTGCACTGGATGATTTTAAAGCTGTTTTTTATTAATTCCTTGTCTCTTGGTTTATCTTTGAGATTGTAAACTTGCCCCTGAAGAAGGCTTTTGTGGCTGAAACACTTTGGGCTTTGTTTTAAATATAATACATATACATTTCTACTTTCTTTGGCATTCAAAGATGTTTGTCTCTTTTTTTATTCATAGTTATTTGGATGAATCAGTTCTTTGATTTTTATATGAATCTACCATACATGATCACATATACTTTGGGTTTATAACCATTTATAACCTTGTGTTTATATCTCCCCTTGTGTGATTGCATTGGCACTATGTTTTCATTGTTAGTTTCTATCCTTAACTTTTGGTTGGTCTACCTTGCATGATTACATGGAATTATTTAATCTATTTAGTTGCTTGCACTCTCTTGTAGCTTTAATGAAGTCTTTTAATATATAATGTCGTCTTTTAATATACATTAATATATATTTAATATATAGAATTGACAAAATATGTAATGTATATTTAACAGATTGAAAAGAGAATTTAAAAAATGGAGTCAATCCCCTGTTCTCAAATCTGAATATGTCTTAATTGCACTGGACAATATATTGTCCCTCATTACTGTAAGCTGCCTTGGTTCCTTTTCCAAGGAGAAAGAGGGGGTAAAAAATACTTAAAATAAATAAATAAAACAATAGCTAAACATTGTGGCATTGTGTAATGTGTCCAAGAAACGGCATACATTCAACTACTTTCAAGTTGTCTTAATAATATTTATCACATGTCAATTTTGATTTACGGCAACCTTTTTCAGGGATTTTCAAGCAGAAAATACTTAGAAGTGGTTTGCCATTTCCTTCCCTGGGACTATGCAGCGTGCCCAAGACCACACAGGCTGGTTCCACTCACAGGAGGCACTGTGAGGAATCCAACTCCCAACCTCTATTTCTGCAGCCAGAGTCCTATACCACTGAGCTATCCAGACAGCTAATGTCTTAGAGGTGTGAGGAGAGCTACAATAACCCCCCGCCTATCGCGGGAGTTAGGGACCCACCTGACCCGCGATCATTGAAAATCCGCAATATGCGGATGCAGGTCGGGTGGGTGGGCACAATTCTAAACATCGTGCACCGCTCCCGGGGGGTGTGTGTGCGGGCGAGCGACGTGCGATGTTTAAAAAGGGTTCTCGGCAGCGGAGGCAAGCACTTGCCTCAGTGGCCGAGAGGCCTTTAAACATTGCACGCCGCTCGCCCGCACCCCCGAGGGGAGTGCGGGAGAGTGGCGCACGATCTTTAGAAAGGGCTCTCGGCCACGGAGCCAAAACCTTCCCCCCTTTCCCTCAAGCCCTTTTGGGGTACTGCGGTAACCCGCAATATAGCAGGACCGTAGTATATGAACTGCGAAAGGGCGGGGGACCACTGTACAAGGCAAGCTGCACTTAAATATTAATAATGTGCTTCTTCCCAAGCTATTGGTCAGAACGTTCTCATATTCCTGATGGGAGCACTCTAGAAGTCAGAATCCCCATGTGCTATTTACTATCTAGAACGTACGGTTCTGTGCGGTTATTGCAGGCTAGGTGGCCACAGAAATAGACTTTTCCCTGACCTTTAAAACTCCACTTAGTATTGCCTGGCTTTAGTGTTCAGGTACTTACCTGCCTTGAGCACGTTGTATGCTGAGCACTAATTTGTAATATGAACTGCAATTTGGTGTTAAAAGTGCTAGACGTGGAGGCCGGAAACCTGGATTCCAATCCTTGTTCAACCATGAAACCTTAGAGTGAATGGCAGCGGCAAACCATGTTTTGAATATTACATATACCTTGAAAACCAAAGGGTCATCATAGGTCAGAAGCAACGATATCAACATGGCATCTGCAATATATGAAATCTTTAGGCTTAGGCTCAGAATGTATTAGTGAGGAATCTCTCTTTCTAGACTAGAGCTTGTGGCTTAAGAGTGAAACTTGGTAAAACCTTAAATTCATAACCCTTAGTTCGAAGCAATTGAGGAAGAAACCAACGTTCTGTGAAATGGTTCCACCGCAAGTAGCAGCCTGAGCCTCCCGCTTGTGCAGTGGTGCGATTGTGTTTATGAACCAAATGTTCCACTAGTCAGGTTCTGGGATCTTATTCTCTGTACAAACTTAGATTCATTCTTGCTATACGCTTTGCGGGCTAAGCTGCATCACCTACATGACCATAGACCAGTGATGGCCAAACATTGACCCTCCATATGTTTTGGACCACAACTCCCACAGTCCTTTTTCGTTGGTATTAAAGGCTTGGAATTCTGGGAGTTGTGGAGGGCCAAAGTTTGGCCAACACTGCCATAGACCATTTAGCCTTGAGCTAAATGGCCATAGAGACATTTAGCCATGCTGTCAACTGACGAAGGATCAGTCCTGCTTCAACAATCATTTTAAGAGCTACAACCTCAGAACATCATTTCTGAGTAGTTGATCTTACTAGAAAAGGACATACTGACTGAAATCCTATTGGTGTAGCTAGACTATCATCATCATCATCATCATCATCATCATCATCATCATCATCATCATCATCATCATCATCATCATCTCA
Organism: Phrynocephalus guinanensis; assembly: GCA_037367245.1. Taxonomy (NCBI): domain Eukaryota; kingdom Metazoa; phylum Chordata; class Lepidosauria; order Squamata; family Agamidae; genus Phrynocephalus; species Phrynocephalus guinanensis. The sequence goes on along the minus strand of CM074740.1, from coordinate 104,679,425 downwards.
CAATGTCATTCATAATAATATTGTCCCCTTCAGACTCTGGGGTCCAGTTTTTGAAGCCTCAGGATGGTGGAGGTGAGGGAAGCCTTTTGATAGCCAAAAACTGATGCTGGTGGTCCTGACGGTTGGATCAGGACCTCTGGCAACCATTTTTGCTTATTTTGCTTCCCATCTCGAGATTACCAAAGGTTTCCCCAAGGCAAAAAGAGGGTTGGAACCTGAAAGGGTGGGATAGGAACATTAAATTAAATATCACTGTTGCAAGCTGATGATGTCCTAAAGTTGTATGGGATCAAGTCATTCTGATAGGCTTTCATCTGCTAAGTCCCTCTGCTTCCTTCTCTCAGACCGTTCTACTTGCTTCTGCCACCTCTTGATCTCTGCTGCTGTTCACAGAATTTTATGTTTACTTGCCCTCAAGTCCAATGTAGACCGATGGTGTCTGTCCCCGATGGGAAGCCAAAGGTGGAAATTTAGCTTCTGCTGAAAGCCATGCCTGTTTTTCCCTGGGCTGCTTGCTGTTACTGAGAGTGCCTCTTGGGCAGAGATTCTTTTCCATTACAGCATTTGCTCTCTTGTCCTTATAACTGGAAAACAACATTTTCGAGGGTGAGAGATTGATTGTTGTATTTGGTGTTTTCTTTTCTGCACTAAATTTTGAAACCTGGCTGCCTGTGTTGCTCCCAGACAATGGCTTTAAAGTTATGGATGAAGTTTGAAGTCCCTAAAATAGTTATAACTGATTATAGTTTTTTTTAAAAAAAGGACAGTAGGACCCCATATCCACTGATTCATTATTCATTGATTCAGTTATCCACTGTTGGCAGAGGAAAAAAATAAATAAATAATTCTGCAGCTGCAAAGCAAGCTACCGTCAGAAAGAACAGCTATAAAGCAAGTTGCTGTTGCAAAACAGCAGCTGTAAAGCAAGTTACTATCACAAAACAGCAGTTTTGGGACATTTTGGCATTCTCTTTTATCCACGGTTTTCATTATCCACAGGAAGGCTTGGAACCAATCCCCAGCGGATACTGGGGTCCTACTGTACATCCTTTATTGGTAGTTGGCTGGTGGTGGCAGCGGGGTGGTGGTGGTGGTGGTGGTGGTGGTGTACTGCTTTTAAGTTGCTGTTTTATAGAAGTAACATTAGTTTCTTACAGTGATATGTCTTGCAAAAAATGAATGTAAACGTTCAAGGTGCATTGGCGAGTCAAGCAAGTGATACTCCTTTACAATTCAGTCTCCTTCTTAACAATTTTAATTTCCATCCTTCCGAGGTTGGTAAAATGAGTCCCCAGCTTGCTGGGGACGGCGACAATGTGTAGCCTTCATACTGTAATTAAAAACTGTAAACCGACTACTTGAAGTGGTATGGGGCGGTATATAAGCAGAACATTTTGCTTTTTAAAATTGTTTTTAAACAATAAAAGTTACTTTAAAAGTTAGTCACCTTGCAAAAGCCAGCAAAGTTGTCCTTCAACAAAAAGACAGTCTAGATTTTTAATTTCAATAAATAAACTCTTTAAAATTGTTTGACACTAGCATCTTTTGAGCTCTTTCCTTAGAAGCGGAAAGCTTTTTAATTCCAAAAGGTGGGTAAGAATCATATTTATTCTGGGAGCAGGGTAAATGTATAAACCACAACACCAAATTTGTGCTTTTAAATTATTTAGTTTAAATTATTTATAGGCTATCTTTCTCTACATTGGGGACCCGAGGTGGCTTATACAAATGCTAAATAATGAATTGCCATCCACGTTTCCTCTAATTGTCACCTCTCTGTGTGGTGCTCTTTTCAGTGAGTGCGGCAACCCCCCCCCCCCGGGGTGCCATCCTGACCCTAACCATAGGGGTAGGAAGGCCCACATGAACCTTAAAGGGAGCCTGATTCCCACTTCCCCCCATGTCATGTGCCAGTTATGTGACTTGGGTACATGGCCAGGAATATGAGTGGCAGTTCATGGTTTATTATCATTATTTCTTTTATTTTGAATATTTTTACGCCAGCTTTCTCCTTGGAAAAGAACCCAAGGTGTGGCTTACAATAATGAGGGATAATATACAGCCCAGAACATTCAAAACATATTCAAGTTAAGAATAGGGGATTAGAAGAGGCATTTTACAACATTCAAAGGTAACATTAAAGGTACAACGAACATGTCAAAAGACAAAAAAAATATCCATTATGAGGAATGGAAACTAACATGGAGAACACTAGTATTCTTATGAAATCAGTCAGTGCAGTCATGCATGATAATCCATATAAAAGTTCACATAGTACTATGTTTCCCTGAAAATAAGACACTGTCTTATATTTATTTTTTCTCAAGAAGACACACTAGGGCTTATTTTCAGGGGATGTCTTACTTTTATTAAGTATAATATGCTTGAATGTCAGCCCTGCACACAACCATAGCTGAGCCCATCACGAGGTCTTATTATCAGGGTAGGGCTTATATTTAACAAATGCATAGAAATCCTGCTAGGGCTTATTTTTTAGGAAGGTCTTATTTTCGGGGAAACAGGGTAGGTAGTCCCTCATTAATCAGTGGCAGTATATTGATGGAGTTTACATTTATTCTGGCACCCCCCCCCAATAGGATTCTGGCCATTTATTCATTTGGAACATTGATGAGAAGGTTTGAGGGAATAATAATTGTCCTGCCTGCACAGGTTTAAGAAAGGAATCTAAAACGCTGATGGACCACCAGATGCAGCTCAGGTTGCGGTTCTTTTATTTGTAGGTTTGTAGGACTGTGTGTCTGAGGTAACAGAATCCATTACCTTCGGAGTGGAGCTGTTTCTTATTGAGGCGGTTTGAAAGAGTGCAATTGATTGCTGCATCGGAAGAGTGCCGAGAGGGCCGCTGCTAGTATAAAGCTTGATCAAAGCTGTTTGTGTGAAGGACTGCATGGAAATTGAGTTACGGGGAAAGAAGTACCAGGCAAGGTGAGAGCACCACAGCCGAAGGAGGTTGCTGGGATTGGAGGTGACAGGCACTGTGGAAACAATGGAAGTGGTGCAGGTGTGTGTGTGTGTGTGTGTGTGTAGAATCTTGCTGTATGCTCCCTATTGTTTCTTGTGTTTCCCAGGCATTTTTGTGCACGGTTTGGAACACACTGCGCCACGGGGGAAAAGGTGGGGTAGAGATTAAAAAAGCAACTAAAGAAATACAGTAGGACCCCCATATCCACTGATTCATTATCCACTGATTCAGCTATTCACGGTTGGCACAGGAAAAATAAATAATTCAGCAGCTGCAAAACAAGCTACTGTCACAAAGAGCAGCTGTAAAGCAAGCTACTGTTGCAAAACAGCAGCTGTAAAGCAAGTTACTATCATAAAACATAAGTTTTGGGGAACATTTTGGCATCCTCTCTTATCCATGGCTTTCAATATCCACGGGAAGGCTTGGAACCAATCCCCAGCGGATACTGGGGTCCTACTGTAATGTTGGTCCCCTTCTGCTGCAACTCCCGTGTTAGAATCCTGTTTGGTGGTGCAGGTCTGCCATTTTTTTTCTTTCTTAACAGTAGTCACCTTGAAAACTCCATGAGACATGGGCCTACTGTAGACGTCAAATCAAGAAGATAGCTGAAACCTATTAAAAAAACCCCACATGGTTTATTTTTCCCCGTGACAAAGATAACCGCTGAATTTGCAGTGACGCATTTTGTGAAAGGGATGATAATAAAAAGGCATCAGTCTTTGGGGAGAAAGACTTGCACTTTAGCAGATAGGAAGTAGGATTATATTTCAATAGTAGAACTTGATCGTTCGAGAGGAAATTAAGATGCCAAAATTAAGTTCTGGTTATATTAAATCTGTCAGACAATTGTAATTAACTTATTGCCCTCTGTTTGGGTATTGTGATGTTCTGCTGTGTACTTGAGGTTGTGTTAGAGTATTGCCTGAAACTGTATTTAGATACAGTAGACTGATTTTATTATTATATGTCGTGATGTGTTTTACATTTTTAAATGATCTCACACAAGAGTAATTGAGTTGTTATGATAGATATAAAATCCTTCAGCTTTTCATTCGTACACATACCCTGTACCTCTGAGGGTTGTATCTGCCCCCACTTCCGCAATATGTTTTGCTTTTTGTGTGCTGAAAATGACACCCCTTGATGCCTTTAAAAAGAGAGTACAAGAGGCTTTTTGCCACTGTGAGAGGAGGCAATAGAAGCTGGCCTGCCATGTGGCCTTGGATAGAGATGGGCACAAACCTTCGTTTCCAGATTCGTGTCCATTCGTCTGACCAGTACCACAGGTGCCACGTGTTATGTTCTCTCATTCCGTGACCAGATCCTCCACTCACCAGTCAACGCATGCTGCTTTTCTCCCCCTCTTTTGCCATTCAGCTAGTCTCGACAGGGGTGCTTGCTTTCCCTCCTCCGGTATGGGTTCATTCAGATGAGGAGATAGGGCAGGGATTCCTGCAGCGCTGCCTTTGAGGGGGTGGTTGCTAGAGAAGGCAGAGACAGAAGCAGGCGCTCCTGCTGGGAGTGGTTGAAAGTTTGGAGAAGGGGGAGAACAGCAGAGCACATTGGCTCATGAGTGGAGGATCCAGCCAGGGAGTGGGGGAACAAAATGTGTAGCACGTGTGCTGTTGATCCAGTCTGACGAACCTCGGAAAATCAGGTACATGCCCATCTGTAGACTTGGAAATTCACCTTCCCTGGAGAAGGAGTCTTGCCAGCTCCAGCCAGGAATGAGACTTTAAACACATTTCCTCTGCTTTCCTGTACTCTTTCCTCTGATGACTTCCACCAGCCCGAAATCCTCCTCCTCCTCCTATCAGGACTAGCCTTTTCCCCATGTCTTTGGTAACCAGCCATCTCTGTCTGCACCCTCCCCCTGATTTTGCTTTAACTAGAAGTCTGTTGCAGAGGTGATTTGCTCCCAGCTAAACACTAAACAGTTATAGAGTTTACTGTTTAATGATCTGGAAGATGAGTCATTTCATCAGGCTGGAAGTTGAGTCATTTCGTCACTTTGTCAAGACTGACGAAGCTGTTTGAATGGGCTGCAAAACATTTCTATCTCAAGAAAAGAAGTCCAGTTTCCACAACTCAGCTTCTAGATAAACTTACCTGGATGACTGAGAATCTTCACAGACATACTGTTTCATGATGCACTTTTAATTTGTTTTCTATAGTTTATAAGAAACAGCTTTTAAACACAATATATATTTTGGACAATATCCTGTTTAGCAGCAGATTGCATCTGATAGAGTCCCCCCTTTGATTTTGTTTTTTGCATGACTTCATCTCAATGTGCTCATCTAAAGTGCAACACATAATCAAAGAAGGAACTCTTTAACTGGTAGCAGTCTGTTGCTGCTACTGATGTCATTCCTACTGTGCTTGGGAGCTATGGGATAGGATGCAGACTGTTGTGATTCTAGTTGTAGATGTCTACTAATAATTCATAAAAGACTTGGGTCCCTTTTGGTTAGAAAGGTGAGATTGAACGAAATGAAATTATGTTATGTTTTGAACTTTTGGCGGAGGGGGGATGTGGTGTGCGGGAAACACTTTTGGCCAACTAGATTTTACTCTTTTCCTTTTACTGTGCATTGTTTTTAATAGTTCCACAACTTAATTAATGTCTTGTTCAATTAATAACACATCTCTGTATTGATTTTAGTATTGATCTTTCCTAGGGAATACTTTGACCACAAAAAGGGAAACAGAATGAAATCTGAATATAAAAAGACTAGGGTAGTCCAAAGTACTGTATCCAGACTTTGCTCAGTCTTTAGTGCTGTCCCAATACAAAATATGTGCTTTCTGTCCCTTTGGAAAGAAAATCTAGCTCAGGCATGTCCAAACTTCAGCCCTCCATATGTTTTGGACCACAACTCCCACAGTCCTTTGTCATTGGTAATCTAAGCTTAGAATTCTTGGAGTTGTGTTCCAAAACATTTGGAGGGCCGAAGTTTGGACATGCCTGATCTAGCTGTTACATAGACATGATGCAAAAAGAAGGGATAGAAAGAGAAAAAACCAAGTGCATCCAGGTACATTAAAGTTAAATAAAGACAGTGCTATGATTGAAAATGGTAGTTATGTCCGTCAGAGAATCTGACACCAGAACATCTTCCTAAGAGATCCACTGGACTTTATAGAACTCTGGGGTGGGGGTGGGGGTGGATCAGAAGCTTGTGTTCTTTAATTCTAGAATGAAATCAGACAATCCCTTTCCTATCGTGTCAACATTCACCTGGGCACCAAGGTATGCATCTTTTCGTGGTTGTAGTGATTCTAGGTAACACCACCAGGTCTAATACTACATGCTTTATTTATCAGCATTGCTTCTAGATACGGGCCCTCGCCACATGCCACCGAGGTCCTTATCCAGTGGCACTCCAATCTGGCTGCGTGTTCAGCCTTCCCTTCAATGCCTCCTTTGGCAGCCGAGCACTCTGACAGGGATGTGAGGGAGAGATTCTCCCGTAGCCATGATGGAATAATCTGGGATTGTAGTCCACCAAACATGATGTTTCCATTTCTGTTCTGAGTACAACAGAGAACGGTAGAGCCACATCTCAGGAATGGCTCTTGGTGGCCTCTTTCCTTACAGTTTGCTTTATCTCCCAGACATTCATTTCCCTACCCGAGCAAGTGATGGCCTTTATTTCTACCTGCAGCCCAGAGAGGAACAGTATTTTGGAGATTCCTACCAGCTTAATTTCTGTAAGAATTGTATGTCTTCCCCCCCAGGGTTTTTAAAGACCAGCTAGTTTTGAGAAATGGATGAACTGAAACTTCTGATTTGCCCTTTGAATTCACAATCCAATTTTTCCTTACTTAGATTCACAGAATCATGGAGTTGGAAGGGACCTCTAAGGCCATCAAGTCCAACTCCTTGCTAAGTGCAGGGATCCAGATCAAAGGAGATCTGTCAGATGGATCTTCAGTTTTCTCTTGAATGCCTTTAGTGTCAGAACACTCACCATATGAAGCAGTAGCTCACATCTGGTTTACTCAATTTATTTAATGCACTTTTGCAAGGAATCTTGGCTATTGTCCTAAGCACCTGTGCTAGTTTCATTGAACTCAATGGGACTTGCTTTGGAATGAGCATCTTAGGCTCAAGCAGTGTCTCTCTTAATCACTGCCTGTTTAACGGCAGAATAATGCTCTTCTTTAGGAATCAGTGCCTCAGTGCCATTTTTACGATAGAAGTGCATCTACTGAATTGCTGAAGATGAATATTAAGGATTGGAAATCCCATTTCCCCTTTCATTCTATTGTTGTGAATAATTTCAGGGAGGTTGATGTGAAGTAAAATGGCTCCCAATAAATTCCCGTCTATTGTCAGACGGAACAGCTTCATAAGACATTGGGTGAAATGCTCAACCCATAATTGGAAAAACTGCTCATCTGTGTGTACAAGTTATCTTACTAAAAGCAGCACCGCAAAACCCTTCGCATCATTGTCTGCTGCTTTGTTGTTTAATGTGGAAGTTTTAAGATTCCACCGCTACGCCCTCTTTTTGTGTACGCGCGTTAAAAGCCTTACAAACAACTACACTAAAGCATTTCCAGCTACTTATTTACACAGAAAGGAAATCACCCGCACCGTAATGGATTTACGGGAAAGCAAGTAACGGCAATTGGTGGTGAACATTCTTTTTTTAAAAAAAGTAGGGCATTCTTAAAGTACATTGAGCTGGTCCATTAGCTCTTGAAACGAAAATTCCTATCACCTGATAAAAACTGAGTAAATGGAGTGGATTGCACAGCCTCAATTAAAGTCTTCACAGTTTCATGTAAATGAGTTACGCAGGGTTAATACTATTGTGTTTCACGCTTTGAAAGTACACATAGAAGGACCTTTTGTGTGTGTATACCAATGCATGTTGTCTTACAGTGATCATTAAATGATCTGAGCTGGAGCTTCTCAGGTTTTACATGCATTATTTTATTTGTTTGTTTATTTATTTATTGGACTTTTATCCCGCCCATCTAGCAAATAGTTACTCCGGGCTTTGTGCCTAAAACAACCAATACAATGGAATAATGAATAATAGCGTAAAATAAAATAAAAATATACTAGATAGAAACTAATATCTAATGATAAATAAAAACAAAAGCTCAACATACTGTATAACCTGAAAATCCATAAGAACTAACAGCATATAAAAGTAGCAGCAGAAAAAGGGGAAGCAGAAGAAGAAATACTGTAATACAGTGGTGGCCAAACTTTGGCCCTCCAGATGTTTTGGACCACAACTCCCACGGCCCTTTGTCATTGGCAATACGGGCTTGGCATTCTGGGAGTTGTGGTCCAAAACATCTGGAGGGCCAAAGTTTGGCCACCACTGCTGTAATACATTCCTGTGCTCGGTACTGCTCTCACAGGTGCAAGAAGGCTGAACAGTTGTGTGAAAAGGCTTTGTGGTAAGCTTTGATTCACTTTTCTAAGGCACATGTCTTGACTGACATGTGGGTTCTGTCCATAGTGGCCAACACACTGGCAAATAGATGACCAGGGATTATTTGTGACAAGAAGCTCATTGGACATGGAGCTCTGACCAATATGGTTCTCAAGTCCAGTTCTTTAATAAGTGGTTGTCACAAAGGGTCATGGCAGTGTGCCAGCATTGTGGACTATTATTTCAGTAGTTGCTCCCAGAGAGATGGGTGAATAAACCATGTCTCACATTCTGGGTATAACCCCCTCACCTCCGTTTGACTGCCAGATAAAGGTTCCACACTGAAATATCTATGACTTTATTTTGATTTATTTAATTTATTTTAATTATTCTGGGGATTTTTGGCTAGATCACAATAGAGAGATTTACTGGAATGTATCTGCCGGGAGCAGTGTAATGATTATTTACGCTGACACTAAGTGCAGTGGTATAAATCTTAGCAGCAAATTCCCACCCGTTAATGAGTCACTACTTGTATTCCTCATTGTGGATCAACTCATGTGGCTGGCGTGTGATAAGGAATGCAAGCAGCAAATGAATGTGTGCGTGTATGCTATGTCATTACAGTCATGACCAACTCTTCGTGACCCCATTTCCATGGAGTTTTCTTGGCAGGAATACTGGAGTGGTTTGCCAGTTCCTACTCCAGGTGCCTACAGCACCTGGTATTCCCTGGTGGTCGGCCATCCAAATACTAACCAGGCCCGACCCTGCTTAGCTTCTGAAATCAGGTGAGATTGGATGTGCTTAGGGCATCTAGGCAGCGAGCCAGTGGCAATTTGCTGCAACAGTTTATGCAACTACAGTTAGGCCAGCGCAGCCTGGACTTGTTTCCTATTTCCACTGCCACCTGGAATGGCTTTGGAAGAGGTAGCCATGTTAGTCTGTGTAAACATGCCAAGTAAAATCCAAAGAAACAAAACAAAACAAAAAGTGGGGCACCCTAAAGACTAACTATTATATTTTAAACATCCAAACATGACAACAATTTCCCAAGAGATTAATCATAGATGTTAATTTCTTGGCAAGATTATTTTCTCCAGGTCCATCTGTCTTAGATGAGGCAGGAAGCAGTAGGGCTGTTGTGAAGTTGCATTTGAAGCCAAGGCTCATAGGTCATGCACACGTGTGCTATCTCTCTCGTCTCTCTCTCTCTCTCTCTCTCTCTCCTATTTGGCTCTTCTTTGAAACATGCATGTTTCTCTGTTCAGCCAGTGAGGGATGGGGTTGATTCAGAAAACCCATGACGTTCGTTTGGAGATTGGGGAATAATTTAGTAAAACAACTAGGCATAGCCAGTTGAGATCAGATTCAAGAAAACGGAGTACTGTACACTATTATCTAGTCATTGCAGTTCTGCTTTGCTGGTGTTGAGAGTCCATGTACCTTCCTCTTCATAGAATCATAGAATCATAGAGTTGGAAGAGACCTCAGGGGCCATCTAGTCCAACCCCCTGCCATGCAGGAACCCCATCACAATATTTCCGACAGATGGCCATCCAGCCTCTGCTTAAAAACCTCCAAAGAAGGAGACTCCACCACCCTTTGTGGCAAGTTGGCAGCATATTCCACTGCCGAAACAGCTCTAACTGTTACGAACTTCTCCCTGATGTTCAAATGGAATCTCTTTTCCTGTAGTTTGAAACCATTTCCCCGAGTCCTAGTCTCTGAAGCCATGGAAAACAAACCTGTTCCCTCTTCAATATGACATCCTTTCATATATTTAAACATAGTTATCATATTCCCCCTCAGCCTTCTTTTTGAAAGGCTAAACATTCCCAGCTCCCTAAGCCGTTCCTCATATGACATTTCCTCCAGACCCTCAACCATCCTGGTTGCCCTCCTCTGAACCCGCTCAAGATTGTCAACATCCTTTTTAAATTGAGGCGCACAGAACTGGACACAGTACTCCAGGTGGGGTCTGACCAGAGCAGAATAGAGTGGCACTATCACTTCCCTTGATCTAGACATTATGGTTCTGTCGATGCAACCAAGAATCACATTGGCTTTCCTGGCCGCCGCATCATACTCCTGACTCATGTTCAATTTGTGGTCCACCAAGACTCCCAAATCCCTTTCACAGGTACTATTTTCCAGCCAAGTATCCCCCATCCTATATCTGTGCAATTCATTCTTTTTACCTAGATGTAGCACCCTACATTTCCCTCTGTTGAAATCAATTCCATTAGCTTTGGCCCAGCACTCTATTCTGTCAAGGTCTTTTTGGATTTTCATCCTATCCTCTAGGGAATTAGCAACCCCTCCCAATTTGGTATCATCTGCAAATTTAGTTAGCATACTCTCTATTCCTTCCTCCAAGTCATTAATAAAGATATTGAACAGCACTGGACCCAGAACAAAACCCTGGGGCACCCCACTGGTCACATCTCTCCAAGCTGAAGAGAGGCCATTTATGGTCACCCTTTGGGTGCGATCAGTAAACCAATTACAAATCCACCTAACAGTAGCACTATCTATCCCACTTTCTACTAACTTCTTAGCAAGAATATCATGGGGAACCTTATTGAAGGCCTTACTAAAGTCCAGATAAGCAATATTCACAGCATTCCCCTCATCCACCAGGCCTGTAATTCTATCAAAGGAGATCAAATTAGTCTGGCATGACTTGTTTTTAAGAAACCCGTGTTGACTTCTTGTAATGACGGCATTGTTTGTTAAATAATTGCAGACTGACTGTTTAATAATCTGCTCTAGGATCTTGGTATGGAGTTGAGAGGTGGCTGCTCTTTCTTGCTATCCTCACGGTTCCATTGAAATAAAATGGGGCAATTGTGTGACCATTATAAAACACAAATGCCCGGCTAGGGTATAGCTGATGTATTTTAATTGAAGTTTTTGTGGATCAACTTCATTTCTCCAGTCATATGTCAATCCAATGAAATGTTGAATGAAATCTCAGTTTCATACCAAGTACTCATTGCCTCTTGGGTGTGGGGTAGATTTGCATGCTGTGATTTGGCTTAGGGTCAGGGAGGATGAGGGTTCAATGGTTCACAGCAACATCCACCTCAGATAAGAGAATTCTGTCATGTGAGATTGGTTGGAGCCACACACCCCTAGTAGGTAGCAGGCATTTCCTTTAGTCCTCTTGCTTTAAGTAGCAATGCTTCCTGTCTGATTTTGTGAACAGTTTCCCCCCCTCTGAAAAGAATCTGCATTAGGAGCTCAGCATTTTTGACAACCCTTCTCCAGTGAGCTGACCTGTTGCTCAGAAATACAGGGATTCAAGAAGCATGTAACAAGGTCACTCTCAAAAATGACTCAGGCATTCCTTCCCCATAGACTGTCATATTCCCCCTGCCGAATTTTTTTTACCATGTTGTACAACTGTTAAGCTTCCCGATTGCCTCTAAGGGATTCCATTCTCTTTGCACAAGCAGAAGCTGTTTAAATCTTAAAAGCACAGGTTTATTTCAATAATCTGGAATTTGTTTCGAATGATAACATTTCTTCCTCCTTTTATTAATTGCTGAACACTTTGTACACTGCTGTCAAGTTATAGAAATGTGAACATAAGGGACAGACTACCAACCAATCTATCATATTAAGTTATCATAAGAATGTAAGATACTTGATGACTTTGGAATAAAGTTAACTATTTGCAGGGATGAGTAGAGATGTAAAATTTCCAGAAATTTTGAAGGTCAGAAAACCCAGTTTCCCCCCCCATTTCTTTTGGAATAAAATGGAAATTTTTGGAAAAATTGAAAAAAGAAATGCTACATTAGCACTCCCCACCCCCTTTTACAGCTTGAAAGTTACTTTACGAACGTAAAATATGTCTAAGGAGAATTTGACTTTGCATAAAACTTTCACAACTAGCATTTTAAAATATAGTGCATCCAAACAATTATTACAAACAGAATTTACTTTTAAAATAATATTTATTTGTAATTGTAAGTAACAAATGCAGTAACAATCTTGTGCCAGTTTACTAGTTTATGTGGAACAAAAAAACCCCTGCACAAAACAATGTTTAAAAATCCAGAATTAACAGTTCATATTAATAAAATTAATAAAATAAAATCCTCATTCTCATAAAAAGAATTGAAGAGGGGGCAAATATATAGAAGGAAGTGAGACTAAGTTTCAATGAATAGGCATGAAATTTAATCAGAATCATTTTTGTTGCTCTTTATTTTCTTCTAGTGCTTTGAGGCCTTTGTTTTTGAAACTGAAACCTTTTTCTTTTTCTTGTGATAATAGCAGCACCTCCTAAAGCAGTGGTGGTGAATCTTCAGCACTCCAGACATTTTGGAACACAACTCCCACAGTCCTTTGCCATTGGCAATACAGGCTCGGCATTCTGGGAGTTGCAGTTCAAAACATCTGGAGTGCCAAAGGTTCGCCACCACTGTCCTCAATGAATAAATGCATCTTGTTATTGCGTTGGAGAGCTCAGTTTGTCACCTAGGACTTGTTTGTCCTCAGTGCACAGAAATTAGAATAATCAGATACTATTTTAGAAGTGATTTGGAAAATATTGTGTGTGTGTGTGTGTGTGTGTAGTGTCGTTACATTTGTGACCGACTCTCCATGACCCCATGTCCATGGAGTTTTCTTGGCAGGAATACTGGAGTGGTTTGCCAGTTCCTACTCCAGGCGCCTACAGCACCTGGTATTCCCTGGTGGTCTCCCATCCAAGTACTAACCAGGGCCGACCCTGATTAGCTTCCGAAATCAGGTGAGATCGGATGTGTTCAGGGCATCTAGGCAGATTTGGAAAATATTAGGACACTCTATTTTAAAATATTTTATTCATCCTGTTAAAATAAAACATTCCATAATCATTTTTTTTTTTTTTTCATTTTTCTAATTTTTCAGAAAAAAATCCAAAAGGCTTCAGGAAAAAAAAGGGGGGGGGAAAAGTCTCACCCCCCCCCCAAATTTTTTTTCTGGATTTATTTCCGGGCCTTCACTTCTCTAGTGGTGAGAGAATGCCACAACTGTTATTCTGCACAAAAATGTATGGAAGTATTACATTATTTCATTCCAAGGCAGAAGTAGTGTTGGTGTTCATACAAGTGCTGCATAACTTGCTTGCCACTGATGATTGCAGCTAATTGATAAGGTGCTTGGGTGCATTTTTTGTTGCACTGTGTGTGTGACCATTCCTGTGACTAAGATGCAGCCCAGCTCCTTATCAGTTAGTCCCAATTAACGATTAAGTAATGCAAACATCAGTATGTTTTTTTGGCCTCTATCTATTTTTAAAATATCAGAATTTGGATGTGTGATTACAGGATGCATTTTTTCTGGTAGTATTGTGCATATGCAGAAAATAAGAATTTAGGGGATTTTACAAGTTATAGTCTTCAGTGGTCCATGAATGAACCTTGAATGTACACTTGAAAATAACGTTACTTTGATGGATATGTTTGCAAACATTTATATGATTGAACTGGGAGTTGAGTCATGGCTACTGGACTTCTTTTTTGAGAGATAGAAACGTTTCGCTGTTCATCCAAACAGCTTCATCGGTCTTTATATGATTGAATCATACTCATCAGAGAGGTTATATTGGCTCCACCTGTCTGTGTACATGTGGTGGCAAGCCAATGCTGAGAATTTAATTAATCAATAAAGAAGAAAAGTGCGTATATCATTATTGTATATAACACATTTCTCCAGTCCAAGGAGAAGGGAGATTGCCACTTGCTGCATTAACATCTGTAGGACTTCTGGAAAGGTGGCATCTGCATAGCCTGCTTAGTTCAGCATTGATAATATTTTTAGCAGTTAGATGAGAAGTGAAATAAACAAATGACAAATGTAGTGGTGTAAAGCCTTGGGCTTGGTGAGTGGCTGATCGAGCCAGAGGAGGCAGGGGTGGGGAGCAGCAACATCAGTGCTGTCACTTTTAGGAACTGGGACAAACTGGTTTGTGCTCATCTACAAAGGCTTAGCAACAGTACAGTGGTACCTTGTATAAAGGAATTAATTCGTTCCACATGAAATTATGTTAAGCAAATTTTCCTTTATACAAATTTCCCAGAGGAATGCATTGAAAATGGAGTACAGTAATCTCATTTTTATGTTGTACAGATTTTCCCCATAGGCAATTCTGTTAAGCAAATTTCCCCTATCTCCGGAATGTTTTATGTTGTACAGATTTTATGTCATACAAACTGTTTGTTATACAAGGGTCCACTGTATTTGTCTTAGAATTCATTTAACTTTTAGGAGAGGGTGGTGGTTCTTTTTTTGGGGGGGGGGAAATTTCTCTTGTATATAATAAAACATAAGCAGAGGGCCGTTAGAGAGAGAGAGAGAGAGAGAGAGAGAGAGAGAGAGAGAGAGAGAGAGAGAGAGAGAGACTGTTTTAAAGCCAGTTGTAGATAGTCTCTGGCTAGTGTGCTGGCACAATCTTGTTCTGCTGTTGCAGGGAACTCCAGACTTCTGCCACCAGATGCTGTTGCTTCTGAAATGGCAAAATGGCTACAGTTATGCCAACCCAAAAGCTTAATCCCACATCTCCCCTTTTTTTCGTTTTGCTTAAGCAGCATTGATGTTTGCTTAAAGAGCGCAATTCCATACATCAATATTATGCATAGCTAGCCATATTTTGAAAGCCACTTCCATAGAGCATTCTATCAAGAGGGAAGGGTGTCTTGTTGTAAATTTGAAGCAAGGTCTCTAAGTTAGCATATTGATTATGTATCATTGCATAGCTATTGTCTGATAAATTTTTGTATCTTAAGGAAAGCACATGTACTATCATTAGAGATGGGCACGACTTAGCGGTATTCCCGTTTCCGTTACTCGTATCCGTTACTCTATGGAAACAGTAACGGGAATTACTCCGCCAGAATTCGAGCTCGAACCGACGAATGAACAATTTGGTCTGATTTGTCGTGCTCGTTACTTGCATCGCGGCGATCGCGCAATGCCAAGCGGCACACCCAAACCCTAAGCCTAACCCATACGCCAGTACACTGTCCTTCTAAGTGGGTCAGAGAGGCACCCAGAGGTGCACCCCAATACTCACCCTAACCTCATCCGTAACTAGCCTAACCCTAGCCCTTGCGCTAACCCGTCTTAACCCTAAGCCAGATCTACTTGCATTGCACTACATACAAGTACGTGAGACACAGCGGGTGCAAAGAGTCTGCCAGTCCGTCACTTGTGGCTCTGGCTGACTCCTGCAGCTCCCTCCAGGAGCCCGCTACCCCCCCAAACCAGTACTAACGAAAACGAAAAAACGAACCGACTAATTTTTGCGAAATTTCACAAAAAACAGAAATGAGCCGAAACGGACTGCCTCCGACACACGACAACTCGAAAACGTCATTTTCCCTAGTCGTGCCCATCTCTAACTATCATGTATTTGCAAGATACATATAGGTTTGTTTTTTTAAAACTATAAAAAACAGTTGTGAAGCAGGTAATGAGTATATAAGAAAATGTTTTAAAGCCAGTTGTAGATAGTCTCTGGCTGTTAAAGTTGACGATTCTTTGTAATTGAATGAAGATTTAAATCCGGCATGAGTTTTCTTGGTGTAGTCCAGGATGGTCAACTCCCAGTATTTAACTATATTGCCTTAATCTCGTGCTTTCCAGATGTTATGAGCTACAATGCCTAGCAGTCCGAAGTAGAGATGGGCATAAACTGGTCTCTGGCAATTTGGTGTGGTTTATTTCCCAGCGGAACAGCGGATTCATGGTTGGGCGTCCTGCCCCCTCCAGTGCGTGCCTATTCAGCGGCCATGCCTGGAGGAGGTGGGGCACAGTGGCGCCACAGAAAAGGGTGTTTGCCAGAGGGGTCAGGGTGCCAAACTGGTCAGCTGTTTGGCTGGGAAATGAACAGCACTGTGCTGCTGAACCAGTGGTTCGTGCCCATCTGTGGTCTCAAGCATCTTGTGCCCAAAGGCGGGTGAGAGAGACTGACATCAGGTTACACTGGCACTTACTTCTGTGTAGGAATTGTGATTTAGCTCTCACTGTCTAGTAGTTGAACCTTTTCTGCTTTTGCTACCCTGTGCAACTTGATTTCCTCCTGCATGGGTCCATTTCATACCATCCAAGTTCCTGTTCAGTGCTTCCTTGGAGGAATCTAGCTGTAATTATTTGAGGAAGGCGTCTGAGCCTTCCATACTCTTTCTGTTTGTCCTCTCTGTCGATCTCCTTTCTCTGCAGTGCCTTGTCTCAGATTGTCTGAGCAAATGTTTCTGAGCAAATGTCCAATTCCTGATGGCACCCTTCCGTTCGCCCTCAATGGCCGTGTTCCTTTAATAGCTGCTTCAGAGGGTTGTTACTTCAAAGGCGATTAAAAATGCCATACAAAATGGTAATCAGCAGGTTTTCCTTCGCCCCCTCTTTTGTTCACTTGCTTGAAGAATTATTATGTACTACATGTGACAAACTGTTCAGGTGTGTTGTAGCTCTAGCGTTTAATGAGCTTTCCCATCCAAATTACTTGGGAACGCAATAAAGCTCTCTAGCCTGCAGTAGCTCCGGACTCCATCTCTTTTGTAGTTGCTTCAAGGAAGCAGGTTGACTAGCAGTAAATTCACTTCTTCTCTAAAGGTGTTGCAGTGTGCATGCTCAGACACCAAAATTAGCTGGAACTCGGAAGAGTTGTAGCATGTTGCTCATTTATTTGCTCTATTGCTGCTCGGCCTGGGAGTGGCTAAATAAACTGCAGATTGAGTTTCATGTGCGCGGTTAATTAAAAGGATTAATTACTGGCCAAGGTCAAAACACAAAGAATATTCCTTAAGGCAAAACATTTCTTAGGTGAAAAATTCCCTTTTGATTCACCTTGGGTGCTTTTTTAAATGGCAGATCTTCGTGAGGCAAAATGTCTGATTGAAAAGGAGTTTCATTTCTATTCTGAGTTACAAAAAAGTTATACTTGTAAAAAAGATTTAAAAAAAGAGATTTGAAACTTGTCAGATTCAGTTATAAACTTGTTTCCCTAAAAATAATAAAGTCTTAAATTAGCCTCTCTAATTTAATACAGGGGTACCTCAACGTACGCATTTAATCCATTCTGAATGCATGCTTTTAAGTCGAAGTACTCTTAAGTCAGGGTACCTATCTAAAAATTTGAAAAAATAAGTTAAAAAATCAAAAGCATGGAAAAAATATTTGTAAGTCGAGCAGACCATATCTAAAATTTGTAAGTCGGCAGTTAAAACGCAACAGTTTTCCATTCTTAAGTCAAATTGCTCTTAAGTCCAGCTATTCTTAAGTCGGGGTACCACTGTACTTTGTTTCATTTTGTCTAAGCTAAATAGACCTGATCCTGACTAACTACATCTGTTATGAAGCAGAAAACTCAAACAACAGTCCAAAGCAAATATTAATGCAGGGGTGCCCAAACGTTTTGTAAGGAGGGCCAGATTTGGTGGCTGAGAATGTGTCAGGGGCTGGTTGCTCCTCGACCCTGCCACCCCACTGCAAGCCCCACCCACTGACCCATAAGCCCCACCCACTGACCCCTTGCAAACCCACCCGCAAGAAGGAAGGCGGGGACCAAGGAAGGGAGGAAGGGAGGAAGGTGGAAACCAAGGAAGGGAGGGAGGGAGGTGGAGACCAAGGGAGGGAGGGAGGAAGGAAGAAAGAAGGAAGGTGGGGACCAAAGGAAGCACAGGGAGCCGTGGCCACAGGTCGCCCCTTGGAAGAGACGATCTGTGCGAACTTGCACCCCGCCCCCAAGCTCCCCAGCGATGGCGACGGCTCATCCACCAGCCCACCCCAAAGCTCATTGGCGGTGCCAGAGGCCCACTGGCCTGCCCACCCCCACACATTTCCCTGCGGTGCCGGTGGCGGCAGACCGCCCGTCAGCCCAGCTGCCCAAGCTTCCCAGCGGTGTCAGTGTTGGCAGAAGATTTTTTTTTAAAAAAAAACATGGGGTGAAGGAGGAGGAGTGAGGGGCGGGCCAGCCAGCCGCGGGCCACTCAGAATGGCCTGATGGGCCGGATTTGCCCCCCCCCCCGGGGCCGGACTTTGGGCAGGCCTGTATTAATGCCTTTTCTGTCTTCTTCTTCATGTCCCAAGAAGCTTCCAGATGTCATGTGCTTCATTCCACCCATGGGAGCTGACTACGCTCTGCTCTTCAGGCATTGTTATGGTTATTCGTCTACATTCCTTAGGTAGCAAACCCTCATACAGAATGGAAAGTACCATTAATACTGAGGTTTAGAAATCATACCATGTCCCATCATGCTTATTTCCTTACATCATGCGTGAACACCAAGCTCTTACGTGACAAGCCCGTTGTCATAAATAATTGTTTAATTTATTTTTAATTTATTTTTCTTTTCTATGCTGGTGTTTCCCAGTGTGGCCAGCCTTCTCTCTTTGCTCCTAAGTGTGACTTTTTCCTCATGCTGATTCCTCCACTGGGTTTGTTCTCTCCTCAGCCTTCTCCTCCTTGGTTCTGTCTTGCGTTTCTTCCATATCCAGCCTTAAGTATAGCTACTCACTTCTCCAATTCTTTCACTTTCCCACCAAGAGTGCTGCGAGCTTGCACTTGCTGCATGTGTATGCTGTGATGTTTCCATGCATGAAAACAAATACTGCACACATTTTGCAGGCTGATACCACAAGAGTGTCTCTTCCTTCAAAAACTGGCCACCTTGGAAGATGCTAGGAATGTGCACTAATATATCACTGGCTGCCTTTGTCTCTTGTCTTTCCCCTTTTCCTTTGTCTCTTCTTCCAGTAGACCCTGTGCTCATTTTGGTGTCCTGTGTAAGATGGGATGTGGCTTTTGTCTCCTTCATAATCTGAAGGTTATTGACCAGAAGACTGTGTAAGGCAGGGCTGTTCAACTTAACTGGCCAAGGTCTACTTTTTCCAGCCCAAAGTGTCTGAGAGCTACTGCACTAAAACCTCTACTTATAAATTTTATCTGCTCCGAGCACGTGCTCATAACTAAAAACTTTTGTAAGTAGAGCAGCGGTTTCCCATTGGAATGCATTGAAAACCAATTAATCTGTTCTGGAGGGAACAGATTTCATTGCGCCATGGCCCTTGAACTGCCTTGCCCTGACCTAGAACTTTGCTGGGGAAGTGTTGGTCCTTGGGATGGGGGAGGGAGGGGTGGAGAACTTATCCCCTCACTTTTTTATTTGATGACCAGCGGGCTACTTTTGAACCCTTCGCGGGCTACCAGTAGCCCGCACGGTCTACCTGTTGGGCAGGCCTGATCTAAGGCAAACAGACAAAAATGAGCACCTCATTTACTGCTACAGCACCCCGGGATGGGGTCTTAACTCGGGCTTAAATTGCACCAGGGACTTGACTTGGGCTTGACCCCAGGTTTTATTTTTACTGACTCCGACTTGCCTCTTAACTCGGTAACCACCCACCCCTTTCCTTTTGTTTGGAGGGAGAAACTTGTTTTTAATAGGGACTCAGACTTGGGACTCAGATAGGGACTCGGGACTTGGTTCCAAGGACTCCAGCTTGGGACACGGACCCAAAGACTTGCCAACATTCCAGGAAGTACCTTGTGTGTTCTGTAAAATGGCAGCAGTGCCGTTTTGCCTTGATGTTACTGTCCCATAACTGTGCCTCAGATTCATTTTGTGGATGCCTAGTATGGCCGCAGCATCTGCCATATGAAAAAAGCAGGTTCCTTGCCAATAATATGCGTTTTCTAGGTGATCTTAACTTGACCAGATTTGGAGAAATTATGCTTTGCTTTACTCTCCAGTGGTTTATTTACACACTATTCATTCGCATTTGTGAGATAGAACGGGTCTGCCTAGATGCTTTAACACACCAATTTGAGTCAAATTATTTTTTTCCTTGCAAGTGCTTGGGCAGATAAAATAGCAGGAGTTATTTCTCTTACCTTGTCCTTCTTCCAAGATTAGTCTTTACTCATCTTGTGTCAATTTCTCATTTGGGAGCCATCCTCCTTACAACGGGGTAATAGAATTTCTATTTAATGATCTACAGCTCCACTTTTATTCTCTATTAGGATCTGGCTGATCAATGCATAACCTAATTGATTGTTAAGGTCAAATGTGCCATGTCTTTATTGGCTGATACCCAAATCTTATTTATTGTTCTTCAGATGTTGGTTCTATGGTCCATTAGCCTTTTTCTTATCCATTCTCACTCAAAGGAGCAATAAAATACCCTGATACATAGGTTGTTGGACACCTTAATTGTTATGCGTTGTATGCTTGTTGTCAGATGTCAGACCTGAGACTTGAACTATTTAAAATATCTCTCCAGAGCTGAGATTAATCTAACGATCAATTGCATCGTAAAATGTTTTGCTGTATTTGTAGTGCAACTGTGAATGAGAGCTGAGGTCTCAGCTAGAAAAGAAATAAAGGACAGATCAAACGAAGGACACCGTCCGCTTGCAATGTTCCACAAGGAGCAAATTCCAATAAAAAGAGCCTCCTGTTCACTTTGGCAAAATTACCCCAGTGGAAAATCCTGCTGGATTGTATCCCAAGTTATAAGCGAGATAGTCCCTGTTTATGTTGCCATCCAAGAGACTGAGGAGATTTTAAAGATGCTTCTCAAAAAACAGAGGTACAGTGGTACCTCGACTTATGATTGCTTCGACAACCCAATAATTCGACTTACGAACGTCGCACGACAGCTGACTTTGATAGTTTGGACCTGTCAAAGTCAGCTATTGTGCAGAGCGGAGAGCAGCATTCGCTACCCATCACCACCTCCTATTCCTTCTTGGTTGCTTTGATCTCTGCAAAAGAGATAGAAGCAACCAAGAAAGAGGTGGTGGCAATGGTCCAACCTGTCAGAGGCAGCTGTTGTGCAGAGCGCAGAGTAGTGTTCATAAGGAAGGGTGCACCTCCCTCCCAGACCACCCAAGCTGGCCAAAGATCGATCAATGCATCTTCAGCCAGCCTGGGCACTTCCCTTCCAAACTGCCCAGACTGGGTGAAGATCAATGAGTCCCTGCTCTGCTCATCAATTTGTTGGGCAGAGCATGGACCCATTGATCTTCACCCAACCTGGGCGCCTTGCAAGGCAAGCGGCGGCAGCGGATCGCCACCGCCGCTTCCCTTGCAAAGTACGTGGGCAGGGCGAAGATCCAGCCATGCCTGCTCAGTCCAACAAAGTGTCAGGTAGAGCAGGGACCGATCGTTCTTCGGGCAGTCCGGGTGCCTTGCAAGAGAAGCACTTACCCTCCGGGTAAGCCCTTACTTTTGCTTACTTTCGGGCTGCCCAAAGAATAATGGGCGATCTCCCTCAATCAAGGGCAGCCGAACACTGCTGTCCGCAACCCCACCAGAGAGCCAATTTTGACAGGTCCGATCTGTCAAAGTCAGCTCTCCAGCGGGGCTGCGGAGGGCCGCCTTTGGCTGCCCTTGAATGAGGGGGGTTGGGACAGACTTCCCATGGGAATGTACTGAAAACCATATACAGTGCACCCTTGTATAACGAACAGTTTGTATAACATAAAATTTGTACAACATAAAAATTCTGGAGATAGGGGAAATTTGCTTAACAGAATCGTCTATGGGATGAATCCATACAACATAAAAATGGCTGTGATTAGGGATTACTCTGTTTTCAATGCATTCCCATGGGAAATTTGTATAAAGGAAAATCTGCTTAACATAATTTCATTTGGAACCAATTAATTCCTTTATATAAGGTACCACTGTAGTCTGTTCCCCTTTTTTTGCTTATACCCAACCTCCGGAGCGGATTAAGTGATTTTTCAGTGCATTCCTATGGGAAACCTGTGTTCAACTGAAGAAAAAAAATTGACTTCTAAATGTGCATTCAGAACGGATTAATGTCGTAAGTTGAGATACCATTGTAGATGCATTTCGTAAGGGGCAGAACAGTGATTTTTTGTTAGTTGGAATCTGGCAGGTTCCCGGAACCAATCCCCTGCAGATATGGGGGTGTCCTGTTGTATGTGAACCGGTAGTTGCAAAAGATAAACTTGGCATTCTTGGATGTTTGATTTGGAGTGACTACTATATTGAGACTTAATTTAGATTGCAGAGTTCCTCTCCCTGCCTCCGTATTGGGTCCATCTGGTCTTTTCACCAGAATTTTGATCTTTTCCATTCTCACAGTTGGAAGGTCATTCCTTTTCATGCCTTCTATAAGTAGCATTTATTACTGCAGCTGTTGTTTCCTATTGTTGCAAGTTGTTCACAAATTTTTGCTTTGGACTTGCATGGTGAATTACAAAATTAATGAGCAGTGGACTTCCAGTCTGTTTTTATGGGCAGTTTAAAAGAAACATGTGTAACAAGCAGTATTACTTAGCTTTCTCCTTATGCTAGGATATTCTGCAGCCTCTTCTGTAGCCATTTGTCTTCTCTTGATCGCATCTTTCCTAGGTTTTTCATTAAAAACAGAAAGCTTTGGAACTGAAGTGGGTGTTCAGATCTAGATGGTTTCCCATTAGCTGTTCCACAACTGCTGATTTTCTTTGCTTTTAGTTATGGCCATTATTCCATAAAGCCTTTGCAATCCACACGACAATTCATCAATTACAGTAGAATCACTGTATGCACTGGGAGGTAGTTCAAAGCACCCCCCTTCCCCCGACTAGGGAATGTTATTAGGGATGGGCAATTCGTGCAAGCCCAGGTGGTGTTTGGAAGACTCCAACACACAAGCAGCAATCAGTTACCTTGTTCTGCGCCCGCATGGAGCTGAGCTCCAACAAGGAAGCAGGCTCTGAAGTCATCTTTGCTCCTCCGTGGTGCTGGCCAATCAGACAGGGAGGCGGGATGAAGCCTGTCCCTGCACAGTCCTGATTAGCCAGCACCACGGATAAGCAAAGGTGATGTCGAGCCTGCTTCCTTGTTGGAGCCCAGCTCCGTGCGGGTGCAGAACAAGGTAAGTGATTTGCTGCTTGTGTGTCGGAGGCTTCCGAACACCAGTTGGGATCGCACAGGTTGTTTTGGAACCAATAGGTTCCGAAACGAATTGCCCATCCCTAAATGCTATACACTGTGTGGTCTCTAGCTCCCTTTAGTGGTCAGTTCTGGTAAATACACCCTGGAAATACTATAATATAAATGGTTATTTCTGGTTTTTTAAATTGAGTATTTCAGCTAGTGAATAAGTGAAGCGAATGGGTGGATGGTGGGGAGTTGTCTCTGGGCAGTTGGCAGAATTATGGATATACAGTAGTGGCCTTCTGAAATGACGGCATTGTCCAAGTTCCTGTTTTCATCGATCCCTTGCTGAGCAGTGGCAGTTTCAGCACTAATTACGTAATGTCCTTTTGATCTGGTTTAAGAATGAAATATCTGCCTGTTGTTTTCGGGGATCAATGAGAACATGTGTTTTGGCAACCTAAAGCCCCGGGGCTGGACTGTGAAACTCGCTGAATCTCCCACTGAGGTGCTTGGTAGAATGGACGGAATGCACATTTGCTAAAGCTAATGCTAATGTTAATAATGCAAATGCTAAAGCTAATGCTAATAATGCTAATGCTAATAATGCTAATGCTAATAATAATGCTAATAATAAATAAATAAATAAATAAATAAATAAATACCTATGTTGTACCCATGGTACTTACTTTTTCCCAACTCTCATTTATAGTGAATGAAGAAGACCTAAAGAAAAGAATAGCTGAAGAACTGGCAATAGAGCAAGCCAGGAGAGATGCTGAAGCTCAAAAAAGGTTTGTTCCAGCAGGAAATCTATTGCCACTGTTTTTGTTTTTAAAGTCAAGTGTTTTGCAGTTTTGGAATAAGCAGAGGGTATTGAATGTTCTTTAACAAAGATTTTCTACGACTGATGTTCTGAAACAAAGGCTTGGTGGCACTGATGCTTATTTTGTGTGGATTGGTGTTAAACACTGCAGAAAATTGAGGTCTTTTTTCTTTCCTCCTCCTCTGTTTAAACTTGCATACTTGGAAATTAAATGAGTATGTTCATTTGAACAAGCAAACAAAAAACTAGTCAGTTTTTGTGTTTATATTTTTTCCCATCTGGAGTTTCAACAAACAGAAAAAGATGAAGATTACTGTTGCCTCACATGGATACGGGGGAAAATTCCAATGTGCTGGAAGTCTTTCTTTTCTATCCCATCTATAAGAACATAAGAAGAGCCCTGCTGGATCAGGCCAAAGGCCCATCTAGTCCAGTTTCCTGTATCTCACAGTGGCCCCACCAAATGCCTCTGGGAGCACACAAGACTAGATCTCTGTCTCCTGATACCACTCCCTTGCATCTGTTCCTTGAAGTACCTCGGTTTTAAGCCTGGAGATGACACATCTCCATCATGGTTTGTAACCTGGGATGGACTTTTCCTCCAGGAATCTGTCCAATCCCCTTTTGAAGGCATCCAGGCCAGATGCCATCACCACATCTTGTGGCAGGGAGTTCCATAGACTTACAACGCGCTGGGTGAAAAAATATTTTCTTTTTTCTGTTCTTACTTTACCAGCCCACAATTTGAGTGTATGTCCCCTAGTTCTGGTATCTCTCCCGCCCTTCAGCATAAAGAGCCATGGGGTTGTAACTGCTTTAAACGGCCAACGGTGCCTTTAAAAGCCCCACGCTGGCCATTGGACTATCCACTGGTGGCATGGAGGGGTGGGTCTTTTTGTGGCCCATAGGGCTGCACTTTGTCCCACGTCGGTGTAACTGTCTTCCCCACCTCTTGCTCCACAAAACACTCAAAGACAAAGCTGCAGGCTTCCCTGTCATGCCTCCTCATTTGAGCGGGCGGCTGTCGGAAGAATAATTTCCTGTATTTCTGAATTGAAATACAGTGGTACTACCTTGTATAAAGGAATTAATTTGTTCCAAATGAAATTATGTTAAGCAAATTTTCCTTTATACAGATTCCCATAGGAATGCATTGAAAACGTAGTAACCCCATTTTTATGTTGTACAAATTCTCCCCATAGCTGATTATGTTAAGCAAATTTCCCCTGTCTCCGGAATTTTTTATGTTGTACATATTTTATGTTATACAAACTGTTTGTTATACAAGGGTCCACTGTATGTCTTAAGTTCCTGTCTGTACTTTTGAAAACTAAAAGCTTTTAACTGAAGTATATTTTTTCTGGTTTCACTTATGCCTACAACTGAAGCTTTGCTTTTGGAGTATTTTTTATTTGCAACTTATCATCAAGTTAGATTTTTTTAAAATGGCAATCATTCCTGTAGCCTTCCACAAGTTGTGAGAGGAGATTTCTGTGGCAGCATTTGTGCCTCTAGTTCCGTAGCTGTAAAAATGCTTTCTATACAAGATTTTTAAAAAAGCATTTGCCTTTTTTGGCAGCCACTTTGTTGAAAATGACTTGCTTTGCTCTGACAAAGAAACTGAGCTTTGTAAAAGTACTTTGACAATAGAACCTGGCCCACAGATGTCCCCAAGCATGGCGTTCCAGCTACTTGAGCCCTCCTGTTTGTCAAAGTAAAGAGCTGTACAGTATTCTGTTGCTTTCCAGGACTTGTTTCCTTTCTGTACTGTGGACTTCTGGTGCCTCTTAAGGATGGATCTGATGGCATCCCAGGAAAGGAAAGCGAAAAGCGACGTGTTCTGCTTATATACCGCCCCATACCACTTCAAGTAGTCTCTGGGCGGTTTAAGGTTTAATAACAGTATGCAGGCTACACATTGTCATTCTGTCTTCTGGAAATCATTTCCCTATGTATAGTAGCTGCTAACCCTTTCCCTTGGTTCTTTATTTGAGTATGGGTGGGCTCAGCGAAAGAATTGCTTCCCCTACGTCTATCTTTAAATCAGTTTTGTTCGAAGCCCAGGTACTTGAGTTAAAAAAAACCAAGGCATTCCCTTTTTTGAGATAGTTCCTGTTTCTCGTTTCTTATTTTAGTTCACCAAATACCTCTAGGATACAGGAATGAAAATATATAAATATGCAAGACAGAAAGGTTGTGGCAACTTAAAGTTTACCTGATGTATTTTAATGTGAGCTTTCATGGACAAGTCCACTTCCTTAGGCAATTGATTTCTTTTGAGGATGGGTGAAAAAGTGGACTTGTCCACAAAAGTTCTCATTTTGGAAGCGGTCCGGTTTCGAAATGAAACACAGCTGGGACACAGCCTCCGGAAATAAATCAGGCACTGACCTATCTTCCTTTGGTCGTGCGGAGTGAAACTCCAATCAGGAAGCAGCCTGCGATGCACCATCTTTCCCTCTCCTTGGCGCTGGCCAATTGAGAGCTGTGTAAGAACATACATCATCCTGCCTCCCGGTCTGATTGACCAGTGCTAGGCAGACGGAAAGATGACACGTCGCAGGCTGCTCCCTGATTGGAGTTTTGCCCTGAGAAACACAACCCCCCATTAAAATATAGTACTTAGTCTTTGAGGGGCCACACTACTTTTATTATCTATATTTTTGTACAATTGCAGGAGCAGGTGATACCTTTTTTAGACCACTAAATCATCAAGCAAACAACAGGCAGCTAGCTTTTGTTGAACATTCATCATTCTTGGCCTGTGCTCCTCTTGTGAATAGTTCAGAAAATTGTCTGGAAGTTGAGTCATGGCAACTGGACTTCTTTTCTTGTGATACCGAAACATTTTGCTAGTCCAAGTAGCTTTGTTAGTCTGAGGAAAGTTAGTGGTGAGGCTTCCAATGTATAAATTAGAATTTTATAAATTTATAAGTTGGAAATTACTTGGATGAGTAGCGAGAAGTCCAGTTGCTATGACTCACCTTCTGGATAACCTGACCTGGATGACTGAGAATCTTCACAGACTTTCAGAAAATTCCATACTAATTACATATTAAAGTTCCAACACCTCATAGCTGTTGCTGAAATATTCTTTGTATTCCTTTTGTTTTGGCCTGAGATGGTGACGCAGACTAGCATGGCTGCCTCTTCTAAAACTATTTCCAGACATGTGGTTGTGACATGGAATGCAATTTGAAATGACCCGGAGGAAGGAATTGAAAAAGCAAAAAGGGAACATAAGGGGAGGTTGAAATTGTACGAGCCTGGCTAAAGATTCCCTGTTCTTCCAGCCTTTTGGTCCTGTGACATGGCATAGAAAGAATATTGGTGCCCTCTCTTCTTTAAGGTAACCCAAGACCAGGGGTCCTCAAAGTTTTCAACCAGCGGGCCGGTCCACCACCACCCAGACACCACTGGGGGCCGGATCCCAGTCTAAAAGCAGCTGCGGAGGCTGGCTTGCTCACAAAACAGGGGGTAGGTGGGGGGGGTTGCAATTGGTCCCAGGGGCCGGATTCAGGACCTCGGGGGGGGGGCACATCCGGCCCCGGGGCCTTAGGTTGAGGACCCCTGCCCAAGACCGTTTGCCGTGATGGCTCTCCAGAGACAGTCCCTCATTATGGTTGGACTACAGTTTCCATAGTTCTTCGTCATGCTGCTTGCCCATGGCGCATGAGAGATGCAGCCCCCCCCCAAAAAAAAACCACCACCTAGTGTCCACAGTTTCCCAATTCTGGAAAGGGGCAAGATGCAGCAAAATCTAGTGTTGTTTCCCTTTCTTGCCCCTTCTTCTGGTTTATCAGTTCCAGAGATCCTGCACCCCAAATTTACTCAGCTTTAACTCTCAAAACCTCTCAGAAACTGGGATCCACTTCGCTCTGCAGGGTGAGGCATAAGCATGACCTGTTTTTTTGAGGCCGCACAAGCATCACTTCAAATGCCCAGCACATGTCCAAAGCTAATTTTCCCAGTGTTGATTCTGTTTAGGTACTTATATTGCCTTTATTTAATTATGTGCTTTGTATGTCTGGTGCATGTTTGATTATTCATTGCTTATGAGTTAATTAATTATGTTCTAGAGTTCATATAGTTATAAAGCGAATTCACAAACAGTAGTCAGTGTGTGTTGAGTAACAACTCCCTTTCTCCCAGGAGAAATAGTTGCAGTAGTACCTTGGTTTACGAGCATAATCTGTTCCGGAAGCATGCTTGTAAACCAAAACATTCTTATATCAAAGCAAAATTCCCCACAAGAAATAATGGAAACTCAGATAATTCATTCTGGGGGCCCATAGACAACATAATGTACACACAAAATGCCAAATTTCACAAAAGAAGTTGGCTAGAAATCCACATCCACACCATGGTTTAGGTACCTGGCTGCAGAATCTGCTGTGCTTGGGACCAACAACTGGATTTTACTCTGCATTTATAATTCTGTATTCATCAGCGAGAACTGTGTAGAAAGGGTGACAGACTTCCATTTGTTGGGAGTCCATATTGAGGAGAATTTAACCTGGAGCGTAAACACCTCTGAGCTGCTGAAAAAGGCCCAACAGAGACTGTACTTTCTGAGAGTGCTCAGAAAGAATAACATCACTCAGAGACGATTGGTGTCTTTTTATCGTTGTGTAGTAGAAAGTGTACTGTCGTACTTCATATGTGTGTGATACACCAATTGCACAGTGGCTGAGAGGAAATCGCTCCAGAGGGTTATCAACATGGCACAGAAGATCATTGGATGCCCACTCCTCACATTGGAAGAATTGCACAGCTCCTGCTGTCTTAAGAAAGCACAGAATATTATAGGAGACATTTCTCATCCTGGACACTCTCTGTTTGCAATGTTGCCATCAGGCAGAAGGTATAGATCTATTAGAACAAGGACAGAATGATTCAGAAACAGATTTTACCCAACAGCAGTAGCCATGCTAAATTCTGTTAAAAATTAAGTTGATGCGTAATATCAGTGTTGAATGAGTAACATGCATATTGTATGGGGGATTGTGCAGTTGTTGGATGTAGTCTTTATGTATTGGATATGAATGATGTCAGGTGAGAGAGTGCACAGCTGTGTGTGTGTGTGTGTGTGTTTTTGGCTTTATGTCACTTTTAAAATGAGTACAAGTGATGTTATGTGCGTGAACGCAGGAGTATGTATGGATGCTTGTTCTTAAATGGTAGGTTTTATGTCTTGAATTTTTATATTTGGGGTGTGTGTTGAGCTGATTAGATGGCACTTTTTAAATCTCATATTTTAATGTAACAATAATAAAGTGCAGTGTGTAGCAATTGCAAGGTTGATTAGCTGCCCCCTGACTAGAAATGGTTTGAAAAATAAGAAAGAAGGTTGAAAACAAATTAAATAAAAATATAAATATAAAGAAGAATAAAATCCTAACCTGCACTCCCCTTTGAAAATGTCTGTGGCAAGGGAGACCTGCCTTCCTCTCTCCTCCTCCTGCTTTTGAGGCTTGCCTGAGACTGAACGTTCCAGATCATCCCCATAATCCAGCAGGATGAGACGGCTACAATTGGCTCACTTGTGATGATGTGATCTGCTCCATCAGTGCTCGTATTGCAGGACATTGCTTGTTGATCAAGGCAAAATTGATCAGAAATGTTTGCTTGTCTTGCAAAACACTTGTAGACCAATGTACTCTTAAACCAAGGTTTTACAGTAGTTGTGAGTCCGTGCCTGGGATAAATCTGCTGAGATGATCTAGAGTTGAGGCCAAACAATATATTGAATAAGTAAAATCTCAGAAAATTGGTGACTTTCTATCTGTGTCCCGAGAGTAAAGTTCATAATATGTCAGTTCAGAATTAAACCCTAGTGACTTCACTCAGACTTTGTCCTGTGCACGTTGGTGTAACATTACAGCCTAGATTGGATTTAAGTTGTGTATAATATGTTACAAGTATATAAATGTATCTCCCGAATGAGAACTTCAAGCAGCATGTACACACATATTGGTTAAAATATGTCCCTGATTAAACACTGAAACAAATCAATGTATTATGGTGAAATGGCTGCTCTTTGAAATATTGTGGTTTGCCTTAATTGATTTTTTATTTTCACAAGGAAATGTGTTTAGTATTTGTGTGTTAGTGTTAATGTAATTAGTGCTAGTATTTAAAAGTAGAACAATGTATGATGTGCTTTAATTATCCCCAGCTTTTTGCCATTGTAGTTTCTGGTAACATTAAGCAGTGTGTGCTGGTTGTCTTCAATTCCTATACAGTAGGACCCTGGTATCCGCTGGGGATTGGTTCCAAGCCTTCCCGTGGATAATGAAAACCGTGGATAAGAAAGAATGCCAAAATGTTCCCAAAACTGCTGTTTTGTGATAGTAACTTGCTTTACAGCTGCTGTTTTGCAACAGTAGCTTGCTTTACAGCTGCTGTTTGTGACGGTAGCTTGCTTTACGGCTGCTGTTTTGTGACAGTAGCTTGCTTCACAGCTGCTCTTTGTGACAGTAGCTTGCTTTGCAACTGCTGAATTATTTATTTCTTTTTTCCTCTGCCAATCGTGGATAACTGAAGCAGTGGATAATGAATCAGTGGATAATGAATTAGTGGATACGGGGGTCCTACTGTACTGTGTGCTATCTTAGATGACAGGCCATCATTAGATGCAATGACATCCAATAAATTTTAGTGGCGTGTACAGCTCCTGAAAGCTCTCAGCCAGCCATACTGGTTGAGTTTTTGTGAGAGTTATACTCCCCAAACTCATCAGATATGCTTGTCTCGCTCGGGTCATTCTCCTCCGTGGCGTACCTTGTATAAAGGAATTAATTTGTTCCAAATGAAATTCTGTTAAACAAATTTTCCTTTATACAAATTTCCCATAGAAATGCATTGAAAACAGAGTAACCCCTAATCGTGACCATTTTTATGTTGTACGGATTTGCCCCATAGGCAATTCTGTTAAGCAAATTTCCCCTATCTCCGGAATTTTTTATGTTGTACAGATTTTATGTTATACAAACCGTTTCTTATACGAGGGTCCATTGTACAAGTAATTAAATGTCCTTTCTGCTCTAAGCTTCAAGGAACAAGCAGCCTAGGGTAGCAAGTTGTCTAATCTGCGCTTTTGGGTTTGTGTGGCAGTGCTGTCTGGAGCCATGATCGTCTGTGAGTCGGCAGTCTTGGCTGGGGTCCCAGTCTGAAGAGTTGGCAACCATAGGAAATGGCTTTCCTGGCAGTACTGAGGATCTGGCTTCACCAGGAGTGTATATACAGTGACCAAAAGAGATAAGCCAAGCAGAAGCGCAATAAGGAAGCCTCAGTGGGCAGTGCCATTTTAGTGTATGCCTTAGCGTGGCTTGGAAGAAAGCCACCTTCATGGAATCATAGAATCGTAGAAGGGGCCTACAAGGCCACCAACTCCAAACTCCTGCTCCATGCAGAAATACAAACCAAAACATGTCTGACAGGTGGTTGTCGAAATGCCGCCAGTTTTGGAGCACTCACCATGTCCTGAAGTCATGGGTTCCATTGTTGTACTGCTCTAACAGTGAGGAAGTTTTTCCTGATATTCAGCTGAAAGCTGGACTCTTTTTTGAGCCTGTTGTTGCATGTCCAGCACTCTGGGATGATTGAAAACAGATCCTGCCCCTCCTCTGTATGACAGCGCTTCAGGTAGTTGGAAAGTGCTATCATATCTCCCCCCCCCCCCCCAGTTTTCTTTTCTGAAGGCTAAACATCCCCAGATCTTTCAGTCTTTCCTTACAGGGCTTTGTTTTCAACCCCCTGATCATCATTGTCTCCCTCTTCTGAACTTGTTCCAGTTGAGGCATATGTTGGATTTCTAGTCAACCTGGATTCAACCTAGTCCTATCTTCCCGACCATTGGTGGTGGTGGATGATGACAGTTGTAGTCTAATGCATCTGAAGCGTGCTACTTTGGAGAACAATGGTGTAGACCAATGGTTCTCAACCTGTGGGTTCCCAGATGTTCCTGAATTGCAACTCCCAAAAAATCCCTTCCAGCACAGTGAGTGGTAGAGGCTTCTGGGAGTTGCAGTCTAGGAACATCTGGGGACCACTGGTGTAGACGATCAGTAGCTGAAAAATCCTGAAGTTATACGTGGAATGATTGTATGACCACATGCTGTGCATTTGCTAAGTCCTAACAGAAACACATGGCATCTCCACCTAAAGCGTCTTTGTCAGTGAGAACTTAGACTAGTGTCCTTGAAAGACTCTTGTTTGAGACACTGGGGAGTGGCCAGCGGACAGACTTAGACACGACTTGAATAAATACCAATCAGACTTGACATCAAGTAACCTTATCAGTCCTGTTCATAGAGCATTTTGAGCAGATGGGGAAACCTCAGCAGGCTTTCAGAATTGAACAGCTTGACCCAGAAGAGGGGTTCTAGAATCTATGACTGCATGACTCTTTTTGTGCTGTCTGAGAACAGCAAAAAATAAAGCTTGTATAACAGGGAACGGAATGGCAGAGATTGCCTCCACTTGGCACTTGGCAAGATTTAACCAAGGATTTCTTCTTGTACCGCTAACAGACTCTGCATGCAGCATCTCCCACTTTCCACAATAGATAATTCAGTTATTTCCAGTTCCCTTCGGGAGTGATTTTTTGGAAGAATATGTGTATTCCAGCAGTGTGTTTCCGTAGGTGGCAATCATATGGCTTGGAAGTACAGTATAATGTTTTTCTGTGCTGTGCTTCCCCACTTACTCTGACAAGACTTTTGAAAAATCCAATCTGTTTGTGAAACTGGTGCAGTTCTTTCTTTGAAAAACAAAATCCCTTTAGAACTAGTCATTTTCATAATACTGTACTGTAGTTCCTTCCACATCTAGATAGTAAAGCAAGCTTGCATCCGTGTTATCCTAGGACAGTGATGGCGAACCTTTTAGAGACCGAGTGCCTAAACTGCAATTCAAAACCCACTATTTTTTTTTTGCAAAGTGCCAATAGAGTAATTTAACCTGTATACAGGTGGCTATGAAGGGGCAATGTCAGGTGCCCACAGAAAGGGCTCCGAGTGCCACCTTTGGCACCCGTGCCATAGGTTCGCCATCACTGTCCTAGGATTCGACGGGGCACAGTTACACAACAACTGCTGTAATTGGGGGGGAGGGTGGCTCTAAAAATACATCCTTGTGCTGTTGGCTTCTCTCTTCTCTGCCATGAGGTTGTCACAGTGCTGATAGGCAAGAAAGAGAAATCCACCATCACGGACATGAGTGAGACAGATGGATAACCTTGGATTCCGGGATAGATTTTCTCCACCCTGAGATGTCCTAAGTTACCATGTTGTCATGGTTGAGTTCACTTAGTTCACTTTTTCACTCTTCTTTCCTGATCAGATTCCCTTCTCCAAATGCATCTTCCTTGTGACCATCTGGACATAAGTCTTTGGTCCCTGTTACCTACAGTATTGCATTTGAAATTCTGACATCACATGCAGTTGTGGAAAACTTAAGGTTTGGGGGAGTATTCATTTGGAACAATCTTTGTGAATTAACTGAATCCATTGAGATCGGACTCAGGTTATGAGTAGAGTCTTGACTACAGTATTGCAGTTTAAGCTCTGCACCACAGGACCTATGGATGTTGTTTTACTCCTGTTTTATTTATTTCCTTTATTTATAGCCTGCCTTTCTGGCAGTAAGGGGACCCAAGGGGGTTGCATGGAAGAGATGGAATAATTGATCTATGCATCTTTTTTCCCTTAGTAATACTGTGAACATATAGCATATGTTGGATGCTGCTGTTGTCTCATGTGTGAACTTTTTAAGTGGCAGATGGTTGGTACAAACTGGTGATTACTCAGAAAGGGAGATTCAGAGCGGAGAAGGTTAAGGAAATGGGTTGCTTCTAAGGGGCAATCCTCTGCTCTCTGCAGCCTTGTTATAGTGCAATGTTCTTGTCGCAGGACCTATTTTTAATCCCCGCCGCCACCTTTCCCAAACTGAAAATATTTATTTGCCAAGTACCATGAAAAGTTGATTGAATTGTATAGAGGGAGCTACACCCGGGTCAGACCTCTTACATGTCCCTGCAGCCTCGTGTTGAAAATATCTATTTCTTTCCCTGATTGGAAGAATACTCTGCGGGGTTATAGACCATAGCTGCTGTCCTAACACGATCTGGCAGATTTCTAATGGGACACATGTGAATAGCAGGTACTGTGCAGCTGTGATTAAGTCTTAATCAGCTCCCCTAGTCCATATGTCAGGTGCTTTGACAGGGAGAAAAATGTCACTCCTCCTGACCCCTCTAGCCTTTGACATGAAAGTTGCACCTTTTACCTGACAGAGCAAATAGGGACCTTGCTCATCTAATTTCATCTCTTGCAGATATGAATTTTTAGAATGTGCTGGTGTCAAAAACTGCATGCATCAAAACCAGGTTTTGCTTTAGGTTTCTTTGGGCACTTCATACCTTAGCAGATGTAAAAAGCTACTGTGTTCCTAAGGCTGTATAATTGAGATATACTCTTGGTTTTTTTTTAAAAGCCTAATGTTGGCAATTTAATTTAGAGCCATTCTACTTTGTCACTCATAGCTGTTCTTCTTTGCCAAAGTACTTAAAGGTGACATTCAGAAACTACCCTGGTTGTGTGAATTCATGTATTTTAAGTGAGCTTTATGGCTTTTTTTTACACACAGTGACATGTATCACATAGCTGCATTTTTATCTCTGTGTGTGTTTTAAAAAATCGAGTTTCCTTTTCTTAGTAAAGTCACTGTCAGACCTAAAGATGCTTTCAGGATGCATTAAAAGTGGTTCATTCTCTGAGTGGTGGTTTCCAGCTTGAAAAAAAAAACAGGCCCAATTTGCCCTTTCCATGTGTCTGCTTTCTCCTGATTTTATTAGTGTTCCCTACTCCTCCGAGAGCAAAATAAAAGGAAAGGACCAACCTAATTAAATAAAATCACTAACAGTGTGTGCATAAAATATTTTAAGGCTCTTACGACAGGTGTGTTAGCTTTTCTTCAGGGTGTGGAAACCTCTCAATGCCAAACCCCAAATTTATACAGTAGAGAAACTGGCGAAGCCTCATATTGTCAAAAGCTTGTTGTTGTGTAGGTGGCAGACTGAGTAGTACATTTATTCCTGGGTCATATCTCAGGATGTTCTCCGGACTTTCCTTGGACTCTCTCTCTGATACTGCTTTCCATTTTTAGGTACTGCACAGAGGTATTTTGAAGGTAATTTTGAAACCCTGAAATGTCATAGACTGCAGCAGTGTTCATCCAGATCTATCATTATCGAATCTAATTCAATCAAATCATTGTTTCTTTGTGGGCTAGTTTTATGTCGCAGTTTAATTGTACTGTTAATCTGTATTTTGCTTTTATAAAATTACAGATACCTCTGAATAAGCTGACAAAATCGAGACTGAAATATCTATACGAGTGTCTCCTTGCTTTTGAAAAGAGAAGAATTTGGCAGCTGTGCCAAAAGATTTAGGCCTCCAGATCAAAGTTTCCTATCCTTGGTACTACAGGTGCAATAGCCACATTTCCGATGACCCAGCCCACATGGCTAATAATGGAGGATTATGGGATTTGTAGTTATATTACATATGGGGACCTATGGTAAGGATAGAGTGCCGTTGATCAGAAGATGATGTCACGTTTCCAATTAAAAGCTGTGTTTGGATGATGGGAACATTCATACAAAATTCCAGTCTGTACTATGCTAGTTCTGTCCTCTGTGTGCCATTGAGGCGGAGTTCATTTGTTCTAAATTCAGCTGCATAGTGGGGAATAATATTGACTTCCTTGAATTCAGTGCTGCTGATTGGATGCTCAGCTGTCACACTGTCCTTTCCTTGCCCGTGGCTGAGATGAGCGTTGGCCATCTCAGCATACCACTGACATCTTATTGGAAGATGCTTCTACAGTTCTGAGCCCTGGACCTGATGATGTGGAGGCGTCATGCCGTGCGTTGCGCCAATGAGCGTTGTGGCTCATGAACTTTTGGAGATGAGAAATCTGTCCCTGGTCAGCAAGATGCTCCTGCTCTGTTGATTCCTGGGAAGAAATCTGCAGAAAAATCGCCACATCTCAGTGGAGCAATGTCCCTTGCCTTGGGGACAGCGTGATAAATGAAAAACCATTTCCAAACAACAGAGTTCCTGTCCACAACAAAATAGAGTTGTGTATAATAGGAGAACTTTCCCACAAAGTGATTTTTCTCTCTCTCCCCAACACTAGAGATCACAGTTTCCCATTATGTTCTTCACCCATTTTTTTCTTTTGGTGATGTGCCATATTTCCCCTTGTATAAGACTATATTTTTGTGTAAAATTGTTAGACTAAAAATTGAAAGCCATCTTATACACGGAAGTAAGCTGAGAAGAGAACTGAGTGGTTGCGAAGCTGTAATTTTGGATTGGAAAAGTGGGGTTTTTATAGATGGAAGAATATGGTACTTCTGCCTAGGATCCTGATTGATCTTTTTTGACAACATGAAAAAAATCTTTTATTCGAAGAACATTAGTTATAGAGACAGAGGCATGGAGGAGATTTCTACCTGATGGCTATTGACCTCATTTAAAATGAGAAATCTCCTATTTTCAGCGCCAGGATTTTACCAAATCCCAGTTCTTGGGAGCCACAGTTGGTGACAAGTCCTGCTTATTAACTCTCATTCATTAACCTGTCCCTCATAAGATGGTTATTTCTGTCTTAGAACTGTCTTAGATCTGCTCCTGCCAACCTAGCAGTTCAAAAGCATGTAACTGCAAGTAGATAAACAGGTACCTCCCTAAAAATTGGGAAGGTAAAACAGTGTTTCCTTGCAGCTATGCTGGCCACATGTCCACGGACTTGCACCACACTGGCTCTTCGGCTTGAATAGAGAGATGAGCACCGCCCCTAGAGTCGGACATGACTAGCACGCATGTGCGGGGGGGAACCTTCGCCTTTACCTAAAAGACTTGTAGCTTGCCTTTATTGACCGTTCATATTAGATCATGCATTAATACCAGAACAGAATTTTTTTAGGAAAATCATCAACAATAAGCAAAACATCAAACCATAAACAATAAGAACATTCTGTTCAGACAGTACAAACATCACTAAGCCCAGAGCTGTCTAGTAAAACATATCAGGAAAAAAGGCCCAAGTTTTGGAGTTTTTCTGAAAAGTTGGTAATGATAGGGCTTAATAGACCCTCTTTTGTTGGAGGAGTAATCCACTTTTGCTTCTTCATTGGAAAGATCAGCCCACTGGGTGCTGTCATTGCCCTGGGAACATTCGGGTGGGTACACGGTCTTCACATTATTTGAAGAGGCACCTTTCATGTCCCCTGTGGTTGACCCATGATGCCTGTGTTCGAGATAGGATTATTTCTAGAACAGATGCTTCACTTGTACTTGCTCACTCAACTGATCAGAAGGTGATAAATGTCACAGTGAGAATGTCCTATGTTGTAATCTGATGCACATGAAGTTGTTCCTTCATTTAACTTAGCTCATGACTATTTAAGGCTGTAATGCTGAACAGTAGCCCTTGAAGTTGGGCTTGGAGACATGGTACAGCTGGGGATCCCATACCTTATTTCCATTAAAGCTTAAATGGCCACATTTTGTGCTAGCTCAAGTTTCCAAACCATGTTCAAAAGTAGCTCTGTGTAGAATGTATTATACCTGTCATTAATATGTGGGTGACAGAAGCAGTGGCTGGCCTCTTCTTAGAAGACAGAGAGGGTTTAAAATGTTCTGAGAATCCAGATCAGTCTCCTCCCTTGTGCCCTTCCATCCTCAGACAAAGATCTTCCTCACCAGGCAGGCTTTTAAGGAGGACATGTCTCAGGAATGTTGGTTTTTAGCTTACAGATTTTTAAATGTTTTAATTTTTTTAATCTTGGTTTTATCTTGGTTTTTAATCTTCACATACGTTCAGTTTTTTAAAAATTTATTTATATAGTTTTTAAAATTATGTTTGTTTTATTTATTTTTATCTGTTGTGAGCCACCTTGGATCCCAGTGGTGGTGAACCTTTGGCAGTCCAGATGTTTTGGACGACAACTCCCACAGTCCTTTGTCACTGGAGTGCCATCTGGAGTGCCGAAGGTTCACCACCACTGCCTGAAGGGAAGAAAGATAGCTTGTATATGTATAATATAATATAATATAATATAATATAATATAATATAATATAATATAATATAATATAATATAATATAATATAATATAATATAATATAATATGAGTTCCAGGGGGGTAACAGTCTAAGCTAATAAAAAGCACTCCCAGCTACTCCTACCACAAGATTTTCTGAGTAGTTCAGAGTCTTATTCTTCCAAACTGTAGACGTGGTATTTTAGAGGGAGCACAGCCCAATCTAAGACTAATTGCAGTTTTCATCCAGAGTAGTTGGTGATTGCAGCCACAATATTGCTCTCTTGTCTGGAATGAGTCTCAGTTTGATCACTCGCATGAACCTGCAAACCGCCTCCAGATCCCTGGTTATGGTGTTCCTCTTGTTCCTTGAGTTTGAAAGATGGAATATGCACATCAGAGTGCCATCTGCCAATTTATGGCGCAGATCCCTGATAACTGAGGCCAAAAATGTTTGGGTGTCCTTGCCCAGTGATTTCAGGGTAAGAGAACAGAATATAGGGGGACCTTAGTGGTTAAGAACTATATGGTGGAAGAGAATGTGTGGGAATCACTGTAGCACTGTCTCATGTAACCCACTACATGATGAAGGCTAATGTTGTGACAGATGGTGCAAAAGCTACTGAGAAATTTGAGAAGGATCAGGAAGGCAGTGTTCCCCATGTGCCTTCCTCAGCGTTAAGAAGTCCATTTGGACAATTAAGGCAATTCTATTCCATAATTAGGTCTTAAATGTGGTTGGAAGGGATCTCGTTAATCAAAATTAGCCAACATGATGACGCTTGCACGCAGCCTCATCACTCCTTGCTGGATTGTGGAAGTGATCCCCATTAAAACATTAGTTTTAATAAAGTGGTGTATATAAAGCATTTGCATCTGATTTCTTCTTCTTCTTCTACTACTACTACTACTGCTGCTGCTGCTGCTGCTGCTGCTGCTGCTGCTACTACTACTACTACTACTACTACTACTACTACTACTACTACTACTAATACTAATACTAATACTAATACTAATACTAATACTAATACTAATACTGCTGCTGCTATCACAAGTGCTTATTCTGTATGGTTCTCCTCCAGAAATAAACGGTTGCAGTTCTGTTAGGGTTAGTGGTGGTCATGCCCCCCTCCCTACCTTGAGCTAGTTTTGGGTGCTCTGAAAGGCAAGGATCCAATTACTTCTGTGAATTTATGGTCTAAATGGCGGGCAGAGAAGATTGCGGTGCCCTGGGAAATCAAAAGTGGGAGGATAATTTAGTGATTTCATTATAGTGATTATGATATTGATGAACTCACCACTGAGGTTTGTGTTGTCAGCTTCGGTGGAATATTGGACTTCCACAGCTGAAATATGTACTGAAAATGCTTGAACAAGAAGGTTGTGTGGTGTTGGTGGTGAAGTTAAAACTAAATATGAACTTTTACAAATTTGCAGATCACTCTTTTCCTAATATTTAAATTGCCCCAGCTTTTCATAGAGCCAGCATTTAGTTTGGGGTCAGTCGGCAGCACATTGTGTACACCTCGATGAAGGCTCTTTTTGTGCCCGGACATTTAGCCTGTCTTTTCAAGTAGAGCCATTGCATTTTTCAGTTATAAGGTGGGTGTCAGATCGGCCAGCACATTGTGCCGTGGACAAATGTTTGATAATTTTTCCCTCGATGATTTAATAATTTTAAATTTAATTGTATTTAAACTGCCTTTTTGTGCATATGTTTATAAGCCTATTCGCGACCTATTTTTAGTCCATCTTTTCCTTCTGCGGATCTAGGCCCGCTCTCTTGCTGACATTTAGCCTGTCTCTCTCTCTCTCTCTCAACTTATTTTGAATCTGGTACCAGATCGTGTGTCTCTGTATGAGGGGTGGGCGGGTGGGTGGGTGAGCGATGCATTGATACTTAACAAGGAAGCCACCCTCATGCAGATTTCCACTTCCTTGTCCCTTCCAAAACCTTTCCGGGTTACTCGCCGCCGGTTACATAACCAACGGCAGGCAGGCAAGCAGGCAGGCGGGAGACCCTGCCCGAGCGGCTCCCCTCTTACCTCGCTCCCCGTTCCCCGTTCTGAAGTCATAGCGGGGGGCCCGAGGGGGGTGGAAACAAAAGGCCCGAACTTGCCCGTCGACGACGGCGACGCTTGCCGGCGCGCACCAAAGCTGTCAAGCAGGCGCCGCCAGCTTTTCAAGGAGTCGTAGCCAATAAACGGTGGCGTTGTGCCGTTCGTCATGACACCACGTTTCAACGATTGTAAGCCGGAGCTAAGCAATGCGAGAACCCTTTGTCTTCAAGTGTCTTCCTCTCCCGTTCTTAGGCCCCTCGGGCGGCCCGGTGCCGATTGATCCACGACCGGCACCGGTACCGGGGGTTGGGGAACACTGATCTAAATATGTTAGGTAAAGGTTCTATCCCCCGCGCACATGCATGCTAGTCATGTCTGACTCTAGGGGCGGTGCTCATCTCCATTTTCAAGCCGAAGAGCCAGTGTTGTGCATGTCCATGGCCACGTGGCTGCCATGGCTGCACGGAACACTCTTTACCTTCCTGCTTTTTATGGCGGTACCTATTTATCCACTTGCATTTACATGCTTTCAAACTGCTGGGTTGGCAGGTGCTGGGGTTTACAGCAGGAGCTCACTCCACTGTGTGGAACCCAGGATTTGAATGGTCGAGCTGCCGACTTTTGCACCCTACAGTTTCAGCGCTCTAGTCTGCTGAGACAGCGTGCCATACATCTAAAAGAAGAGCGGGATACAGAAAAAGTTTTCACTATATATATGAACAACAAACCTGACATAATCCTTAACTATGTCAAATTGCAGGCACAAATCAAAGAAAACAAAAGACACAAAACATGTGGCACCTTAAAGACTAACTATCATATTTTAATGTAATGATTCGTGGACACATCCACTTCCTCAGACATATAGTAGCAGAATGATGTGTGTAATATATGATGAGATATACATTTCATACCGGATGTTCATTGGTATATAGGGGAGGGGGAAGTGGTGGGAGGATTTGGCCAGGGGTCATAGATATGTTGAGCATTGTTATGGGTCTGTGGAGGAGGGAGAGATGATTAGTTGTACAAATGGTGGGAAGGAAGATTTGGCTAGGGATATGTTAAGTATTGCTAATGGCTGTGTGGCCAGGGTATGTAGAAATGTTAAGTGTGGTTTAAAGGTAAATTCCTCAAGAGTCAGAAACTAGAACCCTTCTCGTTTTAGCTTTCCATTTCGAAGCCACAACTTGTAGAAATGTGACTCTGAAGTTTTCAGCAGCAAATGTAATGTCCCCCCCTCCCCAATGTATTCTCGACGGCTTTCACGGCTGGGATCTGGTAGCTGTTGTGAGTTTTTTGGGCTGTTTGGCCGTGTTCTGGAATTTTTTCTTACTGGACGTTTCACCACACTCTGTGGTTGGTATCTTCAGAGGACAAGGAGCAGAGGAAACTAGGAGTTCTCTCTGTGCTCTGGAGTTCCCTGAGCTCCTTGCCTTCTGAAGATGACAGCCACAGAGTCTGGTGAAATGTTAGGAAGAAAAACTTCCAGAACATGGCCAAACAGCCTGAAAAACTCAGAACAGCTGTCCCCCTCCCTCTTCTGAACCAGGCCGCCAATCGCTGTTCAAACAGTCCCAGGTAATGAGTTTGTTCTTTGGGGCAGCTGGACTCCCTATGGTCTGGTATTTTATCTGTCATTTGCTAGATAATATACCACAACCTTGGCCCACCATATTTCTAAATCATCTCACCCGTTTGTTGAGGAAAATTCCCGTGAACACTAAATCAACGTTAAAAACATGTCAACAGGAAGGCTTGGGGTCTCAGCCAAAGGGAATGGTATTAGAAATTGTTAATTGCTTTAGCTTCTTCAGGGTCAGAGGTTATTGTAAAATATTTTGCCATTAACAGGGACACTTACGTAAAGACACTCTTTCCTTCAGTTTTCTATTCCTTCAGCGGCCTGTCTTAGATAGGTGACCCAATGATACTGTCAACCCCTTAGAAAGCACCTGCATTTTTCTTAATGGGGTTTCTACATTTTTTTTCCATTTCTATACCATCCATCTCACTTGGGTCCTTTTAAGGAAAATGGTAGGGCAAAGATATTTGAGAGAGGGAGGGAGGGAGGGAGGGAGGGAGGGAGGGAGGATGGATGGATGGATGGATGGATGGATGGATGGATGGATGGATGGATGGATAGAGAGATAGATCTATTTACTTGTAAACTGGGCAGTTTACATGTAAATAGGTGAAAATAAAATTTGATATTTTTTAAAAAATGACAAAAATCTGATGGCACCTTAAAGACTATCTTTGTATTATTTTATACAACATTTTATAGACAAGCCCACTTCATCAGATATAAGAGAAGGCGATCACATTATAAAAATGTAAAAGTTACTTTAAAATGCCACTATGTGTTTTGTCTTTTTTAAAAAGCTTTTCAAAAAAATGTTTTCACCTGTAAAGCTTGAAGACATGGCTACCCCTTCTACAGTTACAAGTAAATATCTACTTTCTGCAGGAACTGTAGGATCACACTATTGTAATGCACACATCTTTTTTCTTTGATAACAAAGAAAATGCTGGCAAAGTTTACTCCTATACACGTGGATTTCATGAGCAGGGACTCATTGATCTTCGCCAAGCCTGGGTGGCTTGCAAGGGAAGAGGCAGTGGAGGTGATCCAGGTGGAGATATTTTGTTTTGTAAAACAACCTACCTGCAGGCACAGGACTGTGGTG
Source organism: Phrynocephalus guinanensis (assembly GCA_037367245.1). NCBI lineage: Eukaryota > Metazoa > Chordata > Lepidosauria > Squamata > Agamidae > Phrynocephalus > Phrynocephalus guinanensis. The sequence continues at coordinate 104,636,462 of CM074740.1, read as the reverse complement.
CTAATCATTCTTTTATAGTCACATCATTTATTTGAGTGAAGCACCTTAAATTAGGGGGAGGTTGCTTGCCATGATCTGCTGTGATGCCAGGGAGCTGCTCAAGTCCATTTCTGTGCATTCCAGTTATCATTAATCTAGTTGAACTTTCGTTAGGTTGTCTTCTGCATAAATATCGAGGGATGTCCAAGTGCTGGAGGAGGCAGAAGACAGTCAAGTTGATTTTCTAAATTATTATTATTATTTTTTTGCTCTGTGAGTGAGTGACAGAAGTGAGTTGAATTTCCATTCTTCAAGCGAAAAAAGTCGCTGGCAATTTCTGGTTTTTGGAGGAAGAAATGTGTAGGCCAAAAATAGTTCCTTTCTCTCAGTAAAGATATTTCACATACATGCTAAAGTTAGAAAGTGGGGGTGAGAGAAACATGTTTCAGAAGATATATACATATGTCAGGGAATATTTCTGGCCTGAGTTTCTTTCCCACTTTTTTTTTTTAGCACAGATATAAGAATGAACCCGAATTCTCTTTCCATTGAATAGAATTTTAAAACCTTTCTTTAAGTTGTGACAAGCAGAGCTGTAACGTATTCTCTTTTGCCTCTGCTAATCTTTATACAGTTGGCTGCAGAGTAAACTGTTATTAGATGAATTGAAAAAAACACTGTTCAGGCATTTTAAAAAGGATTGATTTGAAAGCGTGAAGCACCCCCCCCCATGACTATTGTTTTTCCTCCTCAAGGAAGGGCTGTCAGAAGAGAAGAGGGAGATGTACACAGAGCTTCTCCATGTGTTCAGGAAACCTGGTTTTGCACTAGGAAGTCCTTTTTGGATCCAGGAGACCTATAGGAGCACATCTACCCATTCATCTCTCCTTGATACTCAGGAATGGCCCTCTTAATCGTATTGACTTCATAGGTATGTTCACTGAGGGTATAAGAGTCTTTTCAGTGGCTGGTCAGAAGTTGTGAGATGCCTTCTGTTGGTGGTTAGAGGCCGCCCTGCCAGATAAAAGCCTAGTCAGATGTTTAAGAATTCAATGCAATGAAAATTGCATGGTTTGCTTTTCCTGGTACTATATGTCTTTAAACTGTTATGAAGTCTTGTCAATGGGCCAAACTCTTAGTGCATATGTGTCCTTGTGTCAATCGCTGGAACAAAGTGCTGCTAATTAAGGAGTGGCTGCCTGCATTCCTCCTCAAGGTTAAGCTGCAACTGGCACGCAGCCAGGAATACAGGTGCAACCTTTGATTAAGCAGGGCTTTGCTGCTGCCCTTTATGCCAGCGGGGTCTGGCCATTCCAATATTAACACTTATGCACTTGGATTCTGGCCAGTTAAAAAAACCAGCAATTTTAAAACAGTTTTAAATAAATCTGGTAATTTAAAAATTCTAGTAGGGTTTTGCATTTTAAAAAACGTTGTAACTTCATTTTAGCGCATTTCTTCTAACCATTTGTTATCTGTTTTGTTATCTGTTATTTGTTATCTTTCTTCACTGGAAGAAAGGCAGCGTCAGAATCATATAGAAACACATCCATGCTGAGAGAAAATCAGCATGGCTTCTGTAAGGGTAAATCTTGTCTGACAAACCTCTTAGAATTTTTTGAAAAGGTCAACAGGCACGTGGATTTGGGTGAACCAGTTGATATAGTCTATCTGGATTTTCAAAAGGCTTTTGAAACAGTCCCTCACCAAAGGCTGCTGAGAAAATTGCACAGTCAGGGGATAAGAGGGCAGGTCCTCTTATGGATTGAGAACTGGTTGAGATCCCGGAAACAAAGAGTAGGTGTCAATGGGAAATTTTCACAATGGAGAGAGGTGAAAAGCGGTGTGCCCCAGGGCTCTGTCCTGGGACCGGTGCTTTTCAATCTGTTCATAAATGACCTGGAAACAGGGATAAACAGTGAGGTGGCCAAGTTTGCCGATGACACAAAACTTTTCCGTGTGGTAAAAACCAGAGAAGATTGTGAAGAGCTCCAGAAGGATCTCTCCAAACTGGGGGATGGGCTGAGAAATGGCAAATGCGTTTTAATGTAACTAAATGTAAAGTAATGCATATTGGGGCAAAAAAATCCAAACTTCATCTATCAACTCATGGGCTCTGAGTTATCCATTACGGATCAGGAAAGAGATCTTGGTGTGTTGGTGGAGAGCTCCATGAAGGTGTCTCCCCAATGTGTGGCAGCGGTGAAGAAGGCCAATTCCATGCTAGGGATTATCAAAAAGGGGATTGAAAATAAAACAGCGAACATTATAATGCCTTTATACAAAACAATAGTAAGGCCCCACCTGGAGTATTGTGTACAATTCTGGTCACCGCATCTCAAGAAAGACATAGTGGAACTGGAAAAGGTGCAGAAGAGAGCGACTAAAATGATTACTGGGCTGGGGCACCTCCCTTATGAAGAAAGGCTAAAACATTTGGGCCTCTTTAGTCTGGAAAAAAGGCGATTGAGGGGGGATATGATTGAGACATACAAAATAATGCAGGGTATGAGTAAAGTGGATAGAGGGAAGCTCTTCTCTCTCTCCCAAAATGCCAGAACTAGGGGACATACACTCAAATTGAGGGCTGGGAGAGTAAGAACTGACAAAAGAAAATATTTTTTCACCCAGCGCGTTGTAAGTCTATGGAACTCCCTGCCACAGGATGTGGTGATGGCATCTGGCCTGGATGCCTTCAAAAGGGGATTGGACAGATTCCTGGAGGAAAAGTCCATCACAGGTTACAAACCATGATGGAGATGTGTAACCTCCAGGCTTTAAACCAGGGTACTTCAAGGGCCAGATGCAGGGGAGTGGTATCAGGAGACAGATATCTAGTCTCATGCGCTCCCAAACACATCTGGTGGAGCCACTGTGAGATACAGAAAGCTGGACTAGATGGGCCTTTGGCCTGATCCAGCATGGCTCTTCTTATGTTCTTATGTTCTTATGTTAACATCCGTCATCATATAGAGAGACTCTGCACATGGGCAAATCTTTCGCTTCTTCATACATTCCTTCTCCTTGTGGGCACAACACCAGGCAGAGGGTAGACCTCCCTTTCATATAGGAACTGCTGGACAGCTCAGTGGTTTAGCCATCTGGCTGTGGAGCTTGAGGTTTGGATTTCTACTCCTCACTTTGGTTCCTTGACAGGGGCTGGGCTCAGTCATCCGTACAAGCTATTTTCACGCACCCCGCCTTTTGGGCACAACCATAAACACAGTATGAAAGAAATAGACACCAAATCAGGACTGTATAAGTCACGTAACTAACCTTCTAAGGTGACGTGTGAAGAATTGTTTATGTGCCCCCTTCAGATGTTCCAGAGTGTAGGAAAGATGAAGCAGACACACACACAGGTTTTCTGAGTGGAGTGCCCTCCCCAGCAAGCCTTTTTATTGATCATCCGTTCAGTAGGCAACAGGAGAAGGGGGTGTGTGGATAATTATTGACAGAGAGAGAGAGAGACTTCCTGGAGACCCTCACGTAGGCCTCTTGAGTTTGTTGGTGGTGAGCTTATCAAGAGTGCCAGACCATGTGTGACCTAGAGCTTAGTTCCTGTTGATCCATTTGGGAGATGGGATGCCCGATAATATCCTGTTTACAGGCTAAGCAAAGAAATCTCTTCTATCTCTTTGGGGCCTTCCCACACAAGTGAGAATGAGGACATTTGATGCTGCCTCTGGGTCATGTTCCTTTCCCAAAGGGAGTTATTCCTTCACCAGAGCTCTCTCACTCTCCCCCCCCCCCCCCGGCGACCATATGGCCCCCATTGATCGTGGCAGATCTATCACTTTTCTTGCAAATGATGATAGTGGTGGTGGTGGTGGTGGTGGTGATGGTTAGCTAGAGTTGGGCACTTCATGCAGCTTTGTATGATGGTGTCAGAGAGGTGCTACAGGTACTCTTCAGTCTGTGATTTTGCCCCTCCCTGAGTTGGCTGGACCACATACTTGTTGTTGCGCAGCTCTGGTGTCCTACTGCTTTGATGGTGCGCCAGTTCAGGCAGGAGTCTGGCCAGCCCTTCCCCGCCTCTTCAGGCCTCTGACCACTCCTTGACTGGGCAGGGAGAGCCCCCTTCCTGCCCCCTCAACGGAGTAGTCAGCTGCTGGAGGAGCGGGGATGGGCAGCCTGAGCCCCTTCCCAGATCGGTACGCTGCCAGAGCAGAAGGATCCTGGCGTCACACAATGATAAGTAAGTGGCCCAACCATTCTCACTGGGGTCAAAGGAGTGGGCAGCTCCAGCGGTGCCTTGCTAACAGTGTCGTAGGAAGCTGCCAGCCACACAAAGCAAACTCTATTATTAACCCCTTTTAGAAGCCCTGAATCAGACTTACCTGAATGATTGCAAGACCCTCACTGGAAAAATCATTTGGCAGGTCAGAGCGCAGCGTGCATTTTGGCTGAAAAGTTTTCTTGGTGTGGGTAGCCTTTCATTTTTCCATGGGTCCCTGACAGCTGCCGTGATTTCCAACCTTTGCCTCTTTTTTTTTCCCAGCAGAGCTCAGACTCATTAAATATTAAGCCTGGCGTTCAGGAACATTATTCTCTCATTAATATTGCATTGTGACCTAAACTACATTGTTCAAAACATTTTAGGATGTTACACAAGTCTGTCAAACGATATTAACAAACTTGCTCTCTTTGGTAGGTAGCAACAGATGACAAATGGTGTTGTGCCGTAGATGCGTGTGGCTTTACTAGTTTTGATGCGGTGCGAGTGCTCTTCGCTGGGTGCTGCTGTACATACCAGCACTGTGCAACAAGACCTTTCAGGAGATGAAGGCATCCAGAGGGGTTGAGCGTTTTTATTCTCCAAAACATCTGCTGTACATCATCATTAAATGTAAAAGGGATTTAGATCTCCTTTTAATAGTATGGGACGTCACACTTTTGTTTTTCACACAAAGGCGCACTGGTGTGCTAATCCATTTCTTGACCCCCAGGACTCCTTGATCATGAAGATTTGTAGTGGTGCAGACCAGTTTGCTGCCTCAGTCTGGAATATCTTATAAATGGGGCACATTTCTACTTTTGTGTCCCAGCTGATCAGTGAGGCTACAAAATAAAACAGGCTGAACTTTGCTTTCATCATTGTAAGGCTAATTACACTGGTGACAATGAGGCCTGTAATAAGACTTCCTGGGGTAGGAACTGGCAAGCCACCCCGGTATCCCTGCCAAGAACATCCCATGGTCAGAAACAAAAGGCTAAAAGATATGACGCTGGAAGATGAGCCCCTCAGGTCGGAAGGTGTCCAACATGCTACTGAGGAAGAGCGGAGGACAAGTACAAGTAGCTCCAGAGCTAATGAAGTGGCTGGGCCAAAGCCGAAAGGACGCTCAGCTGCAGACGTGCCTGGAAGAGAAAGGAAAGTCCAATGCTGCAAAGAGATATACTGCATAGGAACCTGGAATGTGAGATCTATGAACCAGGGTAAGCTGGATGTGGTCAAACGTGAGATGGAAAGAATAAACATTGACATCCTGGGCATCAGTGAACTTAAATGGACAGGAATGGGTGAATTCAGTTCAGATGACTATCACATCTACTACTGTGGGCAAGAATCCCATAGAAGAAATGGAGTAGCCCTCATAGTCAACAATAGAGTGAGAAAAGCAGTGCTGGGATACAACCTAAAAAATGATAGAATGATCTCGGTACGATTCCAAGGCAGTCCTTTGAACATCACAGTAATCCAAGTTTATGCTCCAACAACCGGTGCTGAAGAGTCTGAGATTGACCAATTTTATGAAGACTTACAAGAACTTCTAGAACTGACACCAAAGAAAGATGTTCTTCTCATCATAGGGGATTGAAATGCTATAGTAGGGAGTCAAGTGATAAAAGGAATAACCGGCAAGTTTGGCCTTGGAGTTCCAAATGAAGCAGGGCAAAGGCTAATTGAGTTTTGTCAACAGAACAAGCTGGTCATTGCAAACACTCTTTTCCAACAACACAAAAGGCGACTCTACACATGGACATCACCAGATGGACAATACCGGAATCAGATTGACTATGTTCTCTGCAGCCAAAGATGGAGGAGCTCTATACAGTCAGCAAAAACAAGACCTGGTGCTGACTGTGGCTCAGATCATCAGCTTCTTATTTCAAAATTCAAACTAAAACTGAAGAAAGTAGGGAAGATCACTGGGCCAGTCAGGTATAACCTAAGTCAAATCCCATATGAATACACAGTGGAAGTGAAGAATAGATTCAAGGAACTAGATTTGGTGGACAGAACACCTGAAGAACTATGGATGGAGGCTTGTAACATTGTATAGGAGGCTGCAATGAAAAATATTCCAAAGAAAAGAAAATGCAAGAAAGCAAAGTGGTTGTCCAACGAGGCCCTACAAATAGCGGAGGAGAGAAGGGACGCAAAATGCAAGGGAGAAAGGGAAAGATACAGAAAATTGAATGCAGACTTCCAAAGAATAGCAAGAAGAGACAGGGTGGCCTTCTTGAATGAGCAGTGCAAAGATATAGAGGAAAACAATAGAAAAGGAAAAACCAGAGATCTGTTCAAGAAAATTGGAGATATTAAAGGGGCATTTCGTGCAAAGATGGATATGATAAAGGACAAAAATGGTAGGGACCTAACTGAAGCAGAAGAGATCAAGAAGAGATGGCAAGAATATACAGAAGAATTATATCAGAAAGATCTGGACGTCCCTGATAACCAAGATAGCGTAATTGCTGACCTGGAGCCAGACATCCTGGAAAGTGAAGTCAAGTGGGCCTTAGAAAGCATTGCAAACAACAAGGCCAGTGGAGGTGATGGCATTCCAATTGAACTCTTTAAAATCTTAAAAGAGGATGCTGTAAAGGTGCTGCATAAGATATGCCAGCAAATTTGGAAAACCCAGCAGTGGCCAGAGGACTGGAAAAGATCGGTCTACATCCCAATCCCAAAGAAAGGAAACGCCAAAGAATGCTCCAACTATCGCACAATTGCACTCATTTCACATGCTAGCAAGGTTATGCTCAAAATTCTACAAGGCAGGCTTCAGCAGTATGTGGAAAGAGAACTTCCAGAACTACAAGCTGGATTTCGAAGGGGCAGAGGAACTAGAGACCAAATCGCCAACATGCGCTGGATTATGGAGAAAGCCAGAGAGTTCCAGAAAAACATCTACTTCTGCTTCATTGACTATGCCAAAGCCTTCGACTGTGTAGACCACAACAAACTATGGCAAGTCCTTAAAGGAATGGGAGTGCCTGACCACCTTATCTGTCTCCTAAGAAATCTATATGTGGGACAAGCAGCAACCGTCAGAACTGGATATGGAACAACTGACTGGTTTAGAATCGGGAAAGGAGTACGACAAGGCTGTATACTGTCACCTTGCCTATTTAACTTATATGCAGAGTACATCATGAGAAAGGCCGGTCTGGATGAATCTCAAGCCGGAATTAAGATTGCCGGAAGAAATATCAACAACCTCAGATACGCAGATAATACTACTCTAATAGCAGAGAGTGAGGAAGAATTAAAGAACCTCTTAATGGGGGGGTGAAAGAGGAGAGTGAAAAAAATGGGCTGAAGCTCAACATCAAAAAAACTAAGATCATGGCCACTGGTCCCATCACCTCCTGGCAAATAGAAGGGGAAGAAATGGAGGCAATGACAGAGTTTATTTTCTTGGGCTCCTTGATCACTGCAGATGGCGACTGCAGCAACGAAATAAAAAGACGCCTGCTTCTTGGGAGGAAAGCAATGGCAAACCTAGATAGCATCCTAAAGAGCAGAGACATCACTTTGCCAACTAAGGTCAGGATGGTTAAAGCTATGGTTTTTCCAGTAGTGATGTATGGAAGTGAGAGCTGGACTATAAAGAAGGCTGATCGCCGCAGAATTGATGCTTTTGAGCTGTGGTGCTGGAGGAGAGTCTTGAGAGTCCCCTGGACTGCAAGGAGATCAAACCTATCCATTCTGAAAGAAATCAACCCCGAATGCTCACTGGAAGGACAGATTTTGAAGCTGAGGCTCCAGTACTTTGGCCACTTCATGAGAAGAGAGGACTCCCTGGAAAAGGCCCTGATGCTGGGAAAAATCGAAGGCAAAAGGAAAAGAGGACGACAGAGAATGAGATGGTTGGACGGTGTCATCGATGCAACCAAAATGAATTTGACAAAACTCCGGGAGGCAGTGGAGGATAGGAAGGCCTGGCGAGCTCTGGTCCATGGGGTCACGAAGAGTCGGACATGACTGAACGACTGAACAACAACAACAACAACAAGACCAGTTTGACAAATTCAGTGTTGTAACTCTTGAGCAAGGTGACAAGGTGTATACTGTATAATGTCACATTGGGCGTTTTCACACGAGCCCTAAACTCCGCGGCAAATGGCTCCCAGATCCGGAGCTTAAAATTGTTTCCCCACCAGCTCCGGAGTTTACAAAAAATTAAGTGCGACCACGTCCACCTAAGCGTGTCCCAGCGCACTTTTCAAGTACCTGCTCTCTGGGGGGTGAAAATTCCTGATGCGGATGTAACTTAGTGAGTGCCGGGCTCTCCTCGCTTCTGTTTGTTCTTTTTTTTGCCCCCCACCCCTTTAAGAGATCTGAATGCAGTGCTGGAAGCAAAGCGAGACGGCAGAACGGAGGTGAGCGGCATTCTTTTCTTCCTTTTTTTCTCCCTCCCCTCACGCAGGCAGCAGCCAGGAGTGCGGAGGGGGTGGGAACACAGGAACAGCGACAAACCCCTAAGATCTCTGGTCCGAATTTAAGTGGCCAGCGGATCTTAGGGGTCGTGTGAAAAGCCTCGTTGCCTATTTATATGCAGAGTACATCATGCGAAAGGCAGGTGTGGATGAATCACAAGCCGGAAATAAGATTGCCGGAAGAAATATCAACAACCTCAGATACGCAGATGATACTACTCTGATAGCAGAAAGTGAGGAGGAATTAAAGAACCTCTTAATGAGGGTGAAAGAGGAGAGTGGAAAAAATGGGCTGAAGCTCAACATCAAAAAAACAAAGATCATGGCCACCGGTCCCATCACCTCCTGGCAAATAGAAGGGGAAGAAATGGAGGCAATGACAGAGTTTATTTTCTTGGGCTCCTTGATCACTGCAGATGGCAACCTGGCGAGCTCTGGTCCATGGGGTCACAAAGAGTCGAACATGACTGAACAACAACAACAACAACTACTACTACTACTACTACTACTCTTGAGCAAAGTGTCATGTCACCAGTAGGTGCAGTATGCTGCCCCGGTGACCTTTTTGACCCTCAAAAATGCCATCCCAACCTTATGTCTTATGTGGTGCAGTATTTGTCTTTGCTCTTTCTCATGCTCCCATATTGCAGTATTACGCTGGATAAACAAAGTTTACAGTCTTAAGTGACACAGGATAACAAGGTCTAAATCCAGGCGGGTTGTGCTTGCACCATGAGGATGCCATTATCAGTAGTATTTCAGTGCTGGTTAGAGACTTTTTCAATTTTGAGGTGCACATGGCTTTGTCTTATTGTGTGTGACACACACACACACACACACACACACACACACACACACACACACACAGAGATTCAAAGAGAGGGGGGGGAGGGAGGGAGGGAGGGAGGAAGCCTTTAATATAGGCAGCTATCTTCTGCTCTGTTCTGTCTGTCTGTCTGTCTGTCTGTCTGTCTGTCTGTCTGTCTGTCTGTCTGTCTTCCTGGGTAGCTCAGGGTCCAGTTTCTAGCAGTAACTAGCTGTTATGTGATCATCATTGTTTCCTCTCATTTGAGGTATCCAGATACTTTACGCCAGTACCACCACCTTTGCCGCATCAAGGCAGTCTGGCACTCTTTCCCTGTGATCTTCCATCAGAATTGTAAAAAAAAAAAAAAAGGGTGCCTCAATGAACTGAACCTTTTGTAAAACAGTTTCATGTTGTGGAAAATTAATTCTTTGTAGTGGGAAATAGCTAGTTCCCTCTTAAATACTGTACACTTTTTACTGACATATTTGCTCTTTGCGACAGCCCATGGTCTAAAGCAAAGTCGGGTATGTTCCTTTTCTCTCCGTCTTTTATCTCACACCGGAAGGGATAAGTGTGCATTTTCTTGGCTGTGCAATTGGTGATTTTTGCATGAATTGTGGCAAAACCCGAGTGATATGTTTAGAAATATATACATACATCCAGCCTAGCGCAAGGACAGATATGCAGGTGGTAACTATTAAGGAGCCATGTCATTGAACACAATGCAAGTACTTCCTACTGCTTCTTTAGGGTGCTCTTTTTTGTCTGTCATGGCAATTAAAGATAGAATTGGGACTGATTTTCCCCTCCTTATTAGCCGTCTGGTATCTTCAGCTGAACTATTGAGTATCGGAAAACCAATAAGTTCAGGTAAGTAGTGCAATTGGTGGAGTGGATCCTTGCCGACTGAGAGTTAAATTATTCATTTTGTTAGCTTAGCTAACATAGGTCATGCTCTGTTGGACGGCTTTTAGTATGGTGTCATAGACTAATTGTAGCATCATTATCGGTTCAGTGTAGAAGGGAGGCGTAAGACAGCTCATGCATCAGAAAAAGTGGTAAATCTTACCCGGAAGACCTTCTTTGTATTTTCATGGTTCCCTGATTTTCTACGTAGAAATGTAAGATCATATTCTTTAAATATTGTTAATATCCACTGGAAAAACAGAACTTGGAAGAGAACTATCCTTGAGACCTGACCATTTACGGCGTCAGTGGCAGTACCCTGGTGTTTGTGGTCTGGGAGCTATAATGTATACCTGTTAACTTCCCTAAGTACTGCTGTAGGCTCTTTGTGACTAGAATACAAAATTGGAAACTGCCAAAAAATATATTGGCGTCTCCTAATTTTAAAGAATATCAGGCAAACAAAATAAAAATAAAAAAATGAAGAAGACCAAAACATTTTAGTTAGTTATCTGCCTTGGGTTTTTTGGGGGATGGGGGTGGGGGGGAGAAAGGCAGGATAGTAACATATTGAATGAATGAATGAATGAATGAATGCTGTACAGTGTGAGTTTTTGGGGACAATTTCACTTCTTCAGGCCACAAAAAGCAAAAGTGTTCTGCTTATATACCGCCCCATACCACTACAAGTAATCTCTGGGTGGTTTACAATTTTAATTACAGTGTGCAGGCTACACATTGCCCCCCCCTCAAGCAAGCTAGGTACTCCTTTTACCAACCTCGGAAGGATGGAAGGCTGAGTGAACCTGGAGTCTGCTACCAGGGATTGAACCCAGGTCGTGAGCACAGTTTTACCTGCAGTACAGGCATTTAACCACTGCGCCACGAGCTAGCATTTACACTGGCCTTTAGTCTTTAAGGTGCCACAACATTTTGTTCTCTTTTTCTTTCTTTCATTTTTGCCTAATATGCTAGGATAGACTGACACGGTCACCTCTTCTCAAACTTGTAAGACATATTCTGTTGAGGGCCTCAGTGGGTGTGAGAGAACTCTGTTTTCCTGCTCAGACCTTGTGTGCAAGAGAAGTCTTATGCAGTGCTACCCTTACCCTGATGTGCTCTGGAGTTCTAAATGGCACCCTGCTCTCCCCCCCCCCCCGGTGCTCCATGTAGCATTGTCTGTCTCTTACTATGCTTTTTTTTGTGAGGGAGCCCCACCCCACCTCATTCCACCAAGGAGGAAGGAAAACAAATAGCAGCACATGATGCTTGATCCTGACAGTGGTCCCCAAAGAGTACATCCAGATGCGGTGCCAGACTCGCTTTCCTTTTGGTATAATTAGGGGGAATAGAACGAGTTACCTCCATTGTGGGTTGGTCATTTTGTTTATGAGTGTTTATTTGCACCAGCACATTTGTGTGATGCACTGCTGTGAGCACCCCATAGCCCACAACTGTCACTTTTTTTAAAAAAAGCACATCAAATCTAATGGATTGTAGGGAAATTTTGCTGTTTTCATTCCTCTTCTGTACCTTTTAGGGTCAGATAACCCCCCCCCCAAAAGACCCAAGACCACCCACCCACCCACCCACCCACACACACACACACACACACCTTGAAATTACTTTCAGGATACTGAAAGGTAAATAGTCTCCAGCTGATCAGATTTCCTATCTTAATCTTATTAGAGAAGCCGCAAGTTTCTTCAAGAAAATGGGTTATAACTGAAGCCCAACTGTTGTGATTTTTTGGGGGGCTGTTTGGCTGTGTTCTGGAAGATTTTCTTCATGATGTTTCGCCAGACTCTGTGGCCGGCATCTTCCTAGGGCAAGGAGCTCAGGGAACCCGGAGTTCTCGTTCTCTCTGTGCTCTGGAGTTCCCTAAGCTCCTTGCCTTCTGAAGATGCCGGCTACAGAGACTGGCGAAACGTCAGGAAGAAAGACCTCCACAACGCGGTCAAACAGCCTGAAAAACTCACAGACAACATCTTATCACATCCTGGCCTTGAAAGCCTTCGAGAAAAAATTAAAACCAAACTGCATGGTAGCTGTTCTTTTTATCTGTTCGTATAGTTTATTTCTCCCCAATGTTGCTTGCCCTTCCCTTCTTGCATTTATCTCCACTCTTCTCTCTGCCCAGATTGATTCTCTTGCCAGTAATTTTCTGTGGGAAACAGGGAGGGATCCAACCTGGCTTCTGGAAGCATTGTATTCCAAAGCTGGGGAGTCTCCACTAAGAAGGTCCTGTCTCATGTCCTCACCAAGTGCTCTTGGGATGGTGGTGGAACCAGGAGAAGGTCCTCTCCAGAAGATCGTAAAAGCTGAGAGGGCTTATGCAGGCCTTTAAAAAACCCACACAAGAAGTATTTTAAATAAAATAAAAATATAAAAATATTTATTTTAAATAAAATAAAACCCCTGCTGTGTGCTCGGCATTTTTGGCAGGCCGACCAAACAATGATGTTTGGCAGCAAAGTGATTTTAGTCAGTAAAAAGTGATTTTTGTCTGCAAAAATCATGAACTGGATTTTATTTTATCAATATTTTTTTTTTGTTTAAGATAGATTTTATCTACTCTGCAAAGTGTGCAGGGTAAATTCCTTTTGTTGGCTCTTGTGGCTGACTTTTTGCCTTTTTTAAATTTTAAGGCCAATTCATGTTTTGTTGTTGCTTTTTTTTTTTAAACTGCAAATACTACTTGGACAACTTACTGCTGTCTGTGTTCATCTGCTTGGAAATAAGGTCTTCCACGTTTAATAGGTTCTTGTGCAAACGATCAGAGGGCTGTCATCTTAATTTTTTAATATACTTCACCTTCATTGTCCTTGGATAAAGAGGTAATTAAATTTTTTTTAAGGGGACGGGATATATGAAAAATTTCCTCTTTCCAAATGAGTGTTGCTGTGCATGACAGAAGCCTTGATACCCTTCACCCCATCTGAATTATTTATTTATTTATTTGTTAAGCTTATATCCCGCCCATCTTCCCAGGAGAAGTTGGAAGATGAAGTGTCACAACTGGAAAACCTGTAGATTGTGGGTTGCACTTATGCAGGAGACTTGTCCTAACCCTTCTTCTGCATTTTCTTCTTGACTTGTCGTGATGTGAACTTTGAAACTCGCACAGGGCACCTTACTCGGATCTGTTCGCATAATTCACCAATACATCACATAGTCCTAAATGCTTGGGAAGCGTTCGAACTAGTGATTGGTAATACAAAATCCAGCGTAGTTGTCTGCTGTGTGATGATGATGATGATGATGATGGTGGTGGTGGTGGTGGTGATTATTATTATTATTATTATTATTATTATTATTATTATTATTATTATTATTATTATTATTATTATTATTATTATTATTATTATTATCTTGTTTCTAGTTTTAATGACAAGTGGTATCTTGGTGATAGGCTGTTGGATATATCTTGGCAGAAAACAAAGAAACCCATATTTTATCCAGCCGTCCCTCAACTTATGAATTTAATCCGTTCTGAATGCATATTCTTAAGTCGAACTACTCTTAAGTCGGGATACCTATCTAAAAACTTCAATAAGTTTTAAAAAATAAAAAAATATATTTTAATTTGAGCAGACCATATCTAAAATTTGTAAGGCGGCATTTAAAACGCCAACAGTTTTCCGCTCTTAAGTCGAGTTGCTCTTAAGTCGGGGTACCACTGTACTCAGATGGTTATATATGCACGTAGTTTCAAAAACAGAGACGGGGACTCAAGTGGCAGCACCCGCTTTCAGGTTGTCGACTTGGACTTGACTCGGGGTTTTGCCGAAAGACTTGGATTCAACTCGCTACTCAGAACCCAGCCGCCCATCCTTTTTTTTCTGGGTTATACTTTTTGTTTTCAGTAATGCCCCACACTTGGGGCTTAGGAGTCAGGACTTGGTACCTAAGACTCGGTCTCAAACTTGGGCCTTGGGCCTTGGGACCCATGATTTGGACTTGCCAAAACTCCTGTTAAAAATGGAAGGGAATGAAAAGCATTCAGTCAATATGTTCTCCTTAACCACCTTGCCTTATTGGCATAGGGCACAGCAGTTCATATGCATTAGAAAGATGTGAAAGTACGATGAACAGCTTGCCTGTTCTTCAGTGTGCGCTTGTGAGCATAAGAGTTGTCTTGCTCAGTTTCTGACTCTCCGACTTAATATAATCTTTTGTTTCTTTCTGCAAAAAAGGGGGGACTTACCCAGGAACAAAGCCACCATTCTTTTTCATCAAAAGTGATATGCAATAAGACTGCCTTAATGTGTTAAAGTCAGCCTTGCAGAAGTCACTCTGTCACTGACTCCAAGAACTTGCTGATCCAAGCTTTCAGCCCCTTCTGCCTGAGTGGATTCATATTAATTAGATGGCGGTGTACAACCGTACTTGTGCGAATCTGCTGCATACACCGAAGGTCAGGGTAGCCATTGGTCTGTGTTGTGCTTCTATAATTTTCGGATCGCTTTGGTTATCCCCTTTCTTTTTCCACACAGTGAAAGTATGATTATTTATATGGCACCCATTAAATTTGGTGGCTGTTGTGTGGATTAGGAAATGCAATTAGTTGAGATATTTATTTATTTATTTACCGACCGACTGACCTACTTACTTACTTATTTGACTTTTATACCGCCCATCTAGTCCTGGAGCTACTCTGCGGTTTACAACATAAAATCACAATATACCAACAATTACACATTTAAATAAGCAAAACACAAATGACATAATATAAACAAAATACAGTGGACCCTCCTGTAACAAATGGTTTGTATAACATAAAATCTGTAAAACATAAATTCCGGAGACAGGGGAAATTTGCTTAAAGAATTGCCTATGGGGCAAATCCGTACAACGTAAAAATGGTCGTGATTAGAGGTTACTCTGTTTTCAATGCATTCCTATGGGAAATTTGTATAAAGGAAAATTTGTTTAACATAATTTCGTTTGGAACAAATTCATTCCTTTATACAAGGTACCACTGTATAAGTAAATGAATCATCAACAATAAACTAACATAAAAGTAAAATAAAAGGAGGGTCGAAGTTTGGAAATGCCCGAATTAAACTAACATGATATGGCTTGATTTGTAACTGTGCACTTGCATATAAATTTCAGGTCTCAAGTTTGTTTTAAACATTGAGGTAGTTAGGAAGGCTCATTGTCAGAGATTTAGCTGGCTGGCGTTCTCTTGCAGTTGCGGCGCATACTGAATGCCAATAAAATGAACTAAGAGGGAAAACTACTGTAAGTTGATGCACACAAGTGTTTGAGATCTTAGGGCAGCACTGACTTGTGTTTGTTTCATTAAGCTCCTTCAAGCCACACAATTAAATCATGCAAATAAGGCAGGTTTGCATTTGGACCTCTCCTGCTTTGCACCAAAACTCCAGTGAATCTAAAATGAGTTTGGGTTATTTGTGCAAAATACTCCCGTCAATAAAACTCGGTTGGAGCTGCTGAAGTTGTGTTGTCCAACGTAAGAACAGACAAAATGCCGAAAGTTAGCTTAGGAAAAGTGTTGTGAAAATGTTCCAAAGAAAGGGGAAAAAAAGTGGTGAAATTAGGCTGGCTTTGTAATTTACCTTTCTTGTTTAATTGTTTTTATTTAATATTAAAAATCTCAGCCTTTGAATTTCCCAGCTATGACAGCCGTGTCCCCAGTTTTCTTTTTGCTTTCTCTTTTTGTTTCCTTTGCTTTCTCTTACAACTTTTCTTACCTGTTCTTCTGCATTTTAAATAACTGTTTTTTTTAATTGTCTCCTTTTTTAAAAAAAGTGGTTTGGATTATTTGTGAATCCTGTTGAGGCAGGAAGATAGGATGGATGAGTTAAAAAAAAGCATTAACCATGCTTAAACATTGAATGTGAACTAACCCAAGCTGTAGTTAAATTATCATCCTGTGTGTGTTTCTGAGACAATGCTTGGTTTGACATGGTAACTCATGGGTTCACCATATCTTTTGAGTCTTTCTTATGGATAGAGAAAATGATTGGTTCAGTGTCATATTTTGTTTAATGGAGCTAGAAATTGGACCAGCAGGGTAACAATAAGAACATAAGAACATAAGAAGAGCCATGCTGGATCAGGCCAAAGGCCCATCTAGTTCAGCTTCCTGTATCTCACAATGGCCCCACCAAATGCCTCTGGGAGCGCACGAGACTAGATATCTGTCTCCTGATACCACTCCCCTGCATCTGTTCCTTGAAGTACCCCGGTTTTAAGCCTGGAAATGACACATCTCCCTCATGGTTTGTAACCTGTGATGGACTTTTCCTCCAGGAATCTGTCCAATCCCCTTTTGAAGGCATCCAGGCCAGATGCCATCACTACATCTTGTGGCAGGGAGCTACAACAATAAGATGTAGCACATGGAATTGCATTGTTTACCTGCTTGTGGAAGGACACTATCAGCCTGGCCTCCAGTAGGAAGGAGTTCTAAAACCTGGGAGCAGCAACAGAGAAGGCCCTCTCCTGTGTCTGATCAGAGGTGCCTGTAACGGTGGTGGGACGGAGAGAAAGTCCTCTCCTGATGCCTTTAGCACATGAGCCAGCACATACTCGGAGATACGATCTTGGAGGTAATTTGGACCCAGGACATTAAGGGTTTTGTAGGTTGAAACCAGCACTTCGAATTGTGCCTGGAAACTGATTGGCAGCCAGTGGAGCTGCTGTAATAAGGATATTATGTGATCCGTGTCTCCAGCCCCACCTGCAATCTAGCTGCTGCGTTTTGGACCCATGGAAGCCTTCTGGGACTTCCCTTTGGTAGCCCCACATAGAGTGTGTTACAGTAGCCCAGCTGGGAAACCATTAGGTTGTGCATCAGAGTGGCTAGAGCAGATTTCTCAAGACATGGACATAACTGACGCACTAGTATTAATTGGCAAATGCACCCCTTTGCCACTGTTGGGACCTGGGCATCCAGGCTCAGGGAGGAATCCAGAGCACCCTCGAGCTGTGAACATCTTTTTTTTTCAGTGGGAGAGTAATCCCATCCACTACAGGCTATATCACTATTCCCTTGCTTCCAGGATACCTGAAGCCACCAACGGGTATGCTATCCTCCTTTAATGCAGAGTTCAGAAACTGTGGTTCTCCGGTTACCTTTGGAGTATCCCATTTTATCCATGCATGCATGCATCAATCCATCCTTCCATATGTACATACTTATCTATGCATCCATGCATGCATCCATCCGTCCATCCATCTAGGAACCTTAGTCAGCAAAGCCAGGGTGAATGACACTGAGGAATGGCAGGCTGACACCCCCCCCCCCGAGAGCTATACACTCCTAACTGCTGTTAGAAGGGGCTGGTTGTATGGTATAATCACCTTCCTTTTAATATGGAATGCTTATTTCCTATATATGCATTCACTAATTCTGCGAGACATCGAAAGTTTATATCTGAATTGCGCTTAAGAACATAAGAACATAAGAACAGCCATGCTGGATCAGGCCAAAGGTTCATCTAGTCCAGCTTCCTGTATCTCACAGTGGCCCCACCAGATGCGTTTGGGAGCGCATGAGACTAGATATCTGTCGCCTGATACCACTCCCCTGCATCTGGCCCTTGAAGTATCCCGGTTTTAAGCCTGGAGATGACACATCTCCATCATGGTTTGTAACCTGTGATGGACTTTTCCTCCAGGAATCTGTCCAATCCCCTTTTGAAGGCATCCAGGTCAGATGCCATCACCACCTCCTGTGGCAGGGAGTTCCACAGACTAACAACGCGCTGGGTGAAAAAATATTTTCTTTTGTCTGTTCTTACTCTCCCAGCCCTCAATTTGAGTGTATGTCCCCTAGTTGTGGTATTTTGTGAGAGGGAGAAGAGTGTTCCTCTATCCACTTTATTCATGCCCTGCATTTGTACGTCTCAATCACATCCCCCCTCAGGTGCCTTTTTTCCAGACTAAAGAGCCCCAAATGTTTTAGCCTTTCCTCATAAGGGAGGTGCCCCAGCCCAGTAATCATTTTGGTCGCTCTCTTCTGCACCTTTTCCAGTTCCACTATGTCTTTCTTGAGATGCGGGGACCAGAATTGTGCACAATACTCCAGATGGTGCCTTACTATCATTTTGTATAATGGCAATTATAATGTTGGCTGTTTTATTTTCCATCCCCTTTTTGATAACCCTAGCACGGAATTGGCCTTCTTCACCAATGCCACACACTGGATAGACACCTTCATGGAGCTGTCCACCAGGACACCAAAATCTCTTTCCTGATCCGTCACGGATAGCTCAGAGCCCATGAGTTGATAGATAAAGTTTTGATTTTTTGCCCCAATATGCATTACTTTACATTTGGCTACGTTAAAACACATTTGCTTGGTTGCTGAAATGATCTCAGGATGGCATTCCCCCAAATGACATGTCACGGATGGGTTGCCACATTAATTTTAGCCTGGGCGAGGCAGTAAGAAAGAGCTACTTTATCTTGAGCAGAAACATGTGGTTGCTTTTGCCTGGAGTTTTTATTTGTCTTCACCGACCTCAGATTTGTGAACTGTTGGTTTGTCCTTTTCTTTTTCTGCACCGTTGACTCTGCAGCAGATTTGATTTGGCTGGAATAATTTGGGGGATCTTGGGAAATCACTTAATGGAATTTGGTCCATGTCTGCATAATCTAAGCGCTCTGCCTGAGTAATTGAAGATGCTGCTTAATAAACTTGATAAAAACTCCCATTTGGCTTGCATTCTGGGAAGCTCGTATCTGGAGCACAAAGGCAATTCAGATCATTATGGTCTGCCTTCCTGCATCCCTAACCTCTAGCCAGTTCTATAAGGAAGGTTATAAAGCTGTATAATGAATGAAGTGAGTGTTTGGAAGAGGGGGGGGTGAGGGGACTTTTATAAAGTGACCCTAAACATGATTTGTTCTCTGGAACTCCCTCGATAAAGCACCTAAGTAGTGAGACCTTGGAAACTTCATGTCTGCCGTATTTTCCAAAACCTGTTTGAAGAGTTCTGTTTGATATTCTCTTACCAGCGGCAAACTTTTAGATGTTGACTTTGTGCTCAGCATGAGAACACACATAAAGCTGGTATATTTTATTAGATACATTATTTAATACAGATTTTACTCCTTGTACAAAAATGTGCAGCATTAGAATGCCAAGTACAGTGGTGCCTCGGATAACGACGGTAATTCGTTCTCCGAGGTTAGTTGTTATCCGAAACACGTCGTTATCCGAAACGCAGTTTCCCATAGGAATGAATGGGAAACCGTTTAATCCATTCTGGAGCCTAGGAAAAAGGCACAGACACCTGGTTTTTTGCTCAAAACTCTTTAAAAAGTGCACTTTAAAGGTACAGATGCAATGTCACCTGGGATAACTTTTTTACTGATGCATGCTGGAAATTCATTATCTGAGGCAGTCCATAGGGATAATTCGTTATCCGAGGCAGCCCATTGGAAGATTCGTTATCCAAGGCAGCCCATAGAGAAAATTCGTTCTCCAAGGCAGACCTATACCTAGGAATTGTGATTCGTTATCCGAGGCAGCCCATAGGGAAAATTCGTTATCAGAGGCAGTCCTATACCCGGAAATTTGCAGTTGTTATCCGAATTATTTGTTATCCGGGGCAGTTGTTATCCGAGGCACCACTGTATGTTAAAAGAAATCACTCGTTGTGGCATCTTTTGAGTTTTTCTGCTGCTGACAGTATTACTTGTCAGTTGGGGACGTGCGCTCCTTACAGTGGAAAAGAGAAGAAAAAGCTATGTTGTCTAGATACCAAGGCATAATGCAGATGCAAGCAGTGAACCTTCCTAGGTCATGGGGTGGTGTCAGGTGTTGACTTGAGTAGGACACAAATCTTGGCTTCTCAGGCCCACCAAAATTAGAGCAGTAAAAGCAGATCCGCTTCTAATTCATCTTAGAACTTCTAATTAACGACTCGGATCTTGGTTGAGGCTCAGCCCAGGCTCTTCATTGGTCCCCCCTCCCTTTAAGAGGGTGCTAAAAACTAGGGTGTTTGAAGAAGCCTTTCAGGGCATCTTCAGTTAAATATTTTCTTAGATCTTTCCACCCTCTTGCTGCTGTTTAGGTTTCTTTAGTCTTATGCACAGTTTTTGTTTGTTCTTTTTTTATTCGATTATTTGATGCCTTTTGTTTGCTATACTTCATTGATTGTTTCTTTCGATATACACCACCTAGAGTAGTACCCCAGACTTATCAGGCAGTATACAAGTTTTTGAAGTACCGTACTTTTCCACCTGTAAGACTCTCCCATGTGTAAGATGAC
Source organism: Phrynocephalus guinanensis (assembly GCA_037367245.1). Lineage (NCBI taxonomy): Eukaryota > Metazoa > Chordata > Lepidosauria > Squamata > Agamidae > Phrynocephalus > Phrynocephalus guinanensis. The sequence goes on along the minus strand of CM074740.1, from coordinate 104,615,846 downwards.
CCCCACTTTTTCAACCCAAAATTACTAACCCAAATGCATAGTTTGAGCCTTGGCTTATTTCTGTGTATAAGATGATCCTCAAGTAAGTAAGTAAGTAAGTAAGTAAGTAAGTAAGTAAGTAAGTAAGTAAGTAAGTAAGTAAGTAAGTAAGTAAGTGCCCTTTATAAAATTGCCATGTTTGGGAGAATCTTGTTCTGGGCATGGCACTACTGAAATACTGTTTTGAATATCCATTTGCACTCAGTTGGTCTTTTATCTTTCTGATTGAGAAAGGTACTGGCAATTAACTAAGAAGTAAGTCTTGCACAGAGCTATGTGTGGGTAAATCCCGTAGCAATAGCAAATAGGAGATGAAAGATAAATAGATTTGGTTTGAACAAGAATGTCTGGGGGAAAGGGTAGTTCTGCCCAGTGTATTTACTATGTGCAGCTGAAAACACGTTAGTAATGTGTTCACTCTTTCTCTGAAATAGAACCTAGATAGTCATATGATTTTATATCTGGCAAACAGCGCTGGCAAACTGAAACCTTATTTGTTGTAAGGCTTCAGGCGTTCTGCATGCAATAAAACCTTGGCATTCAAATATATCCACTTCTAGTGCATTATCAAGAGCTATAATTGTGCAACTTTACCACAATGCTTGAACCATTTTATTATCTTAGGGACACAAGTCAAGGAGATTGTTTCCACATGTCTCACTGTGCAGATTCTATCCAAGTGAAGGAGCACTGGACGTCTGAGAATCTTCCGTTTCTTTTTGTGAATCTGGTGTAGGATAATCTGTTGTCTCATTGCATCGGATCAACCAGATCTTATGTTTTGAAAATACAGTACAATTTTCTGTCTTTCTTTGTCTCTCCAGTAAAATAAAACAAAGCCAGACATATATGCGAGATGAGATCAGCAAAGTTCTTGAGCGAGAGAAGACTGCCTCAGATGAGCATTTGGCCAGAGCAATTTTTAGGGAGAGAGCCGCGACTGAAGAAGAACACCTGAAAACCCAGCTCTTGGTAAGTGCGGAGTGGTTTTTATTTGGCGTTGTTTCATTTTAAAAGGGCAGAAGGCGTTGAGTTGGCACCAGATATGCAGCCGTTTCTCTGTAGTAACAGAGGAACAATACTTTGGTTTAAGTTGCAGTAATGAGGCTTGCTTTGTGCTTATAGTAAGCTCAGTTTTATATTAAAGAATCTGGTGTTGGATACTCTCATTTGGCGATTGCCTCTGTGCCCTGTCTTACCTCTGCAAAATCAATGACCATGTTCAAAGTATTGAAGTATTTCAGATGTTAGCTGTAAACTAAGATTATAAGGTCTTTAAAAATTAAATGTGTTTGTTGTCACCTTGACTCCTTACTCCCCATAATCTATGAAACATTTATGCACAGTCCGCCCACTGCACATATGGAATCATTTAAGATTTACCCCAAGCGATTTCCTCTATAGCATTTTATATCTCAGTATATGATAAGGAAGGCCAATTTATCTCCGTTTATAGGAAAAAAATAATTGTTTTTCTTATCCGAATCTAGGTTTTCTGCTTTTTAAAAAGATTTCCCCTCTTAGATTTTTCCTGTCACCTTAGTCACAGATTCCTAGATGTTGACCTATAAATTATGAAGAACAACAATTACATGCACATTCAAAATTCTTTTTCTGAAAGGTGCTATACACTGTAAGCTCTCAAGATCCTTTATGTATATCTCAGATAGCAATTGCAATGGTCGATTGTGAATAAAGACCTATTTACTCTGTGTGCACTATAAGTCAAGCAGTATAAATCTCAGTGACAAATTACCACTACAGGTAGTTACGAAGTCAGTGCTTCTGTTTCTCATTCTGCACCAGCTGTGTGCCTTGGTCTGCAGCAAGGAATACAGTGGCACCTCACTATATGAAATTAATACGTCCTCCTGTATGCTTTGTAATCCGGAAATTTTGTAATCTGGAACCACACGGGGTGCAGTGCATCCTGGGAGAGGAAGTTCTTTAAAAATAAGTGTAAACAGTTTTTTCGGAGAAAACGTCATAAATGCAGGCATTGTTTTCAATTGATTTCTTTTGTGAAGTGAAAATTACATAAACCCCGAGGCCTTTGTAAACCGGGGTACCACTGTACATGTATTGACTCCTCCCCCTCCTCTTCCTTCTTCTTCTCTTTCCTTCTTGGTGGTGGGGTCTGCTATTCTGTTTTTTGTCATCCACTTTTCATGGTCACAGGCTTGGCCCAGGTGAACCCAGGACAACTTCATGTCATTGTCAAGGGTGTTCATCCAGGGCTGTTTAACCCCTTGGTTGAAATCCTTAACAGTTGATAATTTCCTACTGAGATTTATGCTGTTTGAGTTACATAGACGCATGAAAGTAATGTAATACCCTGTTTCCCCAAAAATAAGACCTCCCCAAAAAATAAGCCCTAGCAGCATTTCGGCACAGAGTGGTAAGGAAGATTGGAATACCTTTTATCTGCCATAGCTCCTTTCTCTGAGCCATTCACACTTGCGCGGGTGCACAGGTGGCAACCACATCACTCCTTTCTCCTAGCCATTCGCGCATGCGTGTGTGGTAACCGTGGTCGCAGGCATCCTATTGTGCACGTGCAAACGGCTAGCGGAAAGGAGTTCACGCATCACTACGCTAGCCCCACTGACCAGCAACAGTTTTTCCTGAGTATCTGTACTCCCAGACAAGGTGAGTGCAAAAAGAAAGAGCTATTTGGTTGAGTAGAGCCCTGACTACCTGGCAGAGCGGATCTCCCAGCGGTCAACTTCGGCCCGACCTACCAGGATGTCGCGGGCGCACTCGCTACGGGTGGCCACGCCCAGGGAGGCTCGTAAAACATTCACCCGAAACCGAGCCTTCTCTGTGGCTGGCCCTACTCTGTGGAACCACCTCCCCAGCGAAGTGCGCCTAGCAGAGTCCCTGCCAGCCTTTAGGAAAGCATTAAAGACCATGCTATTCCGCGAGGCGTTTGGTGACTTAGGTTGATTTTTTTTCTCCGCCATCTGCCCGTTGCTTTTTTATCTCTTACTTAGTAGTTTCTTTCTTTAATTGTTTGTGTATTTGTTTGTTTTGACATGTGTTCTATTTTATATTGTTGTAAACCGCCCGGAGTTCCTTCGGGAAGACGGGCGGTATAGAAGCTAAATAAATAAATAAATAAATAAATAGATAGATAGATAGATAGATAGATAGATAGATAGATAGATAGATAGATAGAGTACAAGAAAGGAATTGTCGAGGACTCCCAGGGCAAGAATCTTACGGCTTTCTGCAAAGAGAAGAAGTTGGATATCTGAATGGTCCAAAAATGGCGGGCAGAATATGATGTTCTCAGTCTACATGTGGACAGAGGAAATGCTAAGAAGCGCAAGTGTGGTTCAGGTCGGCAACCTTTATTTCCTGAGCTGCAAAACATAATCTGTGAATGGATTGCTGACAGGAGAACAAAGTCTTTGGTTGTGCGCAGGGCTGACATTCAAGCATATTATACTTAATAAATTAAGACATCCCCTGAAAATAAGTCCTAGTGTGTCTTCTTGAAGAAGAAAGTAATAGAATGCTTAAAACTCTTGGAGCAGGAAAACACAATTGACAGGGTGACCTACCACCGGTTATATCCCGGAGAGACAGTCCCCTGCTTTTATGGACTTCCCAAGATCCACAAGCAAGGAATCCCCCTCAGACCTATTGTCAGCAGTATAAATTCAGTGACTTATAACATCGCAAAATACCTGGCAACTATCCTAGCCCCACTGGTTGGACACACGGACCACCACGTACACAACTCAGAAGAGTTTGTTTCTAAAGTCAGGGAGCTCAAACTGGATACAGAGGAAACCATGGTATCCTTTGATGTTACATCACTCTTTACCAGCATACCCACCACTGATGCGCTAATAATGGTAAAGAGAAGATTAAGAGAAGACAGCACCCTCACCTCCAGAAGCCGCCTCAACCCAGACCAGATAGGCCTGCTCCTGGACCTGTGTCTGAACACCACATATTTCATGTACAGAGGGGACTTCTACAGACAGAAGCATGGCTGTGCCATGGGTTCCCCAGTGTCACCAATTGTAGCAAACCTATACATGGAAGAAGTGGAGAAGAAGGCACTCAACACCTTCCCAGGGACAACACCATCCCATTGGTTCAGGTATGTAGATGATACCTGGGTTAAAATAAAGACGCAGGAAGTACAGGCCTTTACAGACCACATCAACGCAGTGGATCCTAATATTAAGTTCACTAGGGAAGACACCCAAGACAACAGGCTGGCTTTCCTGGATTGTGCAGTCATCATCAGACCTGACCGTGGCCTAGGAGTAGAAGTTTACAGGAAACCCACCCACACAGATCAATACTTACTGTTTGACTCCCACCATCCATTACAACACAAACTAGGAGTCATCAGGACCCTAAGCCACAGAGCAGAGAGCATCCCCACCTCCTCAGAAGCCAAGAAGAAGGAAGACAGGCACCTGAAGACAGCACTTAAGGCCTGTGGATATCCAAGGTGGGCCTTCAACAAAGCAGTGGGCCATCCCAGAAGAACAAGGGATCAGTCTGAGACCCAGACCCGATGGAAGAACCTGGTCATTCCCTACATGGCGGGAGTGTCGGAGAAGCTTAAAAGGATTTTTGGCAAACACCACATCCCTGTTTATTTCAAACCCATGAACACACTAAGGCAGAGACTTGTCCACCCAAAGGATCCGATACCAAACCATAAAAGGAGCAATATAGTATATGCAGTCCAATGCAGTGAAGAGTGTTCAGACCTCTACATTGGAGAAACTAAACAGCCATTAAACAGAAGAATGGCCCAACATAGGAGAGGTAACAGCTCAGGACCAGAATCAGCAGTACACCTCCATTTGAAGGAAAAAGGCCACTCTTTCAAAGATGAGGATGTACACATATTAGACAAAGAAGAGAGGTGGTTTGAGAGAGGAGTAAGGGAAGCCATTCATGTCAGCATTGAAAATCCCTCCCTCAACAGAGGTGGGGGGCTCCGGCATAGTCTAGCTGCTACTTACAAGGCTGTACTTTCCACAGTACCCAGGCAAATCAAGGAGCCTTCACCACCAGGTCACAGCTAACGACCCATTCTTGACAGCTAACGACCCATTCTTGATGGGTTTCAGCACCTTAGGCCATTGTTTACCTTAAGGCCATGGACACTAATGTCTCCCTAACGAGCCTATTCAGGCTTTGTTCATCTTATGAGCCAATCAGACAAGGGGACAAGAGGTCAAGCTGACTATAAGAAGGTCTCTTGCACTAGCTGTATTCAGACCGATGAAGCTGTTTGGATGAACAGCGAAACGTTTCTATCTCTCAAAAAAGAAGTCCAGTAGCCATGACTCAACTCCCAGATAAATATAAGACAGTGTCTTATTTTGGGGGAAACACGGTAGTGAAAGCGAATGAGAATGACTGCCTCCCATCCTTGTAAAGCTGTATAAGAAGGTGTTGGAAATAGAAGGAAGTTGGGTAGGAAGTGCCGATTTATGTCTGTTCAGATGAAAGCTGAGCTCATTTGTGTAGCCTTAACTCCTGATTATGTGTATATAGGCTTGCAGCCTGACTAGTTTAATTCTTGCACTTTAACGAGGTATTCACAAGTATCACTCGTTCATTGGAAGAATTCAGCAGTCCTTTGTATGACTGTCAACAAACGATTTGGTCTTTTTATTTTATTAATTTTTATCCTACTCTTCAGCTGGGGCAGTAATGTGACTGTCCCTATAAAGATTACTAATGTGGCTGTTCTTGCCCCTAGCTCTGCCGTTTAAAGTACAGTAGACCCTCGTATAACAGAGGGTTTGTACAACGAAAAATTTGTACAACATAAAAATTCCGGAGATAGGGGAAATTTGCTTAACATAATTGTCTTTGGGGAAAATCCGTACAACATAAAAATGGGATTACTCCATTTCCAATGCATTTCTATGGGAATTTGTATAAAGGAAATTTTGTTTAACATAATTTCATTTGGAACGAATTAATTTCTTTATACAGGGTACCACTGTGTATGAGAAGATATAAGGAAAAGCAATGGGAGGGAAGAAAGAAGGAAAAACGAATTCAGTCAGTAGTTTTTTGTTCCAAATGTCTTAGAATAACTAGCTGTATTGGAAGCAATTCAGACAGAGGAATAGGTAAAAGTTGCAGGTTTCAAAAGAGAACTGAAGGAGTTGTTGATGGAAGGCCCTGGCAGACCTGTCTTATGAGCAGAATTCGAGAGACCCAGCCTTTTAGTTCCATAGCAATTCGGTGCCAAGAGCTTCTTCGGAACTGTTTTGTGATCAAAAACCATGCATGAGCAAAGGGTCTCACTCATGTTGGAATTGTTTTAAATGTAGTGGCATTGCCATAAATACTTTATTGACATCCCATCGCTGCAGAAATTATGAGTCTCCGGATGAACTGTGGACAGCATGGAATTTAAAAGAACAAATCTATCGATAATAGAAGTTATCAAGGGCAGTTACGTTACCGGCTCCTTATAATGTCTGGGTATTTACCGTTAACATGTTTGCTTCACTGCTTGGGCTTAATTGAGGTTGTGTTAACAACTTGCAATTCAGAAAGCAGTTTTATTGAGTTGTCAGTGATGTTAAGGTCTCATTTCTTATTGAACTGATAGAAAAAATATAGCTCTGCAGATATGATCCAAGCTATAACATTTAAAGCTGATTAGTGTTTGGAAGAATGATCTATAATAATGAATTATCAGATGTGTACTGTCTTGAGCAATTTGACCTGAAATAAAAATAAAAATTGTCAATTGTAATAAGGGGGTACAACTTTATTATAATTCTTATTTTTACTGCAAGTCTCAGAATTCTCCAGGAATTCTCCAGGGATAATTTTGGGAATTCCAGCTCACGAGCACATACATGTAGACACCTTTATTTCCCTTACCTGGACAAGTCTTAGGCCTTTTTTATTACCTGGTGCAGTGCTTCTGGGTGGGTGATAGTCTCATTGCCTTTTATGCTATCTAGAACATGCATGTCCAAATTTTGGCCCTCCAGATGTTTTGGACCGCAGCTCCCACAGTCCTTTGCTATTGGAAATACAGGCCTGGAATTCTGGAAGTTGTGGTCCAAAACATCAGGAGGGCCGAAGTTTGGACATGCCTGATCTAGAAGGTACCTCTTGAAGAACCACCTTCCCAGGAAGCATTAGGGCAACTTCCTCCCAAAAAACATTGCAACAGGAAATCAAAACCTAGAAAAAGGCCTAGAAGGAGGCATTGTTGTCCAGGCGAGTGAAAAAACAGCGTCTGCAGATATCTCTTTGTGGGCTAGAATTGGAGTATAAAAATGAAACATTAAACTTCCAAATAACATTTGCCTATCTTGTAATTCATTATTCAAAACACATTGGGCCTTCTGTATCTGCTTAAGGCCAACCCTGAAGAACACGTTATTTTGTTGTTCAGTCGTTCAGTCATGTCCAACTCTTTGTGACCCCATGGACCAGAGCTCGCCAGGCCTTCCTATCCTCCACTGCCTCCCGAAGTTTTGTCAAATTCATTTTGGTTGCATCGATGACACCGTCCAACCATCTCATCCTCTGTCGTCCTCTTTTCCTTTTGCCTTCAATTTTTCCCAGCATCAGGGACTTTTCCAAGGAGTCCTCTCTTCTCATGAGGTGGCCAAAGTACTGGAGCCTCAGCTTCAAAATCTGTCCTTCCAGTGAACATTCGGGGTTGATTTCTTTCAGAATGGATAGGTTTGATCTCCTTGCAGTCCAGGGGACTCTCAAGACTCTCCTCCAGCACCACAGCTCAAAAGCATCAATTCTGCGGCGATCAGCCTTCTTTATAGTCCAGCTCTCACTTCCATACATCACTACTGGAAAAACCATAGCTTTGACTCTCTGGACCTTAGTTGGCAAAGTGATGTCTCTGCTCTTTAGGATGCTACCTAGGTTTGCCATTGCTTTCCTCCCAAGAAGCAGGCGTCTTTTTATTTCGTTGCTGCGGTCGCCATCTGCAGTGATCAAGGAGCCCAAGAAAATAAACTCTGTCATTGCCTCCATTTCTTCCCCTTCTATTTGCCAGGAGGTGATGGGACCGGTGGCCATGATCTTAGTTTTTTTGATGTTGAGCTTCAGCCCCTTTTATATATATAACACGTTATAGTGGTCCAGATTTTCAGGTTACGAAGGATGAATGATGGCGGAAGACTGATTTCTCTGGGAATGTATATTGCTGCTGAGATGTGCTTTCTAAATATGGCCACGACTGAACAAACAAAAGCAATGGCAGGTCAAAGAGCATCTTACGGATTGGCTGCATACCTACAGGTGAACCTCAAAAATTTAGAATATCGTACAAATGTTCATTTATTTCAGTAAGTTAAATCAAAAGGTGAAACCAGTATATGAGTTAGACTCATTACATGCAAAGCAAGATATGTCAAGCCTTACTTTGGTATAATTGCGATGATTATGGCATACAGCTTATGAAAACCCCAAATTCACAATCTCAGAAAATTAGAATATTACATGATATCAATAACACAAGGATTGGAAATAGAACAATATCAGACCTCTGAAAAGTATTATCATGCATATGTACTCAGTACTTCGTTTGGGCCCCTTTTGCGTCAATTACTGCTTCAGTGTGGCGTGGCATGGATGCCGTTAGCCTGTGGTACTGCTGAGGTCTTATGGAAGACCAGAATGCTTCAATAGCAGCCTTCAGCTCTGCTGCATTGTTCGGTCTCATGTCCTTCATCTTTCTCTTGGCAATGCCCCATAGATTCTCTATGGGGCTCAGATAAGGTAAGTTTGCTGACCAATCAAGCACAGTAATCCCATGGTCATTGAGCCGGGTTTTGGTACTTTTGGCAGTGTGGGCAGGTACCAAGTCCTGCTGGAAAATGAAGTCTGCATCCCCATAAAGCTCGTCTGCAGAAGGAAGCTTGAAGTGCTCCAAAATCTCCTAGTAGACGTCTGCGTTGACCCTGGACATAATGAAGCACAGTGGACCAACACTGGCAGATGACATGGTTCCCCAAATCAACACAGACTGTGGGAACTTCATACTGGACTTCAAGCATGGTGCATTGTGTGCCTCTCCATTCTTCCTCCAGATTCAGGGTCCTTGATTCCCAAATGAGATGCAAAAGTTGCTCTCATCAGAAAAGAGAACTTTGGACCACTGAACAACAGACCAGTTCTTTTTTTTTTCCTGTAGCCCAGGTAAGACGCTTTTGATGTTTGTTGTCAGGAGCGGCTTGACAAGAGGAATACGACGTTTGAAGCCCATGTCCAGGATCTGTCTCTGTGTGGTGGCTCTTGATGCACTAACTCCAGCCTCAGTCCACTCCTTGTGAAAGTCCCTAGCACTTTTGAATGGCCTTTTCCTGACAATCCTCTCCAGGCTGTGGTCATCCCTACTGCTTGTGCACCTTTTTCTTCTACACTTTTCCCTTCCACATAACTTTCTATTGATGCGCTTTGATACAACACTTTGGGAGCATCCAACTTCTTTTGCAATCTGTACCTTTTGGGGCTTTCCCTCCTTGTGGAGGCTATCAATGATGGTTTTCTGCACAATTGTCAAGTCAGTAGTCTTTCCAATGATTGGGATTCTTACTGAACAAAGCCTGAGAGACCATTTAAAAAGGCTCAGGAACCCTGTGCAGGTGGTATGGACTCATTAGCTGAATAGAGTGGGACACTTTGAGCCTAGAATATTGAACCTTTTCACACTACATTCTAATTTTCTGAGATTGTGAATTTGAGGTTTTCATAAGCTGTACGCCATAATCATCGCAGTTATACCGATGTAAGGCTTGGCATACCTCGCTTTGCATGTTATGAGTCTTTCTCATGCAGTATATTAGTTTCACCTTTTGAGTTGACTTACTGAAATAAATGAACATTTGCACGATATTCTAATTTTTTGAGTTTCATCTGCAATTCCTTGAGCCTTGGTTTTCTGTGTCAAGGCCTTAACTCTGTGTTTGCTACGCTAGACATTTGTATCAGGAGGTGAGAGCTCTTCACGGTGTACAGTCAGTTGACATTCATTTCGGTTTTCTCTAGGCCAGGTGGGTTTCTGGAACATGCATCAAATCAGTGAAGCGGATAATTCTTTCATGTTACGCCTTAGATCTTTCTTTGTTGGTCTGAGTGATACAGTAGATATTCCAGCGTCTGCTCCATTTGTATCCATTCTTTTTAACTTGTTCACCTTTGATTCAGAAGCGGGTTATGCTTGACCTTTCCAGCTCTTGACCAAACAAGTCCTTCCTATACTAACTATGCTTTAGGGACGACTCAGCTCAAAAATACTGCAGGGCAGAATTGCCAAATGAAGTAAAGCACACTCACCCTTAAGAGAACACTCATTTGTTTACAAGCCTGCAGTATTTTATTACATACCTCATTTAGCTCATTCATCACTTTAATAGAAAAACGAGTTGTTGTATATGATTCTGAAATAATTTGAGGCAAACAACATAGCCTGAAACTGAATTCGATTAGTTATTCCAGACCTATCCAAGCAGCAGAAAAACCCCTTAAAAACCCTGACATGGCAGGATTAGGTAGTTCAATAATGATTATTTCCAGAATAGTGAAAATGTTCAAGAAATTAGTGTTCATGCTTGGAAATTATGGCAGGATCCAGAAGAGAATTAAGCCCAATTATGTTGTGTTTACTGTCATGAAGATTTTGTTTTTATTAGCCACAACTGTTAGTTGTGGCTAAAAATACTTTAGCAATTTAGCTGTGAAACTCGCAATAATAGTAGCAGAATATTAACCTTAGATTTTATGGCAAAGGCATTTTTAGTCCCAGTTAATCTTCGGAAGAGGGTTGTCTTGAAAGCTTGAATGAATTTGGTCTGCATAACATTTTGGTGAAGAGGGTAGATCTCAAGGATAGCCTTTTAAAAAAAAATATCTCAGCACTCTTAAGGCATGTTCAGAATGAAATGCAGGCAGCCCTGCCTTTTCATAGTGTTGGAGAATTTTGGCTTGACACACAGTTAAAATTGTTTCAGGGGCTAATAGCTTCAGCCGGTGGGTAGGGTCTAATCTAACTGCAGAACTCCTCTTTGCAAGAAAATAAAAATAAAATTCCTTGGCGATGAGAATCAGTATGTTTGGGAGAACAGTACTAGCCCTGTGGTTTTGTCATAGCAATGTACCCTTTAGTCAATCTGAGGAAGAGTACTAAGAATTGCTGAGTGCACTGACCCTCCCCCTCCAAAAAGTTGGAATGAATACCATCCACTAGTACCAGTGGTACCTTGTATAAAGGAATTAATTCATTCCAAATGAAATTATGTTAAGCAAATTTTCCTTTATACAAATTCCCATAGGAATGCATTGAAAATGGAGTAATCCCATTTTTATGTTGTACGGATTTTCCCCATAGGCGATTATGTTAAGCAAATTTCCCCTATGTCCAGAATTTTTTATGTTGTACAGATTTTATGTTGTAGAAGCTGTTTGTTATACAAGGATCCACTGTATATCAGTAGCTCAGCCAATGTGTTTGTGTAGAGCAAACCTCTGCTGCTTTTGGAGTGCAAGAAAAGCATCAAGATCTTGGCTGCTCTTCTGATTGTCTGTGACTCATCACTTCATACATGTATATAGAGCAATAACATTTATCTGTTTAGCTGCCTAGATGCCCTAAGCACATCCGATCTTGCCTGGTTTTGGAAGCTAAGCAAGGTCAGCCCTGGTTAGTGCTTGGATGGGCGACCACCAGGAAATGCCAGGTGCTGTAGGCGCCTGGAGTAGGAACTGGCAAACCCCTCCAGTATTCCTGCCAAGAAAACTCCATGGACATGGGGTCATGAAGAGTCGGTCATGACTGTAGTGACACAACACACACACACACACACACACACACACACACACACACACACACACACACACACACACACACACACACACACACACACTTTTCAGCAAGACATTATAAATATAACATGTTGGTGTACATTATTGAAATAACAAACACACAAATATAAGTCCCCAACTGGAGAAGACCTGATGTAAACTGTAGAATAGGTAAGTCATGATTTAAGTTTCCTTCATCTGAAAGAACATGCTAGTTACCTTTAGGTATGTCCTGTCACAGTTCCATTACATATGTCACAATATGGAGTCTGTTCTAGTTGGAACTCCCATTAGACCTCACTCCTATCTTTGCTGATCAGTTGGTTAAGACATGAGCAGACACCTTCAAATTTGCAAAATTATCCAGTGTGCAAAACCAAGTCTTCTTGATGTTTAATAGTCCTGTTATTTCAAGTATCCTGTAGCAGGCACAATATTCTACTTTGCTAACGGTCCTAATCACAAGAGCTGGCCTAATATAATACCAGTTAAGGTATTAAATACTGGATTTTATGTCATTTCGTTTTAAAACCATGGCGAAAATGCTGCCTCCCTTTTTGACTGCGGACATAGATTGTCAGTTGAATGAAGGAACGGAAGAAGTAAATTGAACCAGGAGAGGCTAGGAGAAATGAATAAAAGTAATTAATGATGCTTGTGTTAGCACAGAAGGTCTACTTGCACAGAAGATTACTGTCTCTTCGGATCACTGCACTGGATGATGAGCAATTCTGACACATTTACACACTGGGTGCAACTGATACTGTGCTGTCACTTCTGAGACACTGCAAATTTGCACAATGTGCTTGAAGGCTGACCAAGGAGCCTCTGTGTGAGTTCTGGCTCTACAAACGGATCCTCTTTTTTGTAGTCTGGAGGTGTGCTGAGCATGCTAACCCATGCAGGAACTCTGGGTGGTTTACATAGAAAACATCACATGAACATTTAAAACCAACACAAGAAATAAAAGTCAATCCAATAATACAATAAAGAAACAACTAAATACAAGTACAGTGGACCCTCGTATAACAAACAGTTTGTATAACATGAAATCTGTACAACATAAAAAATTCTGGCGATAGGGGAAACTTGCTTAACAGAATTGCCTATGGGGCGAATCCGTACAACATAAAAATGGTCAAGATTAAGGATTATTCTGTTTTCAATGCATTCCTATGGGAAATTTGTATAAAGGAAAATTTGCTTAACATAATTTCATTTGGAACGAATTAATTCATTTATACAAGGTACCACTGTAGTATATTTTTGCCTAGACTACTTCCATCCTTGAGAGTTGAAGCAAACGGCTATTCCAGACAAAGTCTCGTACTGTTGAAACACTTCATATACATCAGTCCATTTCCTGCTTTTTCTATTCAGGAACAAATCACTGCTACTGAAGTCATGTGGTTCTCATCTACTTATTTATTTTATTTATTTTTATATTTCTATATGGCAACCCATTTTCTCAATAGGAACTCTGGGCGGTTTACATAGAAAACATCACATGAACATTTAAAACCAACACAAGAAATAAAAGTCAATCCAATAATACAATAAAGAAACAACTAAATACAAGTACAGTGGACCTTTGTATAACAAATGGTTTGTATAACATGAAATCTGTACAACATAAAAAATTCCGGAGATAGGGGAAACTTGCTTAACATAATTGCCTATGGGGCGAATCCGTACAACATAAAAATGGTCGCATTCCTGTTTTCAATGCATTCCTATGGGAAATTTGTATAAAGGAAAATTTGCTTAAAAGAATTTCATTTGGAATGAATTAATTCCTTTATACAAGGTGCCACTGTATAACTAAATGAATCATCAACAATAAACTAACATAAAAGTAAAATAAAAGGAGGGTCGGAGTTCGGGTATGCCTCAGTTAAACTTACTCCGTTTTCAATGCATTCCTATGGGAAATGCGTATAAAGGAAAATTTGCTTAACATAATTTCATTTGGAACGAATTAATTCCTTTATACAAAGTACCACTGTATAACTAAATGAATCGTCAACAATAAACTAAAAGTAAAATAAAAGGAGGGTCGAAACTTATATAAAGGAAAATTTGCTTAACAGAATTTCATTTGGAACGAATTAATTCCTTTATACAAGGTACCACTGTAAATACAAATAATCCGTCAAGAGGCACAAAACCAAATAACAACAAAAACAACATCAAATCACAGGGGGAGCACAGGACAAACAATAGCGATTGCCCAATGCTTCTTAAAGATCCAAGTTTGAACTGCTTTTTTAAAGTTTTCCTTGAGTTTTTCTCTCATTTTCTTGTTGTCTTGAGGTAGTTGTGAATACCTTTATGCAGCAGCTCTCTCTCTTGTGTCACCTGGAAGTTGTATGGGAAGAAATGAGAGGACGGGAAGAACATAGGTATTTATGGTGAAACCAGAGGCCTATGTAATCCATTTTTGGATTCAAACAGTGTCCGACCAGATGCCTTTGGGATACGCACAAGATAGACAAGAGCACAACTGCACCCTTCTGCATTTGTTCCATGCAGTGGTCCTCATTTGTTAGAGGGATAATATCACTGGCAGATTGTTGCTAATTAATGGGGGGGGTTGTGAGTCACAGTTGCTGCAGAGAACTTCATCACGTTGTGCATGAACCACATGTAGCCTGGAATTGCAGAAACAAAACCTTGAATCAGCAGCAATGTGCTGCCGCCGCCGAAGTTATTCAAGCAGAACTGTATAACAGGATTTCAGCATGTTATATACTCATGGTGAGTGTGAAGCTGCTGGCAGCTTTATTCTCAACAGCAGCATTGTTCCCACCAATGTTTAATTGGTGAAAACAGAGACTTGTGAGATTCTACGACCAAGAGGAATAATGGCCTGAGATCGTCCTCTCCTTTACTTCTGGCTGAGATCTTTTGAATTGTTCTTTTCACTTCTTCTGAAACTGGTCTTCCACCAGCCAAAAAGCCAAAAGTGTATTGCTCTTCTCAAATATATACAGTGGTACCTCGGATAACGACTTTAATTTTGTTCTCCGAGGTTAGTCGTTATCCGCAACACAGTTTCCCATAGGAATGAATGGGAAGCCGATTAATCTGTTCCGGAGCCTAGGAAAAAGGCACAGACACCTGGTTTTTTGCTCAAAACTCTTTATAAAGTGCACTTTAAAGGTACAGATGCAATGCCACCTGGGATAACTCTTTTTTACTGATGCATGCTGGAAATTCGTTACCGGAGCCAGTCCATAGGGAAAATTCATTATCCGAGGCAGCCCATAGGAAAATTCGTTATCCGACGCAGCCCATAGAGAAAATTCGTTATCCGAGGCAGACCTATACCTAGAAATTGCGATTCGTTGTTCGAGGCAGCCCATAGGGAAAATTCGTTATCAGAGGCAGTCCTATACCCAGAAATTTGCAGTCGTTATCTGAAAAATTCGTTATCTGGGGCAGTCGTTATCCGAGGTACCACTGTACTTGGGAAATATAGTAGCATTAAACATTGAAAGAGAGGATTGGAGAGGGTTGTCAGGAAAAGGCCGTCTTGGTTTACAAACTGAACTCTCCAATGCAAGAACAAGATGCATTTATTCCTTTGAGAGGTGGTGTTATTTTCATAAGAAAAAGAAAAAGTTTTCACTTTTGTTTTTGCTTGTGGGTGGGTATGTTTGCTTCTGTTCTGTCCTCTTCACCAATAGGCCTCAAAGTACTAGAAGAATATAAAGAAAATACAGAGCATTAAAAATGATTCTGATTATATTTCATGCCCATACATTTAAACTTAGTACCACTCCCTTCTATACATTTCCCCCTCTTCAATTCTTTTTACGAGAAAGAGGTTTTTATTTTATTTTTATTTAATACTGTGGAGAGGAATTAAGAATTGTTAATTCTGAGCCCTTTCCCCACTGTGAATTAAGTGAATTGTTACCCCTGGAAATTCTTAGAAGTGGTTTCTCACCTTTTAAAATAATCTGCAAGCCCCACTGTGGCATTTAAATCAACAGGGCCCAGAAGTCAGAATATTGACCCCCCCCCCCAAAATGCTAAAGTTACATGTTTGAATCTTGGATAAAAATGAGGAAGGTTGTTTAAACATAAAAGTAATAGTCAAGATTTGAAATAGAGGAAATTGCATAGTTGTAGGGCAGTCCAGAGAAATGCGTTCATAGTCGTAGAAAATAAGATTTAATAATATTTCTGAAGAAATTGGTCACCATTTGAACTACAGTTTAAAAGACAGGATGAAGTAACGCTTTGAATGAGGAGATGAAATTTGCCCTGAAGATTTATGCATTTCATTCTAGTATGATAAATATGAGCACATGTTTACTTAACACTGTTCCTTTCCTGCCAACGTAACTGCTTTTGCTAGAGGTCTCTTGCCTGTTAATAGACTGGTCGGCGGGTGCCCCATGCTGTCTTTTTGAAATGAGCTCCATCATTCTTTGTCAAGGCCAGGCAAGGGGGGGAAATATTGACCTTCGATACACATCTCGATGTTGTCTTGAAGGATCTAGTACATCATAAAGAGGTCAGACCTATTTGTGCCCCCAAGACGCAAAGGTGAAGAACTAGTTTTAAATAACATTTTCCTTCTAGCGTTGCGTAAGCTCCATCTACAATCCTATTCTTCACTCCCACCTCCCCCCACTCTGTCTTGATTACTTTGGGGCCTTTGGTGTTTGTAGTTCCCACTCGCGGAGTGACATGGCAGAAGCTGAATCAAAAGGTTGTCAGGATTTGTCCTTCTTAATGATATGGCGTAGCCGTGTTCAGCGGACTGCAGTCTGGTCCTCTTGACAGATATCTTTAAATGTAATTAATTCTCCCAGTTCCCACAAAACATTGTGACAGATCTGGTGATTTGTTTTTCTGTTAGATTCTATACTTTAAAAAAAAATTTTTTTTGCTTCTTTTGCCAAGTGCATTCTTAACCGTGATTTGAGTAGTAGGAATTTTTCCAATAATTAGTCATTCATTCTTTGTTGCATGAAAAAAAGAGAGATAATTTCAGCTATCAAAGAAATAACTAATAATGGTTTTCATTTACTAATTGATGGCAATATTGGAGAAAAAGATTGTTGTTGAATAAAGGAATTAATTATCAATGGCTGGTTATTTGTATCTATTTATCTTCAAGCTATGGTCTGAACCATGAATAAGTAGATTAGAAATCACCATCATCCTCATTATCGTCAAACTTGGGGGCTAGAAGGGAGCCTGTGGATAATTGAGTCCAGCCCTTGTCAAGGAGGTATGGGGGGCAGGGAGCGGGCACGCAGAATTGAACTTCCAACCCCTGGCTATGCTGCCAGATAAATGCCTGAACCACAGAACTATTCAGCGTTCCTAAATGGTGCCCATAGTAATGGTCACCTTTTAATACCAGCAGTGCCAAAGGTCTAGGCAACCAATCCAGAATGTCATCCCATCAGCAGTACTTCAGGGTTGTTTCAGAAGAATAAAATCGCATATGCCCCTGCCATGACAGCACTAAACATTGACCCATGTTCTTCTCTTTTGGTCTTTTTACAGAAATGGGCACAAAGAGTGAATTTATGCTTTGGGATGCTGGTTGGATTTTTATGTATTTTTTTTCTTCTTCTTGCAGACCGAGATCAAACAGGTTGAATGCTAGTCTGCAAAAATGTTAGCAGCAACAATTATAATTAGGCTAAATATGATTTCAAAATTGTAATTCTGTGCAGATGCACCTGTTTAAATTTTTGGAGTATGTATATACATATTT
Source organism: Phrynocephalus guinanensis (assembly GCA_037367245.1). NCBI lineage: Eukaryota > Metazoa > Chordata > Lepidosauria > Squamata > Agamidae > Phrynocephalus > Phrynocephalus guinanensis. The sequence continues at coordinate 104,598,223 of CM074740.1, read as the reverse complement.
CATGATTATCTATCCAGTTGATTTTAGTATGTTTGTTTTACATCCCAGTAACTTTTCTGTGCTAAGCAAGGGCACATGGCCAATGCAAATAAAATGTACTGTCACTAAGGAATGGTGCCTGTTTTGCTTTCTCTTACATTCTTGAGAAAATGGCTGTTTTTCATAGTTGTCTAACTTGGATTTATTCTTATTCTGCTTATTCTGCTCCAATGAAAAAGCTGAAAACAGTTATAGGCCTCCCTCTTGTTAGGGCATTTTCTTAATTTCCTAAATTTATTTAGGACTCCTTAAGAATTTAAATAATAATCTTAGAACAGTGGAACTAGAAAGGGCCGTATGGATCATTGAGTCTAGCACATATCAGTGGGGTATCAAATTTCCAACCTATGGCTCCGGTCCAGAGATCTAAACCACTATGTTTTCAATTGTAACTGAATTTCTATACATTCCTGAGCAGATTGACTAACAATTGTCTTCTTAGGAAGATCAGGATTATATTGTATCAGGCTTCCATGCACAAGCTACCAAGATAGACGGAACCCAATGAGATGCGTATAGTAATGCAACATGGGGTAATTTAGCTAAGAGTAGCATTTGGCTTGGCAGGTCAGATGCTTCCAGACCTCTTTACATACAGTGGTACCTTGTATAAAGGAATTAATTTGTCCCAAATAAAATTCTCTTAAGCAAATTTTCCTTTATACAAATTTCCCATAGAAATGCAGTGAAAAGAGAGTAATCCCTAATTGCAACAATTTTTATGTTGTACGGATTCGCCCCACCGGCGATTCGGTTAAGCAAATTTCCCCTATCTCCGGAATTTTTTTATGTTGTACAGATTTTATGTTATACAAAACATTTGTTATACGAGGGTCCACTGTATTTAGAAACAGATGTTTAGGAGGAGATTTTGCTCCTGGATCTTGAATGCCTTCGTTGTCATGAACCAAGTGTTAACTCTGTCTCATAAAACCTATGACCAGGAAAGGGGATTGCTTTTCCCATGTGAAATTGCAAAGCGTTTGTAAATTGTTGGGAAGTTTTTTTTTTTTTAAAAAATCGTCTGTTTCATGTATGTTTTTTTAGGCTGACTTGTTCAGCCAACACCTTTGGGATTTGGGTGTGTGGGAGCAGTTTGCGTTTGGACTGTAAACACCTTATTTTACTTTGGCCTACATCACAATATATAAAATATATATGCATGCATGCAACAACAGGCAGCCCTCAAAGGACTTCTTATGTCAGACATGTTAACCTTATTATTTTATGTGTCTAACATAAACTGACCCTGACAGCAAGGCTGTGTGACAATCTGGCGATGTTTTTGTTTTTTTACCCTACCCTCCGGTCTTGCACAACCTTGGCCCTGGCTGCCCCGTAAGCCCACAGACTGTTGCTCATACAGCATGGGATTCTGGTGCTCTAGCAACTGCTTGAGAATTACTGTAAATATGGTCAGTAGTACACATTCAGCAGGCTTGCTTGTTTTCTGCATTTTCTCTCTTGCTCTGGTGAAAAAGCTCCTCTTAAATCGAAGGGACTTAAACAGCACTAACAGAAAAAGGAGCGTTAATGTGGTGCTTCCGCAGTGGCACACTGTTCTCCATTCGTTTTGGTGAATTTGGAAGAGAGAAATGTGCAGCAGAAACTATTGCTCACCCTAGGTGCTTTCAGTGCACAACTGTGTTGAGGATCATGTCCCGGCACTCGCAGAGGCTCTCAACATGGCGCTCATGGCTCAGATCGGAAATCAAAGCCAGTGCCGTTGCAGAAATGAAGCAGGGATTGTGGGTTTGGGAGGAAGGGGAGAGTGGAGTGGAGGGGCAGTCTAGGTGGAGAATAAATTCGATGTCTTAGCTAGATCACAGGAGTCAACATTGTCTGCTTCTTCTCTCTCCTGTTGGCCCAGATGGCAAATGTGATAAGAAATGAGTTTAAACCTTGTGGTGTGCAGCCCCTGGATTATAACCGGCCTCTATTCTGCTCTGGTCAGACCCCACCTGGAGTACTATGTCCACTTCTGAGCACCTCAATTTAAAAAGAATGTTGACAATCTTGAATGGGTACAGAGGAGGGCGAACGGGATGATTGAGGTTCTGGAAGAAATGTCTTAAGAGGAACGGCTTAGAGAGCTGGGAATGTTTAGCCTTACAAAAAGAAGGCTGAGAGGGGATATGATAGCTAAGTTTAAATATTTGAAAGGATGTCACATTGAAGAAGGTGCTGGTTTCTTTTCCATGTCTTCAGAGACTTGGACACAGGGCAATGGTTTCAAACTGCAGGAAAAGAGATTCCATTTGAACATTAGGAAGAACTTCATGACAATTAGAGCTGTTTGGCAGTGGAAGATGCTGCCACAAAGGAGGGTGGTGGCGTCTCCTTCTTTGGAGGTTTTTAAGCAGTGGCTGGATGGCCATCTGTCGGAAATACTGTGATGGGGGTTCTTGCATGGCAGGGGGTTGGACTAGATGGCCCTTGAGGTCTCTTCCAACTCTATGGTTCTATGATTCTTTCATATAGCTCAGACTATTTTCGCTTTTGACTTGATCAGCACGATTGGCAATTCCAAAACCCAAAGTGGCCCATTGTACAAAAAAGTTCCCATGCGAGACCTGCCTTCTTTTTACTCTGGGATGTATTCTCTGAGGTGTGGTGCCTCCTCTCCCTGTTATTGGAGGTCTGGTGCTGTCAACCTTCACCTGCCTTGTGGCAACCATTGTAATGGTTCCCGAGTCAAAGAGGGATTTGCCATTGCTTCCCACTTGCTCTACAAACCCCAGCTGGGGCTCCTTGATTTCCTAACTCCCCAGTACCAATAGCAATCAATTACTGTGTGTCCCAGCTGTAACACAAATATAGGTAATATTGTCTGCACCATTTGAGGTCCCCTGTACGTGGTTGCTAAGGGCAGTGTCTGCAAAACAGAGAAAGTAGCTGAAATCTCCATCAGACATTTTGTGCTGGATTAATGTCTTCTTCGGAACAATCTTGCCTCCTTTCCTCTCTGTCTCCTCTTTTGTCTTACAACAAGCCATCTACAACAAAGGTTGGCCACCTTTAGCTTTGTGCTAACATTGGTGGTGATGTTTCTAATTATTAAGTTTCTTGCTGAGAAAACCCACTGGTCTGTTGTGATGGTGCTCTACCACCTCTCCTTGGTTTAGAAGGCTCTTTAATTCTGGTCACGTTTTCGAAAACAATATTTCACCCCTTCTCATTTTCCTAATTATCATGCAGATAAACAGTAGGGATCATGACATTAGTATAAGTAAGTGGCTTATGATTTTGCCTTGGAGAAACTCTCTGGCTGCTCCGCTCCCCCCTTGGGCGGCGCAGTAGTAATAAATGAGCAAGTTCAGAGTACTTTATGATAGATAGTTAATGGTGCTGTGACTGAGCCAACAGGCCTGTTTCTATAGCATCTGTCACAATTCATAGTCATTAGCATACCTTTAATGGTTTCTTTTCATAATAACTTCTATGAGGGCATTTAGAATACATCAAGAAAAAAGAGAGTTCCAAATGCAAGAAAATGTTCTTGCCTGTGTCTAATTTTTGACATGAGAAGATGTTTCTGTGATGCATAAACAGGGTGTTTGAAGGCACTTTGGGCTATTAATTTGTTTTCCCGTGCCTTCTAAAAATTCCTCCCAACCCCCTTTGCCTCAAACACCCCTAGGCTAGTCTTTCCACCTCTAGCAGCCTTGGTTCAAGTTTCCCCAATGTTTGCACTATCTGTATTGTTGCATTGAAATGTAGTTCAGCGAATCCCTTGAATCATCTCAACAAAGAAAATAGAAATATATTTGTGTAACACCACCAAAGGGAAGTACAGTAGGACCCCCGTATCCACTGATTTATTATCCACTGATTCAGTTATCCACGGTTGGCAGAGGAAAAAAAAATTAAACAATTCAGCAGCCACAAAGCAAGCTGTAAATCAAGCTATCGTCACAAATAGCATCTGGAAAGCAAGCTACTCTCACAAACAGTGGCCATAAAGCAAGCTACTGTCTCATAACAGCAGTCATAAAGCAAGCTACTGTCAGGAAAGAGCAGTTTAGGGGGGGCTGGGCAGGCGTTCTCTCTTATCCATGGTTTTCATTATCCAGGGGAAGGCCTAGAACCATCCCCAGCGGATACCGGGGTCCTAGTGTATTCTTTTTATATATCATGGAAGTCTGAGGTTTACCATCCAGGTTTGAAAAATGAAACCAAGATTTTTGATGATACAGTGGTAGCCAAATACTGTTGGCATTTTCAGCATAGAGGAAAGGAGAGACTTTGCTGGAATATTAATTGTGTTTGCCTTTCACAGTGGAGAAAGGTTTGAAGAAGGGTGTCTTCAGTCTTATTTATTTATTTGTTTCATTTACAGGCCACCTTCCTCCCAATGAGAGGGACCAAGATGGCTCGCTAATAAGAAAAAATTAAGACACAGTAATTTATACATTAAAAATAGTATGTACCTGAAAATGAAATGTATTGAATGAATACGTTCACTAAGCCAAACACTGTAGCTTCTTCAGGCTGAAGCTACTTTGATGAGTCGCGAAATGTTTCGATCCCACAAGAAAAGTAGTTCAGTTGCCATGACTCAACTCCTGGCAACCTGAAGAGGTGGGGGCCAACCTAACCTCTTGAGGGAGAGCCTCCCACATTGTGGGAGCTGCCACTGAGAAGTCCCTTTCTTATGCCTGTGATAGCAGTGGGACTCAGAGAAGGGCCTCCTCTGGCCATTGTAAGGATGAGGAAGGCTCAGGTAGAGAGATACGGTCCTTCAGATAGCCTGAACCTGGACCATATAGGGCAGTGATGGCAAAACTTTTAGAAACCGAGTGCCCAAACTGTGATTCAAAACCCACTATTTTCTTGCAAAGTGCCAATTTGCTCGGGGAACAAGGGAGATGCCGGCCACAGAGTCTGGCGAAACCTCAGGAAGAAAAACTTCCAGAACACAGCCAAACAGCCCGAAAAACTCACAACTATCAGATCCCAGCCAGAGAATACATTCCACCAATTTATTTGTTAACGGGCCTATAAATTATACATCTCTCACCTGATGCCTTTGTAGGAATGGCTGTTTCAATGGCCATTGCCTGCTCATCTGGTATAGAGGCTGATTTTGGGGGCAAAATACAGTACATTGTATTTCTTGACCCTTCTAGTTCAGCTTTATCAGTGGCCAGTAAAGGTACTGCCTTGCATTTGTATTTTGTAAGGGCCGCACAACCCCCACCAATTTTATTTCAGTAATTCAGTACCTGTTATTGTGGTTTTGACTAGCTTTCAAACATTTTTAAGAGATCCATGTTCATACTTTTTGCTGTCTTTGAGGATGTTCCCTTCTGAAGTCAAGCAGGTCAATGTTGGGAGTTCTCTGACATTTTTCAGTTTATGACACAAAATTGATAGCATTCTGGTCAGATTCGATTTGTTTCAGCCTTACTCATATCTTACATCATTGCTTTGCCAATGATTCCTTGGTAGTATTTCTTTGCTGTGCTAGTATGTTAGTTAACACACCTGTAGTCACAAACCCAGAAAAACAGCAAAACAGAAATAGAAGAGTTTCTTTAAGTCACTTTAATCCTAGGTACATTCTTGTCATTAGATCCTTGTTGGACAGATTTATAATCATCATTTGCCTGATTTTTCTCTTTGTGGTCTTTGTAATTCACACATGCGGGACACAGAGCATTTAGGACTTCCTAGGACAGAGTAGAGTGTTTGGCGAAGAATGCATTGTCCTAATCACTCACATGTCAGGCGGTATTTACCGGTTTTATCACTCAGTTCCTTCTTTGTAAAAGTAATGATGAGCGTTAAATATGCCTGTATTAGTGACTGCAGTCCACACTTCTGAAATAGAGGTGCCATCTTCACTGTGACACTTTACGCAATGTATAGATCCATTGTACAGTATCCTGATGGTTGATTATTACCTCATACAGTCTTCCTTGGCTGTAAATTGGATGGAAAGTACCCACACCTTCCTAATTTGATAGAAGCCCCAAGACGTTTCCAGTTTCATCACGAACGGCTTTGTCATCAGTTCTCATCTGCAACTAATAAGATTTTCCTTTTCTCACTGGGCCGTGCTTTCCACGCGACCATAATTTAGGTTACACCACCAGTTGATTATTTTATTTTAATAACCTTGTTTGACTTTAGGTTTGTTTTGTTCAGTTCTGCCTCCCTGCTCCCTCCCTGCTCTTTGTGTATGAGTATGAGAAAGTGAGCATGAAAGAGAGAGAGAGAAAGGAGAGTTTGATACTAACATCTGAAACTTACACTGTGTATCCCACCTTTACCAAAAATCAAAGAAAGAAAGAAAGAAAGAAAGAAAGAAAGAAAGAAAGAAAGAAAGAAAGAAAGAAAGAAAGAAAGAAAGAAAGAAAGAAAGAAAGGCTATATTGATCCATAGGAATAAAACATTATCTGTAGATGTGTAGTGTCCTTTTAGGGCTAGGTGTCATTTAAAGTGTTCTGCTTCTATACCGCCCCATACTACTTCCAGTAGTCTCTGTGCAGTTTACAGTTTTATTATGCAGGCTACACAATGCCTCCCCCCCCCGCCCAGCAAGCTGGATACTCATTTTACCGACTTCGGAAGGATGGAAGACTGAGTCAACCATGAGCCGGCTACCTGGGATTGAACCCCGGGTCATGAGCACAGTTTTACCTGCAGTACAGGCATTTCACCACTGTGTCACGAGGCTCTCTAAGAACCCTTCAATAGGCTAGAGATCTCCCCAATTTTTTTCAACACCAGTGGTTCCCACCCATTTTTGAGTTGCGAGCCTCTTGTATCCTAGCCAAATAAGGTGTGACGTTCCCTGCCACATTTGCATAAAAGGTCATTTTTTAATTGGATCAAGTCATCTTTTCGGAAAAAGTGGAGGATTCTTTCCCCCTCAAAAGGGCATGTAACTCATACATGCACTGGCACACTCACTTTAAGATCCAGCTCTGAAAAGTCAAGGAGGGAATTATTTAACGAGGACTACACATATAAAATGACTTGTGATCCCCCCCATCCCAGAAGACACATTGCGACCCCCATGTTGGGAAACACTGGTACAGACTGAATGTATACGAAGCCTTGTGTATTTGGTTAATGCAGTATGTGGCTAAGCCTAATGAAGCATGCCTGTAGATCCCAACTAGAAAGGGCGCGGAGGCCTCTGAGGTCTCCAGTTTGCCAAGAAAGTGTGCATAACGCACCATGCAGCCAAGGATCTGTTCACCCCTTGCCATTGTAGCTTATTTAATTAATTTACACCGTACGTCACCTGTGGAGTAGCAGATTTTGTAATGATGTTTTGTTCATGAGTGCTCCCTTAGAATCTTAAAATCGCAACCTGCTGTTGGCCACTGTTCTCTGCCAGCGTGTGGCTGTGCTGATGGAAGCATCTCACATTTCTCGAGACGTTGTCGAAAGTTATACATTTGCTGAAAGACTCCATAAAGAAAAACTACGAAAGATCTCTGCAGGGTACTAGTGTGGTGCCTTAGAAAACAGCAGTTACAGCCTACTGCAAGCAATTTTCTGTTAACTTGCAGTTGATACAGAACAATTTAGAAAATTGATGCATCTGTCATAATTCTAAATGGGTAGGGTACACTGCCGAGTTTGGAACTAACACACAAGAAACCCACAACTTTTGCTAATAGTGAGGAAAAGAAAATCCATTTTATGCTCCATTAAACTGTTACACATCATAAATAATTTATGCTCACCCTGCTCTATTCTGCATCGTGGATGATAAACTAGTCATTTTCAGAGTGTTTTAATGAATGCAATAGTTTTCTTTTATTCCCATTTCTTTCTTTTTTTTAAAAAAACTGGCAGTCTATCATTCTTGAATTCCCATGGTCATTGTATAATTGTAACAGGATTAAATGATCAGAAAGAAGATTTTAATATATACAGAGTAGACGTCTGAGCCCATGGTGTGTATTTTGTTAGGTGTGTTTGTCAATAACTGAACTAATGGTAACTTTGGGAGTACTTTTATATACTTAAAGCAATTATTTCTTAATAAACGTCGGGTGATGGCTCTACTGGGTAGATAATTGCTTGTGGGGTTCCCATCTTTAGAGCTAATGGCTTTGAGGCTGCCTAAATGCCCTAAGCACATCCGATCTCACCTGATTTTGGAAGCTAAGCAGGGTCGGCCCTGGTTAGTACTTGGATGGGCGACCACCAGGGAATACCACGTGCTGTAGGTGCCTGGAGTAGGAACTGGCAAGCCACTCCAGTATTCCTGCCAAGAAAGCTCCATGGACATGGGGTCATGACGAGTCGGTCATGACTGTAACCACACAACAACAAACAACAACAATGGCTTTGAGACATACCAAAAGGGATGTGACACACTCTGACCACTGTCAATCCTTGCGCTGTCCCTTTCCCACCTTCTATGTGTTAAGAACAATAAGAACAAGAGACAGATGGTAGAAGTGAAAGATTTGGTCATTTAACCTATTAAATGTTTCTCAAGAACATTTAAAGCCTTAATGTTGCGAGAAGAGTGAAAAAAGATAATTGTCAGCAGGTTGATATTTGGGCTTTTGCAAAAAACTAACCTAGTTAGACCTAAGTGGTGACAGCGGCTGAAATCCTGTTGATTAGCTTAATAAATCACAACTAAAGGATGCCCATTGAATCACTGGGGGGTGGGGTCTGGTGAGTCAACTCCTCCTTAAATTTGATCGATTTCAGCTAGTGACATTAAAATTTAAAAATATGTTTTTAATATATTATGATGTATCTACCATAATACAATATATTTGAATTAACATTAAAAGTTAATTAAATCGTTAAGACAATTAGACTATTTTTTGTTTTACCATGGGTACTCTACTTAGCATTATCTTGGCCATTTACTAGATCTTCTTTTGTACACGGGGTGAGGCATAAATTGCATGCACACAAGTGCTGCACTGATATAATTTCTCCACAATCACAATATGACAGAACAACTAGTAATCAACAGCATTCATTTCAGACAACTGTTTGCATTCTGATCTGGAAATTCCTCCAAGTGACTACAGGTAGCCAGTAGATGGTGTTTCAGTTTTGCTACAGTTGTCCTAGGTCAGTGGTGGTGAACCTTCGGCACTCCAGATGTTTCAGACCACAACTCCCAGAATTCCAAGCCTGTATTACCAATGACAAAGGACTGTGGGAGTTGTAGTCCAAAACATCTGGAGTGCCGAAGGTTCGCCACCATTGTTCTAGGTGCTAGGCGGCTAAGGACCGGGTTACTTACCTTCCTGATGTAGTCATACCTTTTTAAAAAGTAGGTGTTTTGACTTATTTATACCTATTTGGTGATATTTCACCACTATCCCGGCAGCCACCAGTCATTATGCCAAACTCACCAACACCTAAGTGGGTTTTACCAGTCATTGTCTCAAGCAAATATCCGATGGCCCTGCTTAATGAAGGTCACTGAAGCACCACAAGGGGTGGGGTGGGAAAGAGTATGGCCATTCATGAAACGGGAGGACTTTCCTCCTGTTTTAGTTAAATTCTAGTTCAGGACAAAAGGGGCCTGATTCATCTCCTTTTATAATATCAGCTGCCTCTTTTGGTTCCCATTCCAGGCACGGGGACCAAAAGTGGCGGATTTTTATGAGAGTACTATGATAGTACTCATTTTTGTTTTTAAAAAAACATGCTTTTCCATTTATGGCCAGTGTGGAATAAACAGTGCTGGTTGAAGCAACTGTTTTTGAACTTGATCTTTGGCTGTTCCACAGATTTCCTGATTCCTACCTGGTTCATATTCCTTACCTTTGAATATTTGGAGAACAGGTATAATTTGTAATATGCTGAAGAAATTGCACAGGCAGGGTAGATTAATGTTTAAGGATCTGTCGCTTATTGGGTTTTCTTTGAGTTTTAATTTAGCTTAAGGTTCATTTTTATATCAGCTCTGGGGACCATCAACATTGAATGGTATTAGGGAGATTGAGTGTTAGAAGGTTTTGAAACATATTTACAGTTAATGTCTCAAAAAACACACCTGTACAGTAGACAAGTGTAGATTTCAGCACCTGTTTTGTGTTCATATAATACTGGGATGCCTGTCTCCACCCAAGGCAACTACTGTAGCTGAGGATTTGTCTCATTTACACCGGGTGTTGAAAGGAATACAGTGGTTGAATTATCTCTTACCCCTATATGTATTATGAACAACTGCTTATTGGTCATAAAAATAAATAGAGAATTTCAGGTGCTTCCCTTCCCTTTGTAAATTATGCTGTAGCAAGGTGTTGGGATGATTTGAAAGTCTAATTAAATACCTGATACTGTTCTTGCTACAACTGTTAGCATTTTTATGAAAAGCAAATAATATGTCTGTAAGCGCTAAAATAATGGAATATGGCTAACGGGTAGCTGAGTACACCAGATCTGTGACGTGGAGATAAGGAATATATTTGTCAGCTGGTGCTTAGGTGTCAGATTCGTTAATGCCATTCTGTTTATGCATATGCCAAAGAGTGAATATACTTTGAGTTAATGTCTTCGAGTGTTGAAATTGGTGTTCTAGATGCCAGGCCCTGAGAAAATTCTGCCTTCTTTGAAACATGTCTCCTAGAAAAGCAGCAAGCAAATGCTTTAAGTACTGTACTTAACTGGAACATACCACCACACTGGCTGCTCAGAGTGGTTGTGTTGCTGTGTGTAGCATCCAAATAATCTTGGGAGAATATATCTCCTCTAGCACCTTAGATATGGGACCAGCTCAAATTTCTATTTGCCTCCTGGCAAATAGAAGGGCAAATAGAAGGGGAAGAAATGGAGGCAATGACAGAGTTTATTTTCGTGGGCTCCTTGATCACTGCAGATGGCGACTGCAGCAACGAAATAAAAAGACGCCTGCTTCTTGGGAGGAAAGCAATGGCAAACCTAGATAGCATCATAAAGAGCAGAGACATCACTTTGCCAACTAAGGTCAGGATAGTCAAAGCTATGGTTTTTCCAGTAGTGATGTATGGAAGTGAAAGCTGGACTATAAAGAAGGCTGATTGCTGCAGAATTGATGCTTTTGAGCTGTGGTGCTGGAGGAGAGTCTTGCGAGTCCCCTGGACTGCAAGGAGATCAAACCTATCTATCCTGAAAGAAATCAACCCCGAATGTTCACTGGAAGGACAGATTTTGAAACTGAGGCTCCAGTACTTTGGCCACCTCATGAGGAGAGAGGACTCCTTGGAAAAGTCCCTGATGTTTGGAAAGATTGAAGGCAAAAGGAAAAGAGGACGGCAGAGAATGAGATGGTTGGACGGTGTCATCGATGCAACCAATATGGATTTGACCAAACTCCGGGAGGCAGTGGAAGATAGGAAGGCCTGGCAGGCTCTGGTCCATGGGGTCACAAAGAGTCGGACATGACTGAACGACTGAACAACAACAACAAATCTTCATTTGTATTTTCACCAATCCAATGAAATATAAGGTTATAAGGATCCTGTTTACCATTCCTTTTGTTAGCACTCCATGCTCTAGCAACGTCTTCTGAATGCTAACCAGGGCATTACTGTATATTGCTAGTGCAGTATCTGCGTCCAGTCTCACTCACCATATTAGCTATCTTTGTGCTACCTTGTGAGTAATGATATTAAAGTAACATTTGATTGATCCTTAATTGTTCTTTGATAAGTTGACTTCAAGTTGGCTACCTCTTGAATCTCTCTTTTTGTTAGCCAAATTTCTGGGACAGCTAGTATTGTACATCAACAGTCTGAATAGTTCCATCTGAAGGAAATACTGATTTCATTAGTAGAACTTGCCTGTAAACAGCACTGCATAGATTTGAAGCTTTTGACTGGGAGACCGTCTTTGTGGCCATGTATCTTCTGGCAACGCTCCTGGGACCACCAGCAGCACGGTCAGTCCAGCTGGAAAGTGGGGTTCAGCTATGCTTTCTATACAAGCTTTCTTGGGAAAGGTCTCAAGGAGAGATGGGCAATAGGTTGTCGGTGGACTGTTGAGGCCCCACTGTTCCCTTATGGTAGAGAGTGAGCTTTTCAGCTCATAAGTGCATCCAACAGCAGCAGTCCTTACACTGGGGAGTTACAGCTGCCATACCTGTACCTGGGTGGGACAGGGTGAACCAAACCAAACAAAAACAAAACAAAACAAAACAGAAAAGAAGTCAAAACTGGAATTAGATGACTAGTTACTTCCTGTTCTGAAACCCACCCACCCCATTTGAGTGTCGTGGCCGGGGATAGACATCAGGGGTAGTGCAGGTCAAAACTTGGACCTCAGCCCCACCAAGGTTGCTGACTGTTCACTCCAAGCCTCCTTTATGAAAGATCCCAAGTAGATAATTCAGTTCTGTTGAACAACTCCAAGTTCAAAGAATCTTTTCATGCACTCTTCCTGCACATTGAGGTTTCCTGGGTGTTGGGAAGCCCAAGGTTTTGGTTGCAGAAAATTCCATGGACATGGGGTCACAGAGAGTTGGTCATGTTTGTAGTGGCACAACACACACACACACACACACACACACACACACACACACACACACACACACACACACACACACACACACACACACACACACACATGGTTTCCATTACTAGCCAAGGACATTTCATGGGTAGGAATAGAATTGATTGGGTAGTAATGCATTCCCAGTATCTGGTGCTGGGAGGTTGTTGGGCGGCGGACAAAAAACATGCAGTGCAGTAGGATCCCTCTATCTATGAGATTATGATCCACAGATTCATTTATCCGCTACCTGAAGATTGTTGTTGTTGTTCAGTCGTTCAGTCGTGTCCGACTCTTCATGACCCCATGGACCAGAGCTCGCCAGGCCTTCCTGTCTTCCACTGCCTCCCGGAGTTTTGTCAAATCCATATTGGTTGCATCGATGACACTGTCCAACCATCTCATTCTCTGCCGCCCCCTTTTCCTTTTGCCTTCAATCTTTCCCAACATCAGGGACTTTCCCAAGGATTCCTCTCTCCTCATGAGGTGGCCAAAGTACTGGAGCCTCAGCTTCAAAATCTGTCCTCCCAGTGAACATTCGGGGTTGATTTCTTTCAGGACGGATAGGTTTGATCTCCTTGCAGTCCAGGGGACTCTCAAGACTCTCCTCCAGCACCACAGCTCAAAAGCATCAATTCTGCGGCGATCAGCCTTCGTTATAGTCCAGTTTTCACTTCTATACATCACTACTGGAAAAACCATAGCTTTGACTATCCTGAGTAGAGATGGGCACGAATAAAAAAAATGGCGTTTTGTTTGTCGTTTAGGGGGTCCGTTTCGGTTTGTTTCCGTTTTTCGCGATTTTTTGCAAAAAAATCATTTTCATTTTCGTTTGTTTTGTTACCGTTTCATTACCATTTATTTCAATTTTTTTTGATTTTTTTTTTAGCATTCAAAGCAGTTCAATCTATTGCCGTAACGAAAACAAAACGGACGACAAAATTTCTGTTGTTTCTGTTTGTTTTGTTTCATTTTAGAGACAAAATTCGTTTGTCATTTCGTTGCGTAACGAAACGAAAAAACGGAAACAGAAACGAAAAATTGTTCGTTTCGTGCCCATCTCTAATCCTGACCTTAGTTGGCAAAGTGATGTCTCTGCTCTTTAGGATGCTATCTGAAGATACTAAATTTAAAAAAAATCCCAGAAACACATACTATATGTATAAATCCAGATTTATTTTCAAGAACGGGCCACCTGTATGAGCCAAGGAACATGTATTGCATTTGGTGCTCACACATTTTTCTGCACATCAGGATGAAAGGCTTTGAATCTATTCCCTGCAGATCCTATGATCGTACGGTACATGGAATTTTATTGTGTTCCTGGGTGAATAGTAGGTTTATCCATTGAAAACAAATGGCCTGAACAAAATACTGGGCATGCCATCTGTTGTTTTCTCTGACATAAATTGGTTTTTAGGGATATATGACATACTGTATTTCTGCCAGCAAACTGATTGGACAAGGAAATGTTCTCTGACAAATTTGGGAATCTTATTTTATGGGGTGTTTTATCAGACTAGGAACTGCTATTTTAAATCTTAATCAATAACAATGCTTTGTTAATTGCTGGAATGTGTTTTATGTATTGGGTAAACTGCTGTTTGCAAATGCTGGGATATATTAACCAAAGCAGATAAGCACTAGCGAAAGAATAAACATAAGTTTTGCAAAAAGCTTTCATCAGTAGCTAGAAGCAGCTACTGCTTTGTGATATTGCATTCAGTGCCAAAAATGAAGTAATGATATTATCCATGCATCTGTAATGCAGGCCAGTTATTTCCAAAAACCATGTGAGTATTATTACTTTGCTAAGAGTATGTGCAGTATGATTTATTTAATGCATTCCAGTCCCTATAATGTTAAGATATAATTGAGATGGGTATTGGAAAGAGCACAGCCCACAGTCTTTGGTAAATGAATCATGATTTAAGATCCTTGCAATTTTAAAGACATTTAAAGGACTATGAAATGTTTATAGTACAGTTTACGCTTAGGAAAGGTTAAAAGTACAATGGATCTAGTGAAATGAAGGCCACTATCAGAAGTAGTAGAAATTTAGAACTTGTTTTGAAGGTACCTGAACTCATTTTGCTTCTCATGGGCCAAAGTTGTCCCAGTGTGAAATGCTTTTCTACTAAAAATGTGATGCAGAAACCCAGCTAAAGAGAAGTTAAAAAATGTAAAACAAAACAAAACAAAACAAAACAAAAAATCAAGAAAGGTTTTAATAGGGCTTTATAAGTGAGATAGTTAAGCAGCGGTCTTACAAAATCTGCTCCCCCAGTGACTTTTCAAGGATGAATGAGGATTCAAACACTGTTCTCTGGAGTCCTGGTCTATCTCTCTATCCTCTCTTTAAACTGTTCTGGGAATTTTGCAACTGGAACTAAGAGAGCATGTTAATGCTTGAGGCAAACGTTTCAGGTTTGCAGAAGGACATTTCAAAGGAATCTCATGCCCAAGTCCGGAAGGCCCATCCCCAAACAAAGCAAGCTGATTTGCTTACTCATGAAGACTAAGGAAGCCCCTCGTGTGACACTTGCCTGCTTTTTGCCTGCTTTCATTAATTCCACACCCTAAATCCTACAATTTTGTTTGATCCTGTTTTTGTAGGTTTCTGTCTAATAAGTCTGTTTACCCTCCTGCCTCCAAGAAGCCTGAAACTTTGTCCTATAGGTAGATAATCCTCCAGATCATTTGTTGCATTGCTGTGTGAAAAAGTATGTGATCGCATCAGCTGATCTGCAGAACTTTGTTCTTTCCACGCTGGGTTTTAATTTTCCCTGGGATCGTCTCCCCCCCACCACCACCATTTTTAAAAATAATGGCCAGTGTTTTTCTTGAAAGCCACAAACTATATTTTGCTGACCTGCTAAAGTTCTCTTTTCCTCCTGTTGTTTTAATTGCTGTATATAAACACACACACACACACACACACACACACACACACACACACACACACACACACACACACTGTTGTCAAGGTGTCTTACAAGGATGGTTGAGGGTCTGGAGGAAATGTCTTATGAGGAACGGCTTAGGGAACTGGGAATGTTTAGCCTTTCAAAAAGAAGGCTGAGGGGGATATGATAGCTATGTTTAAATATTTCAAAGGATGTCATATTGAAGAGGGAGCAGGTTTGTTTTCCATGGCTTCAGAGACTAGGACTCGGGGCAATAGATTTAAACTACAGGAAAGGAGATTCCATTTGAACATTGGGAAGAACTTCATGATGGTTAGAGCTGTTCGGCAGTGGAAGATGCTGCCACAAAGGGTGGTGGAGTCGCCTTTGGAGGTTTTTAAGCAGTGGCTGGCTGGCCATCTGTCGGGAGTCCTGTGATGGGGGTTTCTGCATGGCAGGGGTTTGGACTAGATGGCCCTTGAGGTCTCTCCCAACTCTATGATTCTATGATTCTATGATTCTACACCCCTGACCCGCCAGGCAGGATTTCTCAGTGTGGAGCACACAAGCAGTGCGGTAATTAGCAGCACTGGAGCCTGCTGGCAGCAACTTGGCTGTTCCTTTTCTAATTGGAACCAACCAACGTTGTGGGACTCTTGCCCACCCCTGATTGATGGAGTCCTTCTGTTTATCTGCAAAGGCATGATTTGACCTGGAGTGTTGTGTTTCCTTTTAAAGGAAAAGAGAGTGTAGACACCCACTGAAAGCCAAAGAGTACAGCAAGATGACCTTTCCCCATAATTAAGTGAATAAAATTGTAACTGCAAAATTCCCTTTGTTTTGTTTTTAGTCTTTCTCCAGAAAGACCCCACCCCCACCCCCAATCTTTAGGTCATAGACTGCTTCTGTAAGTCACTTCACACAAATAAGTAACTGTTGGAACACAGTCCAAGGGATTGGACAGATTCATGGAGGAGAAGCCCATCACAGGTTACAAACCATGATGGAGATGTGTCATCTCCAGGCTTAAAACCGGGGTCCTTCAAGGGCCAGATGCAGGGGAGTGGTATCAGGAGACAGATATCTGGTCTCCTGCACTCCCAGAGGCATCTGGTGGGGCCATTGTGAGATACAGGAACCTGGACTAGATTGGCCTTTGGCCTGATGCAGCATGGCTCTTCTTATGTTTTTATGTAGCCCCTTTTAATTATTTCTGTAAATTCAGCTCTACGTGTTAGGAAAAAGCTCTAGTGAACCAGGGTCTCAGGAACAAGATTTGGCAAGATGGCACATTCCAGTATTCTGTTTGTTTAGCCCAGGGGTCTGCAACCTTTAAGACATAAAGAGCCACTTGGACCCGTTTCCGACAGAAAAAAAAAACTGGGAGCCACAAAACCATTGCAACATTTAAAACAAATATATACAACTGCCGCCGCCGTTCTCGCTGTTCCGCCTCAGCAACTGGGTGCTGGGACAGCCGCCGTTCGAGGCTCCGTGAGGCGATGACCCGCGCTCCGGGCCTACCAGCGCCGCCGCCGCTGCCGCCACAGTCCCGCAGCCGGAGGCGAGGGAGCGGCGCCCGCCTCAGTGGTTGAAAGGACGGGCCTGCGACCCCGCGGGCTGGTCCCTTTTTTTGGAAGCGGGCGATCGGCGACCTCTCCCCCCCCACACACACACTTCTTGCAGCCGTGGTGTGTGTGCGTGTGTGGGCAAAGTTTGGCTTGTGAAGGAGACGGAGGGAAGGGGCGGGTGATGCGACACACACACACACACACACACACACACACACACACACACACACACACACACACACACACACACACACCCTGCTTGCAGCCGTGGTGTGTGTGCGTGTGTGGGCAAAGTTTGGCTTGTGAAGGAGACGGAGGGAAGGGGCGGGTGATGCGACACACACAACACACACACACACACACACACACACTTTTGCAGCCGTGGTGTGTGTGCGTGTGTGGGCAAAGTTTGGCTTGTGAAGGAGACGGAGGGAAGGGGCGGGTGAGGCTGAAAGAAGCGGGAGGGCGAGTGGCGCGCTGGGCCACCGTGGATCTCCCCGGTCCGCTCCTCCATTCTGCTTTTGGACCCCCTTTTTGTCCGTCCAGGCCGCCGCCGCCACCACCACCACCACCACGAACCGACCGGCTGCTTGGGCCTGGCCGCCGCCGCCTCCCCCTCCCCTTGCCCTTTTCCCGGCTGGGCGCGGCCATTGTGCCCGCTTCCCCCTCGCCGCCGCTGCCTCTGCCTCCTCCACTGCCGGTGGTGGCGGGAGGAGGGGGAGGAGGAGGAGGAGGATTACCAACACGCGTGGCTTCCTGCTGCGGCTGCTGCTGAGCGGCCCCTGACCCCCGTGGCGGGTGGAGACCCCGGCGGCCACCGATGCCACCCCCAACGCCCCTCCAATGCCACCGCCGCCATCCTGGCCCTGGCTGGCCCAGGAGCCTTCGCTACGGCCGAGGAGGTGGCGGTGCACCGGCGGTGGCAGCAGCGGCTGCAGCAGCACCAGGAGAAGGAGGAGGAGGAGGAGGAGGAGGAGGAAGAAGAAGATGAAGACGAGGAGGATGGCGGCGGCCGCGAGCTGGAGTTTCCCCCGCGGTTCTAGTTTAAATGCCGCGGGACCCCTTCCACGAGGGGAACCTCCCGGAGCCGCGGCAAAGGTTCCAAAGAGCCGCATGCGGCTCCGGAGCCGCGGGTTGCAGACCCCCGGTTTAGCCATTTGAGCTGTTTTAACGGAGCAAAAGTTAAAACCTTTTCTCTATGTCCAGGGTGCTTCTTCTTTCCAGGCAAGAAGGCATTCAAATATTCAGCCGCCTGCTGCAGTTTGAAATGGAACAAGCCACACCCTTGGGTCATCATTGCATTGTGCTCTATAAATTGTCCTTGTTCAGAGCACAGGCAGAAGGGAGGTGAGAGGATATGGTCGTGCTTCTGCTATAATATGGAAGCCCCTGTGTCTCTTTCTGAGAATCATGGCTTTATATTACCATCTGAATGAACCCCAATTGTCATATTTTATATAAAAGCATCTGTAAGTGCAAATGTAAGAGTTAAACATAGCAAAAAGCCAAGCATTCATTTAACTATCCACCCGAGGAAAGTATTTTATGCTGGTGTGTAGGGTGTATTCTTCAAGGACAGTATTTAGAGTTTTCTATAAACTTGTCCGAAAAGGATTCCAGTGCATTTCCCTCCTTGTTGTAAAATTAATACTGAAGGAGAGAGATTCTTTTAAAAACTATGGCCTTGGTTTGCCTCTTGAGTAGGCAGTCAGCCGTGGTAGCGATTGTGGTAGTGTTGGTAGGTGTTCCTGCCTCCTTCCCTTTTCAAGTGGGTGTTGTCCTAAACAGCAGGTGAAAGCATGGTTGGCCATTATGTTCCATTTGTATGGACTGCGCTTTCATCTTTGAATTTTAGCAGAGAACTGCCTTGGTTGATATGTAAGAGTAGGTAGCTAAGTATAGGTACGTAGCTGTAACTATGGCCAAAGTTGCTAGAACTTGCATAAGGCAACCACTAGAGAGGAGGGAGTGTGATGATGAATATATGATTTGCAGGACCTTGGACAGCTCCCACGTAGACACCATTGCAGGCTCAGGAGATGGCTTTGCGTTCCTTCTTTGCAGTGATGAGTGAAGTGAGGTCTAGAAGGCATGTCCAAACTTTGGCCCTCCAGATGTTTTGGACCACAACTCCCACAGTCCTTTGCCATTGGAAATACAGGCTTGGAATTCTGGGAGTTGTGGTCCAAAACATCAGGAGAGCCAAAGTTTGGACATGCCTGGAGCTCATCTTTGGTCTTCTCCCACATCCCTTGGGCTGCCTCAAGGAAGCACAGCCAGCTTCTGAGCGGAGGTACGGTATTGGCACAGTTAGTGAAGTGGTTCATTGAAAGGCTTTTAAGTGGCTGGATGGGTTATCCATACTGCTGTTCATACATCCCCATAGGATGTGTATATGTGTGAATCCACCTGTCTTGCATCTGTTTACACTTCCTTTTTCTCTGTCTCTGTTCTTTTTTTTCTTTTCCTTTTTAATGCCGTGTGTCTTCAAAAACAGGTGCAACGAAATCTATTCCTCCTGGAAGCTGTTCACTTTTCTTGTGACGTGAGAGCTATCTTGTTGCACAGTTCATGGGCGAAGTCAACAATTTGGCCACAGCCTTAGCAAAAGAAGCCGGCTACGCCAGTAGCTGGGATGGAAAATTCCAGAATGCATCTTGTAATATTTCCAATTTTTATTTTTTTAAAAATTTGAAACTACAAGGGACACCTTTTTAAAAAATCTTCTCCAGCATGCAAATATGTGTGCACCTATATACATATATATCCCCCCCCACACACACACTTCTTTTTTGGCTTCACTCCAGATGTATTGGTTTCAGGGAAAGCATAGCCTTGCTTTCATCCATTATAAATGATTTTCATTTGAACTTGTCATTTTGGTTTTTTTGTTACAATGGAGATCAAAGTGACACCAGTTCACCGCTGGTGTTCAGCAGCTCTTTGTGGTCCGGGGCCTTCAAGTAATAGGATCCAGTTTAATTTGTTGCTGTCTTAGATCTCTCTAAAGGCATATGGAGTGCCTGCTTTTGTGATGGATTTCTGTTATTTATAAATAAAAAAAAAAGATAGGAGTTCTCCCTCTTCAGGCTCTGTGACAATGGTCTATTGATACAGACCTAGCAGTAGAATGGTGACATTGAAAGAGTTTAGAACCCATTTTAAATGGGAAAGTGCATTTGAAAAGCCATTTGTGAAAGTAAAATGAAAATTCCAAGACATCCATTTGCAGGATAAGCTAAGGCATTTTTCTCAAGTAGGTGTCAGTATAATTTCTCTAGTAGAAGGGTGGTTGGGGGGGGGAGTTAAAATCTTACTTTATCAAGGCGTAATCCCTGCTGTCTGAAGGCATGACATATAGAATTTGGTAAGGGCCAGCTAAATCTCCATAGGAAAGAAATCAGGCTTTGCTTTCAAATAATAATTCGTTCATCAGGAAGGCTCAACACAACATACAATGCAACTTGAATTGTATCTGTACTTCACAATCCAATGCTTGCAGTATATGACTGAAGCTGCCTCTTGCTGTGATGGTGCTGTGGAACTGATTTTGTGTTTTTGCAGTAAAGAGGGAAAAGAAGTAGCAACTTCCACAACGGCCCATGAACCTAAGAAGCTGAGGTCTACTGTGGCAGACCATTAATCCTTCTTAACACAGAAGAAACTTCTCTGGCAGTTAGTTGGCTTTTTGCTGTACCAAATTGCTCATCCAAGTTTGTTTTAAGTTGAGCTACTGTGACCCCTTTCTGGACTCCCACCTCTTCTTCAGCTTCTCCTAGGCGGCATGAATGGGGACAAGGACTCTTTTGATTGAGGTCAGCATTTTTTTTTATTTCCAACAACTGTAGTGGTTTAGCACCATGTTGTTACAAGCCCTCTTCCTTCAGAGATTTTATTTCAGCCATATCACCAATAGTTCACTTGTATAATCTGCACCATCTTTGTGTACTTCTGTGGATCAGCGTATTTATTCCTACTTCCGTAGGTGTCGGTAGTAATAGAGTCATCACCCAGGCAATTCTCATACCTTTATGCCTGGTGCCCAAAGTTGTTTGATTGGGAATTTGATCATTCTAGAGAACATCCCAGAGTATATAAGACATCCCTGATTCCTCTGGCTCAGGACTTTTCTCTTCTCTCCATTCTCTTCCTTCCTTCCTTCCTTCCTTCCTTCCTTCCTTCCTTCCTTCCTTCCTTCTCTCTTTGTAGTTTCTCCCCAGTAGGCTGGTTTCTCGGGAGTTTGATGATGCTACAAGTTGTGTCACTTCCATAGCTGTACCCACTCTCTCCTTCAAGGGTCTTCCTTGGCCAACTCCTTGTTTTTCATAACACTTCCTCAACATCCTGTTTCCTCATTTTTTATCTCTTCTCTCTTGCCCATCATCTCTTTTGTAGTCTCCTCTTCTCCTCCAAAATTGACTCTTCCACTGATTGTTCACCTCCTGGGCTTTTAGCTCACCGTTGCCCTTCTTATTTCCAGCCAAACCACATGATGTAAAGCGGACAACAGTGGTAGAGAGAGACTTCTCTTCTGGCTTCTCCTCTCTTAGTCCCAGAAGTCTGCCTGGTGGGATTCTAGCCATCTTGAGTGCTTTTTAAGGGAAAAGGTGGGATAAAAATATTTTAAATGCATTAAATAAATAAGTCCTAGAAAAGAAAGCCCCACCCTTAGTGATGTCATAGTAGAGAGGAAGAAAATAATGTACCCTGCCTTGAGGTCACAGCAGGAAAAATGTAAGTAAAAAATAAAGAGCAGATCAACCACAAAACCTGGATGGCTGATATCAGGCAACGGAGAGGGAATCTGTTTTGAAGCCCAGAGGCGAACACTTCTTTTCTCTCTTTCTTAAACATACTATATAAATATAAGCATGCGTTATTCTAAACGTTCTTTCTCTGCATTTTCCATTGTTGAGTAACACCGGAGCTGGAACAGAATCAAGTTATTTTACCAGCTATAAGCTGCTGCTCTTTAGAAAGCTCAAGAGCAGTTTACAAGGGGATCATTATCCAGATAGTAGTCAAGTTCATCCCCACCACACTTGCTGCATTGGTACTTTAAATCAGGTGCTTCCGAAACATTAGAAAAGCTGCCTTTTCCGTCATTGCGTACTTCAGACATTTTAACACATTCACCCATGGTTAGGGTTCATCGTTGACTGTGGGGAGAGGAGTCCTCAATCAAAGAGAAAAATACGACAGCCAAAAATAAGCTCTGAGAACAGAGAAATATAGGAAGATTGTCATTGGTTTACATGACCCCTTTTTCAATTTCTTGTCCTCGGTCACAAGTACAGTTGGTGTAATTAAGGGGTAATTCTTATAAATTGCACTTTCTTTTAATTGAAACTTGCAGGATCTGCTGATACTGCAACTAAGAAACCCCCTGCATCATTTAAATGAGGAAGTGTTCTTGACAGTTATTGTTGGCATTAAACAAATGAAGACTAATTAGATGCCTATTCTGTGACTGCTTGTTTAGGCGATACAGAAGTCATATTTGCTTTTGGCCGTTAGCTAAGGCGGTGTCTTCATGTTCCCTAGATTGTTTTTTGTTTTATTTCTGAGATTGAACTGCAATTTTTAGGCACCCATATGACAGCTGCAGGGTGATCACTTGCATAATGTGCAATGAGAATATGTTATCGGTTCGCCTCTGGCTCAGCCACAGACCTGTGAACTCTGAGAGTCCAGAGGTGGCTATGAGTTAAAATCTTGACAACAAGGTACAAGCACAATCAGTGATGGGTGCTGAAAGGGTTTGCTGTGAGGTAGTGGGTGGGTGGTATGGAAGGACACCAGAATTACTGCTATTGAGTGGGGAGATGTGCTAGCACTTTCCAAATACTTGAAAGGTTGTCCTGCAGAGAAGGGTCAGGATCTGTTCCCAATCATCGCAGAGTGCAGGACCTGCAATATTGGGTTCAAGATACAGGAAGCCAGATTTTGGCTGAATGACATGAAAGTCTTCCTGACTGTTAGAGCAGAATAACGATGGAGCCAATGACCTCAGAAGGTGGTTAGTGGTCCAGCGCTGTGGTCCTTCAAGTGAAAACTGGCCAACCACCTCTAAGATCTGCTTTAATTTGAATTCTTGCCTTGAGTTAGACTTGATGGCCTTATAGGTCTGTTCCAGCTCAGCTATTTTGCAAGCACTGCTGAATTATTGTAATGCACGTGTGTGGCTGCTGATGTCCCAGCAAGCACTCAACAAACCATGCTACTATCATGACCTGCATTCATGCTGGCTTATCTTTCCTGGCTTAGCATGAATGTGCTGGCACAGTCCTGAACGGGCAGCCACATTTCTTCCCGCAAAACTACACCTGTAAGCTTGTCCAGATCCTGCTTTTGTCACTCAATGGCATCAAACAGTTTTTTTTTAATTGGAAGAAACTTCACTGTTTCCCCCTGTACATTTTGGCTGCAGGAGGTTGCCACACATCGGCAGTCTTCAATGTGAATCCCACTTCCATGAGGCATGAATAGAAACTCTGAGTCAGTAGAAATGGTTGGCTTCTTAAGGCTCACACATAACCGCGCCTTCTCTGTGGCTGGCCTTGTGCTTTGGAACCATCTCCCAAGTGAGTTGCGCCTTGCACCGTCCCTGCCCGCCTTCAAAAAAGTACTTAAAACCTTGCTTTACCGGAAGGCAGTTGGCGACCTTTAACTTAATTTAACTTTGTTTTTTTTTTTTGGTTTTTTTTTGGGATGCCTGTTGCTGACGATTCTCTTTTATTATTGCATTGGTGTTTTGGTTTTTTGGTTTTTTGCTGCTTTCTTGTTCTTTTAACCTATTGTAAACCGCCCGGAGTTCCTTTGGAAGATGGATGGTCTAAAAATATAATAAATAAATAAATAAATAAATAAATAAATAAATAAATAAATAAATAAATAAATAAACTTTCAATCAGTCCTAAACTGAGCTTCATGTTCTGTGCAGTTGAAGATATAATCCTATTTGTCCATTAAAGATAGTAGGTATTTTGCAGTTTGCTTCAAAAGGAATGTACTGTAGGTTTAAGCCGTGCCCTATTAACAAGTAAACTCCTCTTCCAGGTTGCTTTGTGGATTGCGGGTCCCCTTTCCCCAACGTACGCTTCAATTTGGAAATCTTCCTGAGATTTGAGGAGCTGAAAACATTTCTGTGTATAGAATTGAGTCAGAAAATCTGAATATGTTTCTATTCTCTTTTCTTCCATAATTAATACTGAGCACAGTCAATTAACTTTCCCTTGTGCAAGCCTCACTAAGAAGAGCTACTGGGAACCCAGGATATTTTCAAGGTACATGGGGCAGCTGGACGTTCTCTGATGCTCCAGTTAATTACCATATATTTAAATTAACTCAACTCAAAACGACCTGTGCAAAAGGAAAAAAAAATTGCCTGGACACAGCCCACCCAGTCCAGCGTTTTGTCTCACACAGTGGCTCACCATTTGCTTCAGGGTATTCCCAAGCAGATGACTTCCCCTGCTTAAGATTCCCTGCAAATGACATTGAGAGATATCCTGCCTATCTCTCCAACCCAGAGCGTCCCTCCAACGTGAGCCTCCCACGTGTTGCTAAGTTATATGTGTGTGAGGGTGGGTGGGTGCTCAGCTATTCTCCTTAGGAAATGGTAGCAGATGGGAGGGGATGCACACTTACACAGTACAGGTGTAAGATGTTAAGAAGATAGTGTTATATTACAAAGGTACAGTGGTACCTTGTATGTACACCGCCCAGAGTTCCCTTTGGGAAAATCAGGCGGTTTATAAGTGTAAGAAATAAATAAATAAATAAATAAATAAATAAATAAATAAATAAATAAATAAATAAAATTGTTCCAAATGAAATTCTGTTGAACAAATTTTCCTTTATACAAATTTCCCATAGGAATGCATCGAAAACAGAGTAATCCCTAATCGTGACCATTTTTATGTTGTATGGATTTGCCCCATAGCCAATTCTGTTAAGCCAATTTCCCCTATCTCCAGAATTTTTATGTTGTACAGATTTTATGTTATACAAACCATTTGTTATACGAGGGTCCACTGTACTTGAAATGACTGTTTTTAACAGGAGTAACTCCCCTTCTGCTGAGAGGGCGTCCATGGTATCAGAAGTGTTCCAACCATGGGAATATGGGTAATTCTGTGTTTGGTTCCTTTGCCCCTCCCTTCAGCATTTGAAAAACCTTTGTCTTCAGCCTTTGTGTTATCGTACATCAAGATTTCAACCCATTCTTCATTCTTAGTGAGGGAGTCATTAATCTCTCAGTAGCTCCAAGTACAGCTACTTTGGAGAGGAGACAGGGTGGTTCTTTCATCCTGGTCACTGCGGCCGCAGCTGCCCTCAGGTATACTGCTGCTTCTTGGCTAAGCCCGATGACTCCCATAAACTGGCAGAGGCATAAAATATTTGTCAGAATGCTTTTGTCCATAAATTGTAGCAAGCTGTGCACCTAAGCCACTTCCCGGGCAGTGCTAAAATATTTGACGCCCGAACACTGCATGATCCCTTGGTTGGCTTTTTAGTTTTATGGAGCCAATATGTTTTACAGCCCTGTGCCTACTTGCTCAGTTGACTGTCTGACGGTTACAAATAAAAGGGAGGGGGGAAGTTATACTTGGTTAAAATGTTTTCCTTCACGGTTTCCCTGTTCCTCTTTTATATACATTCATTGCAATTCATGTCAGATCCCATTATGGTAGGCAAAAGGACACTTCTCTGCTTGCTGTCTCTTATTTTAAAGACATGCTGCTATTTTGACTTTACATGAGTGTTTAGCTGCCATAATGAACCGGATGAGGTTGAACAAATTGAGATTAAACCCAGACAAGACAGAAGTGCTGCTGGTCAGTCGAAAGGGAAAACAAGGAATAGGGATGCAACCTGCACTGGATTGGATCTCCCTCCAATTGAAAAAAGAGGTGCGCAGCTTGGTGGTGTCCTTGGATGAGATAACTCCGTAGGTGGTGCTGAGCGATTCCTGTACAACATCCTGGCTGCAATCCTGCAGGGTCCCCCCCCCCCGAGTCCTTTTTTGTCTCATATGTTATCTAACATCTACATGAAACCACTGGGAGAGGTTGTTCAGAATTTTGGGACCAGTGATGTTTTACTTGTTGATTTTTTTGTTACTGTTTTTATTTCTATTCTGTTGTAAACCGCCCGGAGTTTCTCTGGAAAACGGGCGGTATATAAGCATTAAAATAAATAAAATAAAATATAACATGGGAGATGGCATCCAACTCCACCAGTGGTTGCCAACTAAATCCAAGGAAACTCTTTCAGCTCTAGATTAGTGTTTGCTAGCATATGATGCCCTAAGCACATCTGATCTCGCCTAATTTCAGAAGCTAAGCAGGGTCGGCCCTGGTCAGTACTTGGATGGGAGACCACCAAGGAATACCAGGTGCTTTAGGTGCCTGGAGTAGGAACTGGGAAGGCACTCCAGTATTCCTGCCAGAAAAAACTCCATGGACATGGAGTCAAGTGTTGGTCATGACTGTAACGACACGACACGACACCACACACACACACACACACACACACACACACACACACACACACACACAGTGGTACATTGTATAAAGGAATTAATTTGTTCCAAATGAAATTATGTTAAGCAAAGTTTCCTTTATACAAATTTCCCATAGGAATGCATTGAAAACAGAGTAATACCATTTTTATGTTGTACGGATTCACCCCATAGGTGATTATGTTAAGCAAATTTCCCCTATCTCTGGAATTTTTTTATGTTGTACATATTTTATGTTATACAAACTGTTTGTTATATAAGGGTCCACTGTACTGTGTTTGCATAAACTGAAACTAAACAAATCAGGGGTTCTCCTGTCAGTTGAAAGGCAGATCACGAAAGAGGCACGCGGGCTGGTGTGGATGGGGTGACACTCCTTCTGCAAACAGAGGTGTGTATCCCTTTGGGAAACGGTGCACCTGATTTTCTTTACAATATGGCATGATAGAGTTCCAAATGGCATAGTTCTGGAACGAGCTGGAATCTCTAGCATGTATACATTATTGAAACAGCTACATCTATGCTGGCTTGGGCATGTCGTGAGAATGGCTGCTGGTCGGATTCCGAAAGATCTTTTGTATGGAGAATTAGTGCAGGGAAAGTGCCCCAGAGGGAGACCCCCAGCTGCGATATAAGGATATCTGCAAGAGGAATCTGAAGACTTTGGGAATGGACCTTAACAGATGGGAAACCTTGACCTCTGATCGTTCAGCCTGGAGGAAAAAGATACAGCATGGCCTTCTACAGTTTGAAGGGACACTTGTTCAACAGGATGAGGAAAAGAGGCAGTCCCTATGCTAAGGGGTAGTATACTCTATAAGCAGCACATTTTGCTTTGCTTTTTGTAATGGAATATTATTTCAGTCCCTCCCTGTCTGGGGGAAAGGGACAGACTGTATCTGTCCTCAGTGTGCCAGGGATTGTCACTCTTGAATTGGCCCTTTTAGCCACACTAAATGCTGCTTTAGGACTTCTGTACAGACCAGGATACCATTGTCTCTTGAGACTGAAGGATGCCTGGTGGATCCCTACTTTCATTGAAGGAAGATTTATCGTTTCTAGTCCTAATTCATTTTTTGTGGCAAACCCATCTTCCGTGCCTTGTGGAAACTTGCACAGGCTATATTGCAAATGTAGCTTTCCAGCCCATTATAGAATTGTTTGCTGTCAATTCATTTCTAACTTATGGCAACCCCTTTCAGGGGTTTCCAGGTACTTGGAGATGTACTCAGAAGTGGCTTACCATTTCCTTCTTCTGGGGGCATCCTGGGACGGTGCAGCTTCCTTATAGCCAGACTAGCTGGCTGTTCTGAGAAGCAAAGTGAGGAATTTAATTCCCAGCCTCTGGGTCTGTAGCCTAACTCTCTGAGCTCTCCGGCTAGCATTAGCTGCTCAGAAATTACCCATCCATATGCCTTCTGAGCGACAGTTTCCAGTGTCAACAATGTTCATCGGAATATCAGCTTAAATATGATTGCTAACGATATGAACTATTCAGATCCCAACATTTCTTGACATCAGTTTCTGTAAAAGATCTATATATCATGACAACTGGTAAATTCTGCTGGAAAAGGTCTGCATTCTTCTGTCCTCCAGAAAGGGGGGGGGGGACTGAAATAATATTCCATTACAAAAAAGCAAAGCAAAGGGTGCTGCTTATACAGTATACTGCCTCTTAGCATATAAAGCACTCTCTGGGTGGTTTACAAGTAATTATGCAGGATACACCATCCATCCCCATCCCCCAAGAGAGGTGGGTGCTCATTTTTTGGCTTTGGAAGGATGGAAGGCTGAGTGAACCTTGAGCCAACTACCTGGAATTGAATCGTCAGCTTATTTTATGTGTCATATTTTAGTCATTTTATATGTCATATTATGTGTTGTACCTGTTTTTAAATCTATGTGAAATGTTTTAAATGAGTTTTATATAGCAATCACAAAATTTCGTGGTTCCTGCAAGGGGGCAATGACAATAAAGATTCCTATTTCCTATAGGTCACGAACACAGTTACAGCTGCAGCACAGCAGTTTAACCACTGCACTATGGGGCTCTGATTTCTTGAATTAGTATTCCTGCCGGCCTCCCAGTTTGATCTCACTCTTGTACAGTTTTTGGTATGCTTTTGATTCTAGAATATTTGTCATATACAGTGAGCCCTCATATAACAAGCGTTTTGTTTAACAGAAAATCTGCTTAAAGGAAAATATTTCTGGGGATAGGGGGAAATTGCTTAACAAAATCACCTATTGGGTGAATCCGTACAACAGAAGAACAGTCGCAATTAGGGATTAATCCATTTCCAGTGCATTCCTATTGGAAATTTGTACAAAGGAAAATTTGCTTAACAGAATTTCATTTGGAACAGATTAATTCCTTTGTACAAGGTACCACTGTATATCAGAACATGTTGATCATTATATTTGACTCTCCAGCAAATTCAGTCTTCACCCTTATTAGAAAGTAATTAAATTCCCTTATTTTTCAGGGAATATCTGTTCTCTTCTTTATTAAATGTTCTAATTGATATAAAATTAAGATCAGCCCTGCAAAACTTTCTATTTTCAACATGCCAAATGTCTTATAGGCTGTAGTGATGATAAACTATCTTTAGCCATAGCACCAAGAGCATTGTTGAGATGCCCTGTTGAGGTTAGGCAGTAACTAACTGCCTCCTTAGATCACATGTTGCAGCAAGAATAGGTTTATTATGATATATAGGGCAGATGTGGACAATCTTTGTGGAACATACCTGTATCGTAGAGAGAGTCAACCTGTATTAGGTAGCTGAGTAGTTAACTGGGAGTTGAGTCATGGCTACTGGACTTCTTTTTGAGAGATAGAAACGTTTCGCTGTTCATCCAAACAGCTTCATCGGTCTGAATACAGCTAGTGCAAGAGACCTTCTTATAGTCAGCTTGACCTCTTGTCCCCTGGTCTGATTGGCTCATAAGATGAACAATAGCCTGAATAGGCTCGTTAGGGAGACATTAGTGTCCATGGCCTTAAGGTAAACAATGGCCTAAGGTGCTGAAACCCATCAAGAATGGGTCGTTAGCTGTGACCTGGTGGTGAAGGCTCCTTGATTTGCCTGGATACTTTGGAAAGTACAGCCTGATAAGTAGCAGATAGACTATGCCGGAGCCCACCACCTCTGTTGAAGGAGGGATTTTCAATGCTAACATGAATGGCTTCCCTTACTCCTCTCTCAAACCACCTCTCTTCTTTGTCTAATATGTGTACATCCTCATGTTTGAAAGAGTGGCCTTTGTCCTTCAAATGGAGGTGTACTGCTGATTCTGGTCCTGAGCTGTTACCCCTCCTATGTTGGGCCATTCTTCTGTTTAATGGCTGTTTAGTTTCTCCAATGTAGAGGTCTGAACACTCTTCACTGCATTGGACTGCATATACTATATTGCTCCTTTTTTGGTTTGGTATCGGATCCTTTGGGTGGACAAGTCTCTGCCTTAGTGTGTTCATGGGTAGCCATGACTCAACTCCCAGTTAAACGAACCTGGATGACTGAGAATCTTCACAGACGTATAGCTGAGTAGTTTTTTTTTTCATAGTTTCGCCATCTGCTTCAGATCTTTAGAGGTCCCATTTCTCTAAAAGTTGCAAACGCCCAACCCCACCCTGTCCAAGCTTTATAGAGAAAAATATTTTTTTAATTAAAGAATTTTATTAGTTTTGAGGAGGAAGAGGGGATAAGGGGGAAGGAAGAAAGGGGAATACACTATAAAAAGTTACATTGAATATATCAAGTCAAAAATAACAATTGTACATGCTAAAAATATTAAGTCATCAACATTTGGGGAAGGTAAAATATCTAGAAACGCTTTGTAGTCTAGGAATTAGATCTGAATTTTGTTTTTGACCCTGTATCACAGGCAGGTTTAGCACATGATTTTCTTTAAAAAGAAGATTAAACAAAAGAAAGGTAAAATTCAGTTTTAAAAGGAATTACCTTTTTTTAAGGGGAAATGCTCTGTAGCCATAATATAAGCATCCAACTAACTTCAATTTTTTTGCTAACCCTCCTTTGTTGATCCTTGTGGCCATGAGTTCTTCAGGCGAACTGCATTTAATCAGTTTTTTTCCAGTATTGTTGGTTTCCAATTTCACTGTTCAATGAGTATCCCCTTAATTCCAGTCTCGACATAAAGAGAAGCACAGAACTGCTTCATCTGCCATCTCATTGTCCTTCCAGTAAGCCAAAGTAAGCTGTTTGAGGCTTTTATATATATGCTGCCAGAACACCCATCACCAAGGTCGTTAAGAAACAAAAGGCTAATAGACACACATCCAGCACCTCACCCACACATGATGTCTCTAAACAGCCATCTAACCCACCAGCAGTTAAGCCCTTAACGATCGCCTCAGCCACACAGCAGATCACAAAAGAACAAACGAACCTACAATCAGCAACAGAGCAAGCAAACCACACACCCCCAGCAGTATTTATAGAAGGACTTCAACTGAGATCACGCTTTGCTTCAAGAAGAAAGAAGCCAGAACACCAAAGTAAGACTCGTTGAAACGTCGCCAAAACAACCAGATTTCTACACGGGAAGAAACCCGAATCCACCCTAACATGCATATATATATATATATATATATATATATATATATATATATATATATATATAGGACTTTTTCCATGGAAACAATAGCGTATAATTTACTAATAACCAGAATGGCTGCATTTGTTTTACATTGAATGGCTTTGTTTGAAGTCGTAATTACTCGATACAGCCAATGTGCATCCTAGGCATGTGTGGTTTGTTCTTTTAAATCAATGAAGCTGTCTTCAAATGCATTGCATCACCTCTTAGGCCCCTTTGTGATTCACAGAAATAAGTGGATGGTTTGAGCAATGAGATACTGTATTATGAGTGACTAAATTGTGCATGCTTCTTGGGCTGACCCGTTCTGTGATCTACATTATTCAAGACTTTGATTTTTGTGTGTGGCTTTTATCGATTATTTTTAATAGAAGGATTTCTTCCTTCAGGAGGTACTTTGGGCCTCTTAAAGTGAAACAAAGAAAAGCGCATGGGTAATTTTTTTCTAGAACTGCCTTAAAAATACCAGCAAAAATATCAGCAAAGTGTCCCACTCTCCCTCCTCTAGTGTGATGGATAACTTCTTGTGATTTCCTACTCACTGGCAGGGAAACATCCTATAAATACTTTGCTTTACCCTGATAATGATTTTACAGAAGATGGAAATCTGCATAGCAGACATTTCTCTTGTAAGGTTGAGGTCAAGGATAATGTTTGCTGCCTGCCGTGTTAGATTGCATTAAATAATTTCAGCAGTGTTCTGAAGTACCCCCAAATACATATTTTAAAATTTAAAATACATTTAATATTTATAAATCATCAGGCATACCCATTTGCGAAACGCAGCGCTCCAGCTGAGGCACCATTTGTAAGGCAGGATAACCTTAAATTCTCTCTTGATGCATCGATGTCTTAAGGTTAAGCAATTCTTTTAAGAGTGGAGAGTGGAGACGGACATTACCTAGGAAGAGCTGACTAGAATCTCTCGGCCACAAAATACAAAGGCAGCCTCTGACGGAGCACGTTCTTTCTCCCTTTCAACCTTTGTAAGTTGCAGAGAAGCCTCCAGACTCCCACGGTGAAGTGGGCTAAAGAAGCTATGAGAGATTGGCATGGAGGGAAGAGACTCTTGGAGAAGCCTCATGGTGCAGTGATTAAAATGCCTGGACTGCAGCTAAAACTGTGCTCACGACCTGGGGTTCAATCCCAGGTAGCAGGCTCATGGTTGACTCAGCCTTCCATCCTTCCAAAGTTGGTAAAATGAGCTCCTATTTCAGTGTTGTGCGGTGTGTGTGTGTGTGTGTGTGTGTGTGTGTGTGTGTGTGTGTGTGTGTGTGTGTGTGTGTGTGTGTGTGTGTGTGTGTGTGTTTTGTGTCATTACAAGTCGTAATCGACTCTTCGTGACTTCATGTCCATGGAATTTTCTTGGCAGGAATACTAGAGTGGCTTGCCAGTTCCTGCTCCAGGCACCTACAGCACCTGGTATTCCCTGGTGGTCGCCCATCCAAGTACTAACGAGGACCGACCCTGCTTAGCTTCCGAAATCAGGCGAAATTGGATGTGCTGTAGCCAGCATAATTAAATTGTAAACTGCCCAGAGAGTGCTTAAGCACTATGGGACTGTATATAAACAGAAAACTTTGCTTTGCTTTGCTCTGCCTCCTGCCAGTTTGATCAATCCCAGTCCCATAATTTGGCCTGATTACACCCCCCCCCCCAAAAAAAAAAATCTCACCTCTGTTGGCAGTATGTTTTAGAGCTTTGGGCATGATTCTTTCCTAGCCTTACTTGAAGTCACCAATAGTTGAACCTTTTCCTCCTTGCAATCACGAGGACTTGAACCTAGAGCAGTGTTGGAGAACCTACGGCACAGGTGCCAAAGGTGGCACTCAGAGCCCGTTCAGTGGGCACCCAACATCGCCCCTTCATGGCCACCTCTATTAGGGTTAAATTGCTGTACTGGCACTTTGTGAATAATTAGTGGGTTTTGAATCGCAATTTGGGCACTCAGTCTCTAAGAGGTTCACCATCACTGACCTAGAGCCTTTAGCAAGCAAAGCAGTTAACTCGGCCACAAAGTGATGGCCCCTCCCATGTCAAAGCATTGGTCCATTTAGCTCAGCCACAGTCTAAACATCAGACTTGCAGGATCTGCTTGGTATTTTTATTGGAATGCAGAGATCTGTCAAACGAGGAGCCTGGATTAGGAGAATGTATGGGGCTAGAAATGTGAGTTTCAGAACTGGACCTCATTAGTGTTCCACACAAGAATTTGTTTGTGGTTGATTTACTCCAGTCTTTATTCAATTTAGCAGTCAGGTTTGGGTGAGGGATGGGTGAGGGGTGGTATTGTGAGCTTTTTTGGTTGTCACCTTTGTTGCAACAGCTGGAAGTCACTCGGATCTATCACTAGTTCTAGATCCAGTTATTTTCTTGCTCCATTTATCATTTTTAATAATAATAATAATAATAATAATAATAATAATAATAATAATAATAATCATCATAATCATCATCATCATCATCAATCATCATCATCCACCATTTCCCCCATATAGGGCAAAAGGTGGGATGTCCAGTAAATAATGAAGTAAGAGTTACAAGGTGATAGGGCTGACAGATTTGTTTGCTGAGGATGTGAGAAAGTGTCATTGTCTCTGTCACCAGGTTGTAGAATGACCTCTCTTGACAAACCAGGTTGTCACTACCACCTCTTGTTCTCCTATTGGCATGCAAATATCTTCCTTTTCAGATAGGCTTTTAAATAATATGTCAGGGTATTAAATAAGTTACATTTGATAAATTCAGGGAATTTTAAATATGTTTCTAAAGTGCTTCTTACAGTGATTTTTAATATTAGGTTTGTTGGTGTTTTTTTAAAATATTGTCTCTTATAGCTAAACTTTGGTTATTGTATTATTTTACCTGCTTATGAGTCTTGAGCCTCCAGTCAGTAAAAAAAAAAGACAGTATATTAAATGAATAATTAAAAAGCATTGTTATTTAAGATACAGTGGAACCTTGACTTACATACTGCTTGACTTGCAAGAAGGGGCCTGTTTGACTTGAGTCGCAGGCTTTGACTTACATCTCGGAGCCCCGGTTCAAGGCACCGGAATTGCGCGGCAGCCACAACCCAGCATCGCGGCTGCCGCCTCCAAACTGCTCCTGCCTTCTTCCCCTCCTCCGGCAGCGGCGGCTTCGGCGAGGCCAGCTCAGAGCACCTGGAGCTGGTCCTCAGCCTCACCGAAGCCGCCACTGCTGCCGGAGGAGAAGAAGGGCCGGGAGCTCGGGGCTGGCCTCGCTGGTTAGACAGTCGGCTCAGTCTTGTAAAAAATCTGGCTGCAGAAGTCTGGTCCACAATGGAAGCGTTTTAGTTGGGGAGCTGTAAAGTTGTGGGACTCTAATGGTAAGCATAGAGTTGTTCAGAACTTGGAACATCAGGTTAAAAATCAGTAAAACTTAAATGGTAGACATTGTTGCTATGAACATTAAAAAGTGGAGGTATATAACTTGTGGACTATAATTCCACTGCCTCCTGCTCTCTTTGAAGAGACATTTCATTTACATCCCCAGAAGGAATCTCCTATCCCAGTCAAATTTGTGTTAAATTGCTGTTTTCGGGGGTCTTTTTCATCATCTGGAACGGATTAATCCGCTTTCCCATTACTTTCTATGGGAAACTTTCGTTTGACTTAAGTCATGTTTGACTTAAGTCTAGACCACTGGAACGGATTAGTGACGTAAGTCAAGGTTCCACTGTATAGCCGGTCTTCTTAAAACCCAGCTTCCTCTCATTAGCTGATACTATTTCTTTAAAGCTTCAGGAAGACTTCCATTTCTCCCCCTCCCCTGTCCCCAACAAACACGTATATCTCTATTGTTTGTCTTCGAATGTTGTCTTTTTCTCAGGAGAGCATTACAGGCCTTGGAAGATTTAGAGGCTGGTCTCTTAGTTGCAGTCTATGAATTATGTTTCTGCTGCAAACCCGC
This sequence comes from Phrynocephalus guinanensis, assembly GCA_037367245.1. Taxonomy (NCBI): domain Eukaryota; kingdom Metazoa; phylum Chordata; class Lepidosauria; order Squamata; family Agamidae; genus Phrynocephalus; species Phrynocephalus guinanensis. Next base: position 104,563,153 of record CM074740.1, on the reverse strand, counting down.
ATAACCCTCTCATCCCTCTTCTCCAAATTTGATCCTGCAGACACCTGTTGGACCCTTCCAAACTGGCCCTAGTACTCTAAAACATTTCCTCTATCTTCATGCTCAGAACGGCTTCATTTTGGGGGTGTCTCTGATGGCATCGGCCTCCCATTGGGGGAAACCAGGTCCTCGTGCAGTCTGGGGAACGTCTCCCTTGATACATGCATGAACAATCCGCTTCCCTGAGGCCAAGTCGGAATATGCCAGCCTTTTAATAATTTATTCCTAGAATGCAAACAGATTGTGCAAAGAAAAGACGCAGATGATTCATTCTGTCATTCTATGTTTTTATGCAGAGCTCTCCTCCAGCAGCATGTGTCAAATGAGTCAATTTTTTTCTTGTCACTTATCTTAACTGTCCACCTTTCACATCCATACATGGTGAATAGAAAGACGAGGGTGTAGCTCAGGGGTGTCCAAACTTTTTGCAAGGAGGGCCAGATTTGGTGAGGTGAAAATGTGTGGGGGCTGACCATTCAGCCGCAATTGGCCCCTGGGTTGGACTTTGGACAAATCTCTATAACATGCAAGGAGGCGGGGAGGATGCTGCAGCCACAGAGCTGGGGGTGGGTAGGCTGGGCAGGTGGCTGGGGGGATGGACAGAGGCAGGGAGGGCAGACAAACCATAAAACTGCAAGCTAATGCCTCCATCCATTATGAGGAGGGGCCAGCTGGTGGGGATGTGTGACAGCCTGAGCCGGTGGGGAGAAGAAGCCGTGGGCCACTCAGAATTTGAAAACAGGCTGCATTTGGCCCCCGGGCCTGACTTTGGACATGCCTGGTGTAGATGATCTTGGTCTTAGTCTACTGTATTTTCTAATTCCTTCATTGCTGCCTTTCCAAGTTGAAGTCTTCTTCTTATTTCTTGGATGAAGTCTTTACTGTATTTGGACTGATGTCTGAACCATCAAAACGTAAAAAAACTCCAGTTTCTTCACCGTCAACACTAAAGCCTCAAGATCTGCTTGGGAAAAAACCAGTTCCAGACCCATATGGATGAGCTTGCTTCAACGTACCATAACTAATATTATCCACAGTTTAGTGTGATGCCAAACTGTGTTGCTTAATCAGGTAACATCTTGTGGCCTTTTTGCACCTGTACCTGAGGTGGAGGGTAAAAAAGGCACATAGCCCAATCCTGAGGTTCACTGTGGTTTCTTTATATCACAATATTTTTTCGTTTGTTGTAATGTTCAGGAGTAGCCACAGTCTATTCTTATCCTTCTTATGACAAACGGAATATACCCTCATTTCTCATCTCAGACATCTAAGGTTGGTGGTGTTTGAGCTCCTCCTGCCAAGCTAACTGTGATCATTGTTGACATAGCCCTAAATGTGAGATATTGAACTCCAACCCTTGTAACCTGAGGGGCTCATCTGGTTACTGTTTGTTAGGGTAGCTGCCATTATTGCAGGCAAATACGTTTTCCCTTCTTGGGCAAATAATTGTCCTTGCCAGCCAGTCTCTTCAGGAACTGCTGCAGAGGTATCTAGAATGAAAACCTCTGACAGTAAATTTACCTTGTTCTCCATGCTTCTATCCCTGCATAGCTGAGGGACATGCAACCTCTCAGTGCATGGAAGCCATCTTGTCTACGCCACCATATTGTAGGGGACCCTGCTCCTGAAAATAGAATTGGCCCTAAATAGCAAATTGTGTTCATAGAGGCCTCTGTTGTGGGTTTGGTATGCCACTTTAAAGTACAGTAGGACCAACAGATCCACTGATTCTTTAACCACTGATACGGTTATCCCTGTTTGGCAGTGGAAAAAAATTAAATTAATAATCCAGCAGCTGCAAAGCAAGCTGCTGTCACAAACAGCAGCTGTAAAGCAGCTGTAAAGCAAACTGCGGTCATAGTTTTACGGTCACAGCAGTTTTTTGTGGTTTTTTGTTATCTCTTATTCACGGTTTTCGTTATCCACAGGAAGGCCTGGAACCGATCCCTGGCAGATACCAGGGTCTTACTGTAAGTGCACCACCATGTCCCTATTTTAAGCTAGGAGGGGGCTCCCCATATAAGAAGTGATCTTGGTTTAAGTAATTCACACTCCAGGCCATTTTGTATTGTGAAAATTTCATAAACCGAATTGTTGTTTCCCATAGGAACCAATTAATCTGTTCTGGAGGTCAGGAAAAAGGCAAACTGTGGCATTCCGTTTAAAATTTTCTTAAATGGAGGCATCCACATCGTTTTCACTTTTTGCCGGAGAGAAAGAAAAGCTATTAAATAAAGAAATGGTGGCAACCCTCATAGGTGTAGCTAGGAACAAAATAGCTGGAAAGCAGCACAAAATTTAAATATAGAAAAATATAGGACCAAAGTATGGGCAGTGGTAGTAATGGAAAAATTGACTTATCGGGTTAGATTGTATAGAGGGGAAATTAAACAGGACCGCTTTATGGAAATATGGCACCCACTGGTTAAACTCAGATACTGAAAGTAGTGATAGATTAAGCAAGATGAAAAATGGGTTACACAATGGGTTGTTATAAACTGTTATATATTGTACTAGCAGAAATTATAAGGAAAATAATGTACTATATTGTGTTACAGTAAGGTTGTTAATTTAAATAAAGAATTATATTAAAAAATAAAAATGGAGGCATCCACATTCTTTTTGTCATGCAAATATTACACATCAACTTTTAATGCCTTACGGAAAAATAATGTAAACCGACGCATTCCATTGAAATGTTTTCTTAAAACAAGGCATCCTCATTCCCAATAATTTATTTTCTTAAACCGATTTTTTCTCTCGTTAACTGAGGCATTCTTAAACTGAGGTACTGCCGTATTCATTCATCCACCGTATTGGACTGATGCTGCAAGGGAATCTAGGAGCCATAGGAAAATGTGCAGTGGTACTGCAGAGTAAGACACTACAGCTAATTAACAATATTGATTAATCCAGTTTGCAGCTTCCACAGCCTATGGAGATACAGCAGATGGTCAGTGCGGCGTGGTAGTCCTTGAAGGTGCTTCTGCGTTGCGTACTGAAAAGCTATATAGTTGTGTGAAATAAAACAGACTGATTGGGAATTGGTACATTTAAAGCAGGCATGTCCAAACTTCGGCCCTCCTAATGTTTTGGACCACAGCTCCTGGAATTCTAAGCTTAGAATGCCAATGGCAAAGGACTTTGGGAGTTGCTGTCCAAAACATCTGGAGGGCCGAAGTTTGGACATGCCTGATATAAAGAAATGGAAGTTTGGTGGCCTTGGTCTCCTGTCTGTTTCTTCCTCATTGCATTCTTTTCAGCGTGCTGTATGATATCCATGGCTCTGCAGCAGGAATACCATGCAGGATGTGTGATGGTGTTTGCTAGTCTGGTGGTTTTAAACCTCTCCACCAGCTTTTCTGCTAGAACTCTGCATTCCTTCTGCTGTACAAAGCCCGTGCTTCGGCATCTGTTCCCCTGCCTCTCCTTTTAAACACAAGCCTCCTTTTTGAAGCACCGTAGGATGTCTGAAGGGCTGTGGATTCTTTTTACGACCTTTTTCTTTATTCAGGGCAGGAGGGAGTTGTTTCTCTACTTAGCATTTCATCAGACAGTCTTGTTGAGTCAGTCTAGGTGGACAGATCTTTTTTTTGCTTTACAAACATGAGATTTGTCACTTGTCAGCTGCTTGGGATGAGGGATTTGTGTGATCCATCCGTCTGTTCTGCTTTCCTTTGTCGAATGAGGTAGAAAGGGCACAGCAAGCGTCCGTGAAACGGTTAAGGTTTTTCTTGCTGGATCTTACAGCGTGGTAAATATAGTGATGGAAGACTATCAGGTGATTGCTTATTAATTAGATGTGAATACTGTACTTGCATTCAGAGAGATAGGAAAATATTCCATAAATTAACATCCACCTTCGCTATTCCATTTTAAATATGTGCCTTTTGGGGCAAAATGGGTTGTCATGTCATTGATGTTCAATTTAACGTGGACCCTTATACATTATGCTTGCAGCCTATAGCCCAGTGGTTCCCAACCTTCCTAATGCCACGACCCTTTAATACAGTCCCTCCTGTGTTGCTGCCCCCCTTGCCCTGCTTGGAATTGGCCACAAGCCCCCTTTGGCAAGCCACTATGCCGCAGGTGCCCTACAGAACTTCCCTCTACAGGCACCCTCTGCCAATCGCAGGCTCCGGTGCCATTGACTGACATCCCCTCCAGCCTATCAAGCTGTAACTCTTTCCCCCCACTTCCTCCCCCTCCAGACCCAAGCCATTTGTGCCTTTTTCTTCACTGGCCCTTGGCAACCCCTACGAAATGGATGTTCAACCCACAAATGGGTCCTGACACCCAGGTTGGGAACCACTGCTATAGCCTGTAGACTAGGACAGTGGTGGCGAACCTTTTAGAGACCGAGTTGCCCAAACTGCAATTCAGAACCCACTAATTTTTTTCCCAAAGGGCCAATATAGCAATTTAACCTGAATACAGGTGGGTGTGAAGGGGCGATGTCGGGTGCCCACAGAAAGGGCTCCGAGTTGCACCTTTGGCACCCGTGCCGTAGGTTCACCAACACTGGCCTAGGAAATATTCTCATTCTCATTCTCATTCTCATTCTCTCTCTCTCTCTCTCTCTCTCTCTCTCTCTCTCTCTCTCTCTCTCTCTCTCTCTCTGTGGGCGGATGGGTGAACACACGCACATGTGATCGGTATTGAGGATAAATTGAAGCATGGATTAGTAAACAGAGCTATGGAATTTGTCAGGTCTGGAGACTAGGAGATCTTTGTTGATAGGTATACTGGGTTCTCATATCAAAGTTTGATGACTTCTCTTGGTCCTGGCATGGGAATATGATTTGGTCTCATACAAGAGGTAAGATTTTCTGATCCACATTGGGTGCTAGGACTCCTTCAATTGCTTATACTTCCAAAAGGTACCCTGTTCATTCAGAATACTTAATGAGTGAGCATCATAACTCTTTGCTGTACCCAAAATTATATTTCCAGAATAATTAAATCCAGGACGTGGATTTTTGTACACACAGTGTGAATTCAGTTACTCCTAAGAATTTCCCAGGTTCTGCTTTCTTTAACACCAAGTGCCCCAGTTGGTGTTTCTTGTGGTTCTAGATATCATCAGCTAAGTAGATCCTGCAACCCTGATGTCTCTGGTCCAAACCCTACTACTAGTAGACCTGTTGAATCAATGGGAATTTGATAAATCAATACTTATGTATGTTCCCCTAATGCAGGATGTCCTCAAATTGGAACTAACCACTGGATTTTAATTTCTCTGTCTACCTTTGCATTGGGTTGTAAGAGTTGACCTTAAATCATGAATAGCACTGTCTTCCCTAGCTGACAAGAACCTATAGTATTCTTGTCTATAGTGTTTCTCAGCACTGCTTTATTTTATTTTATTTTATTTTATTTTTTATTTTATTTTATTTATATAGCTTGTATGCCGCCCACTACCCAAACGTCTCTGGGTGGCTCACCATCAAAATAAAAAATTCAGACAATTAAAACATCAAGATTGCAATAAAATTAAAACAATTAAAAACATTTAAATACAATACATCAAAACACTACACTAAAATTGCCATCAGGAACCACAATCATCTGTTTAAAAACTTCTGGAACAGGAGTGAGGTCTTTTCACCTGAAGACATGGAGAACTGAAATGTAGAACCTACAAAGTAGGTATTTCACTGTTGAGGTGACTTTTTCACCAGGAACGTCCTGATTCGTTGCACTGTTTTTTTTTTGGTCTCTACTAGTTCTGCCATAGTGTCCGTTGCATCATGAAATTAATCTCTGCTGCAACAAACCGGTTAAATCACAAGCGAGATCACAATTGCCAAGTGCCTAAATAATTCACACGAGCAGTTTCCACAAAGTGTCCAATGATGCTTGTATTTTCCAAATAACTCAAGGGAAGGGGGGGTTTACCCAGAGTAACAGGATACAGAAGGCAGCATAAACATGCCACAGGCAGAGAATTCACCACTGATTCACACATGAGCAATGCAATATTATATTTATGGGTCTATAGAACATGATCTCTGTAAATATCAATTAGCTGTAACAAAATAATTAACAGCGGCCATGTATTCAATTAGCTGAATGTTGCACTTTATTTGTAAATGGCATATCATGCAAGGTTCAGTGCTTCTGGGATTTTAAAACTCCTATTGCAATGCTTCTGTGTCTCCTGAAAGATAAAAATTGGCAGTCTTGTTCCGAATGGCAGCAAAGCAGCAGAGACAATCTCTGTCCTTTATCTTCTCTGCGGCGATAGGCAAGGGACAATCAATGACTTGCTCCACAAGAAGAAATATTAGAAATCATGATGTTAGCAAGAAAAATCTTATCCAAGGATGACAAAACCCCAGGAAGGAAGATAAACCGCTGTATCTGTAGAAGATGATGCAGAAGCTTAGAACCTGAAAAGAGGACTACTGAGTGCCCTTCCAATTTACTTTGAAATTTGGGGGCATCATTATTAGGGATGGGCACGAAAAGCCATAATGGTCTTTCATTTCATTCTTAATTTCTCCCTTTCCCCTTTTTCTTTGTTTATTATGAAATTAATTTGTTTTAAAATTGTTTTTTAAAAAATTTAAATTTTAAAAAATAATTTTTTAAAAAAATTGTTTCTTATTTTGTTTGTTTCGGTTTGCTTTTTTTTTTCAAAATTTCTTCTAAGGTCAACCAGCTGGCCCATGGGCCGGGTCTGCACTTTAAATTTTTTTTTAAATTTATCTTTTCTCTTGATGACCAGCTGGCCCGCGGGCTGGTTCGGTGCTTAAAAAAAAAAATTGTGATGGGCCGGTGGTATTTTACAGAGGAAACAAAACGGTTTGTTTTAACGGAAAAAAAATGACTGTTTTGTTTCATCTGTAAGAAAATGCTGCTTCATTGTTTCATTTTGTTTCATTTTGTTTCATTATGTAATGAAACAACGAAACAGCATTTCGTTTTTCATTTTGTGTCCATCCCTAATAATTATTCTCCAGAATTATACTTGCAGCCAATAAACTGTAATGCACATGATTGTTATCTCTGGCTTAGTGCCATGTTTAAAAAGAAGAGAAAAGAGGTAATCCGTGGGCCAGAGAAGGTTGACTGAACAATTTTTTCAGGGAGATGATCTCACTTCTCCATGTAGAATGAACAAAGGGCTAAATCCAGTATTACTGCTACTTGAGGGAAATGGAACTTAAGTTACCTTTGGCCAACAAGGCATTTCCTCTTCAGTGGTTGTCTTCAGTACTGAAGGCCGTCCTGTTATGCAGCTGTGCAGATATCATAACTCTTGGAGCCAAATGGGCCAATTATCTGTTGCATGCTGATAATATGTGTGGTGATTTCTTAACCAGTTTGCCTCTAAATACTGTTTGTGCTTCTACCAGTTTACACTGGCCAGAGGATTTCAGTTGGAATATTCTAAAGAAAAGGATAATTTTGGTTTTTTTAAAATTTGTTCTTTTCTATGATATTATCACAACCATTATGTTTTTATTATTGTATTTGATTTGCTATGTATGTTTGAGCAAGTTGTCTTTGCAACATGTTGTACACCGCTCAGAGTTCCTTCGGGAAAATCGGGCGGTTAAGAAATACAATAAATAAATAAATAAATAAATAAATAAATAAATAAATAGATAAATAGATAAATAAATAAATAAATAGATAGATACATAAATAGCAGCTCTTCACTTTTCTGGCATACTCTGAATTCCAACAAGCTACCCATTACTAGCCTTCCTTATTGGACAGTGGTTCCCAAACCTTTTTGACCCGTGCTCCCTTCTTGACTTTTCTAGCCACTGGCCTTGGTTCCCCACTACTTACCCCACTACCATGTACTCCATATGCATTAACCCGTTGACTAAGCATTGTGCTCGGGAACATGGATTACACTCTACAAAACCTCCCTGTTTGTGTTATCCAGGCTGTGGCCACCTCTTGGATGACCATGAACCCACTCTCTCACATTTGAATGAGGAATATTCCCCATGGCTTTCTTCATCAGCAGTGGCACAGGGTCCTTATTTGAAGCAGCACGTGGGTGGGATGGGGAAAGAGAGAAAGGCAAGTAAGATCTGGTGCACTCATGCTTTTCATGTGCAAAGCGGCCCATCCCAGATAACAAAATTGCCGAGAGAGTACTTTTATACCACTTCTGAATGCATGCGCTTCAGTGGAATCGGTTCACATAGTGTATTTCACAAGGTGTTGAATAACACCATGAAATTGGGTTTCCTCGCTAAAAACATATTCATGAACGAGGCATATGTCTTCTGCTGTGCAGCATGAAAGGTGATATGTATGTTTTCATTCGGCTTGTTAAAGCTTTACAGTCCTTTAATTTATTTCCCCAACACCACCTCCTCTTGTTCCACAACAGTAGCTCTGCTGATTTTCTGCTTTTGTTTTCCTTCTGTGAGGCCAGGCAATTGCTTTTAATTGATCTCTCAAAGTCTGTAAGGAGAATTTGTTTGTGATTATGTCCCTTGCAGCTTTCTCATCTTACTTAATATGCAGAACTGACCTTTATCTTTTGGTGCAGGTATATATATTTTAATACTCTTTCGTTTCCAGTTAATGTTGGAAGTTCATGTTGCTTAGTGGCTTGTTTCTTCATCATTTGATGCGTTGGCGTCTTGCTTGGTTAAGGAGTGGGAGAGGCCGGCCTTCCCACAAATGAAAATGCGTGAGATTTGGAATACGTACGTATGCTCCAGTGCACCAGTTATGAGGGATGTTATTATTTTATAGCTGTACAGTGGTCCCCCGCCCTTTCGCGGTTCATATACTGCAGTCCCGCTATATCGCGGGAACGCAGTATATGTAAAAAGACCCCCTAGGGCAGGGGTGCCCAAACGTTTTGTAAGGAGGGCCAGATTTGGTGGCTGAGAATGTGTCAGGGGCCGTTTGCTCCCAGACCCTGCCACCCCACTGCAAGCCCCAGGAGGGGGAGGGAGGGGCGGGCCAGCCAGCCGCGGGCCACTCAGAATGGCCTGACGGGCTGGATTTGGCCCCCCCCCCCCCGGGCCGGACTTCGGGCAGGCCTGCCCTAGGGTAAGGAGGGAAAGGCCTGTTTCAGGCCTCCCGTACTTACCCCAGGACTGGTGCTGCCCCAAACGGGCCTGCGAGGACCTTCCTGGGCTTCATGGAGGCCCCAAAAGGACCTCCCTGCGAACCGGAAGTGACTTCCAGTAAACTTCTGGTTCGCAGGAAAGCCCTTGCAGGCCCGTTCAGGGCAGCGCCAGGCTGGGGGTAAATACAAGAGCCCCCCAGCTAGGCCCCCCAGGCCTGAACTGACCTGCATCCGCATATCACAGATTTTCAATTATTGCGGGTTGGGTTGGGTCCCTAACCCCCGCAATAGCCGGGGGATCACTGTACTGGGTAATCACTCGCAGCGTCTGCTGGATCAGTATCAGAGACTTTGGGGTCACCTTTTAAACTAGTTGTAAATGGTTAATGTTGCTACTTTGGGCAGGATCCGGCTGCCTTTCCCAGCACTTTTGATGTTAAATCTGTGAAGCGTCATAAGTGCAGCTTAATTCTAGTGTGCTGACGTGAGCGAGAATACCAAGGCATTGGGTATTCAACAACCTTTAGTTGGTGATGTTAATCATGTACTCGTGATAACATGTCATGAGACTATTATATATCCTCAGTCGAATGAACAGTCGCCTTTGTTTCTAAGTCAGTGAGTGGCTGAATTAATGGCTGGTATCCTGTCGCGTACATCTCCCTGTGCAGTAGGAGTCACATCACCACCAGTAGCAGATTGCTACATATTGAAGAGTTCCCTTTTCAGTTTTAGGGTGCAGGCAGGATGTGTACAATGAGGTACAGTTGTGTGCACTCCTAAACTGAAAAGCCAACTTATGAATTAATGGCAGTCTGCCACTGCTGGTGTCATTGTTCCTTTTACACAAGAGCATAAGAACAGCCTTGCTGGAACAGGCCACAGCCCATCCAGTCCAGCATTCTCTGACACATGGCTCATCATTTGCTTCAGGGTATTCCCAAGCAGATGTCTTCACCTGCTTACGGTTCCCTGAAAATAAAAAGATATCCCGCCTATCTCTCCAAATTGGAGGTTATCCTTAGGCATCCATAATGATAGCCATGGATACCCTTGTTCTCCATGAACTTGTCTAATCTTTTCTTAAAGCTGTCAAGGCTGACAGCTGTCACCACTTCTTCTGGCAGGGAATTCCATAGACCTGTGATCCTCTGGGTGAAAAATTATAGTACTTTCTCTCATTTGTTTGAGATCTAGCACCCAAGTTCCCTCTAGTTCTAGTTATTGTGCAGTAGGGAAAAAAGTTTTTTTCTTATTTATTTTGTCCACACCGTGTATGATTTTATAAACCTGAATCAGGTCACCTCTTAGACATCGTCGTTCAAGAGTGAGGGCCCAGCCGTTGCAGCCTCAGATGGTAAAAGAAGGTGTTCCACTCCCCGAATCATTCTGGTTGCCCTCCTCTGCATTTTTCCATTTCCATAATATCCTTCTGGTGGTATGCATGGTGACCAAATTGCACACAATACTCCAGATGGGACCTCACCATAGATTTATAACGAGGCAAAATGACATTTGCTGAGTTATTTTCTATACCCTTCCTAATGATCACTAGCATTGAGTTTGCTTTTTTCACTGCTATGGCACACTGGGTTGACACCTTCATTGAGCTGTCCACCAAGACATCAAGGTCACTTTCCTGCTTTGCTGAAGAGAGTTCTGACCCCATCAGTTTATAAATATAATTGGGGTTTTTTTTTTGCCCCAACATGCATCACTCTGCACTTACTAATGTTGAAGCTCACATGGCACTGATTTGCCCACTCCCCCAGTGTCAAGAGATCCCTCTGGAGCTCCTCACAATCTCTCTCAGTTTTTACTACCCTGTATAATTTTCGGTCATTGGCAATTCTGGCTACCTTGCTCTTTACTCGTATTTCTAGATCATTTATAAAGAGGTTGAAAAGCAGGGATCCCAGTACTGAACCTTGGGGGACCCCACTTTTTACCTCCCTCCACTTAGAGTGGTGTCCATTTAGTACTACCCTCTGTTTCCTATTCCTTAGCCAGTTGCTGATCCAGGACAAGACCTGTCTGGCAAGTTCATTCAAGAGGCTTTGATGCGGGACCTTGTCAAAAGTCTTCTGAAAGTCCAGAGAAACAATGTCAACTGGATCTCCCTGATCCACATGCTTGTTGACACCTCAAAGAATTCCAACATATTAGTGAGGCATGATTTGCACTTGCAAAAACCATGTGGGCACCAGCATTGCTACGCAACAGAGTCTTGGCCAGTGTCAGTGGTGTATAAGGTTGGCAGCCTCTGATCCTTGGTAATATAATCAAAAAGTTAACAAGAATGAAACCCCAGAGCTAGCAAAAAAATTCTACCTCTGCTTTGTGGGAGAAGGATGGCTTGAGTTGTTTCAGAGAAGTTATTTTTTCCAGGTTCTGAGATGTTATATAGCACATTTTTGGCTCTTTCAAGTCCCACCTTCTCCATTGGGGGTCCACTCAGAGGCAGTAGCACCCTAGCTTTCCTGCTCCTCTTCCTGGTGTGGCCCAGGAGTGCTATGCACCTGTTCAGCCATTAAACGAACCAGTGCAAACCACCAAATTAGCGGTTCATGCCCATATCTCCTTGCTAGTAATATTTGTCAGGAATTGGAAATTCCCTACCCTTCGTCATTAGACTTTCTCCCTCCTTATCTCTATTTCATTGTCATCTGAAATGGGCCAGATTGCTGTCGGTAGTCACAGTATTCACATAAGAGTTGCTGTTTATAATTGCAGATAGTTGTGGATGTGCTGGAATGCATTTCAGTCATGTGCTTCGTCCTGTGTACAATTGCACAGCTGAGATGCACTCCAGGACATCATCAAATTAGTAGCAATTAACTACCGCAAGTTACACAAACTTAATTCTGAATGTAGTAGGATTTGGACTGTTGTGTCTCTTTGTGATCGACTTTTGGGTATGTTGTATTACCAATTAGAGTGTTGTTTGTGGCACTTTTTGTCTTTTCTCAAATTTTAAGTTATTGTAATTGGAAAGAAATAAATGTTTCTCTTATACCTTCTGATCCGATTGTTCATTTTCTCACATCTTTCTTGATTTTCCTTTTGCACTCTCAGCCTTAAATACTGGGATCATTTAGTTTGGCCTTTTATGCATAGACAGTTTAAAGAGATAAGCTATACATTTTTTATATTTCTACCTTTGGTGGGGAGAAATGCAACCTTGAGAATGTGTACACTTTGTGCAGATTTTATGGCTTAATTTGTATCCGTTCTTTCAAAAGATACTTTATTTGTATTTGCATGCTTCAAGGAGTTGGAAATTAAGGTAAGTGATACTGTCTGCATTTCATTAAGTGGAGTAGATTTTATATTATGTGCAGTAGGTAGCTGGCTCAAGGTTCACTCAGCCTTCCATCCTTCTGAGGTCAATGAAATGAGTACCCAGCTTGCTGGGGTTGGGGGTGGGGCAATGTGTAGCTTGCATAATTAAATTGTAAACCGCCCAGAGAGTGCATGAAGCGCTATGGGGTTGTATATAAGCAGAACGCTTTAATCTTTTATTTGGATTCCTGCAGAGGTTCTGTTTAGATAATGGGAGCAGAGACACAAACTTAAAATGAAATGAAATGAAATTTAAGCCATATCTGCAGGATCAGTCCTTGGAAAATAAAAAGTAGAAAAACCCAGAAATACCTCTTTCTAACCAGAACTGGCCACTAGAGGCAGACAGAGACTATGCTATATGTAGCATCTTTCTTCACCCATGGCAGTCTAGGTTCAGGCCAGGCCACGGCATGGAGGCAGCATTGGTCTCCCTGCAAGATGACCTTTTTGGGGGTGGCCTGATTTGGGGCTCCTAACCTCCTTGTTGGACTGTCCCCCTTGATCTCTAGGTGGATGCAGCCTTTGAAACCTACCACAATCACTCACCATTGAATCCATCTATATCAGGGCTCTCTGAATTGGGTATTGGTGGCCTCGCTTTGACATGGCTCCTATCCTTCTTGGAGGACTGTCCCCAGAGAGTAGAAATAGGTGAGATGCAGTCCACTCCCTGCACCACAATCATCTCACCATTGTTATTTAACATCTATATGAAGCTGTCGAGAGGGGTTATCAGGAGATTTGAAGCCTTGTGCCATCAGTACGCTGATGATGTACAGCTGTAGCTCTCCATTCCACCTTCTGTATCGGAATGCAGTCCCATCCCTTGAGTGCTGAGTGGACACCATGCTGGAATGGATGAGGACAAATAGACTGAAGTTGAAGCCTGGCCAGATGGCAATCCTGCATGTGGGAGTCCATGGTGTCAGCAAGTTGGGACGCTCTCTTTTAGGGGCTTGACTGTTCCTGCTCAGAATGAGGTTTGCAGCTTGGATGCGTCCAAATAGATCCGACCCTGAAGCCGGCCAGATGGCTAGGTAGCATTGGAGGTCTGCTCTACTCACTTCCGCCTGCAGATCGCTCAGCTGCAACTCGATTGTCTTACTGCATTATGAGACACTGCTTTGTGTGTTTGCTGAATATGCAATAAATGTTTCAGTTTTTGTTTTAGCTTTGATGTGACCAATGTAGCCGGGGGTGGGTGGGTGGGTAAGGCTTATTAGTGAATTTGAGGTTGTATTTTACACTGTCGTTCCCAAATTAATACAACACGTATGTACCCTCACATACATTTCTTAAGGATAATCACCAGGAAAGAAAACATTAATCTCATAACAGCCCAAGCATAGCTAATATGGGTTCTGATTTAAGCTTTGCTTAAGAATACAAGTGTGACTTTGCAGACTAATGTAACCTTGAAATTGCCAAGGTTGCACAATCATGTTTGTCTCCATTCATTGTTACTCATTAATTTTCTGAAGCAATTGTTTTTTTTTTGTTTAAAAATGGGAAAAATTACCGTACTTTTTGCCCTATAAGACACACTTTTCCCAACCTCAAAAGTAAGGGGAAATGTCTGTGCATCTTATAGAGCAAATACAGCAGTCCCCACTACATATCTATCACACATTTTCATTTAGAGATAAGGTATCTGCAGGGAGCCTCTTCTGTCCCCTGCTGCAGCCAGGATTCCGCAGTTCCAATCACCCAGTTCGCAAAGAGGTTTCCTCCAGGGAGCCTCTCCCCACCCCTCCCCTTCTGCAGATAAGATTCCCCAGTCAAAAATCACCTTGTTTGCAAACAGGTCTCCTCCCCTTGTGAAGCCTAGATTGAATAGCTCCAACTACCTCATTTGCAGGCCTCCCCTTTTGCAGTGTGGGTCCCACAGCTCCAATTACCTGGTTTGCAAACCTCCCTTTTTACAACTTGGATCCCACAGCTCCAATTACCTCTTTTGCAAGCCTCCCTTTTTGCAGCTTGGATTCCACAGCTCCCAATTAACCCATTTGCAAGCCTCCCCTTCCTCCACCATAAAACCTTAGGCTAAACATTTTCTTGTTTTTCTCCTCTAAAAACTAGGTGCGTCTTATGGCGCAGTGCATCTTATAGGGTGGAAAATACGGGTAAACACTTTTGGAACATTTTATTTATTCCTCTCTGTGTTATAGCACAAAAGGCAGGGAGGCAGACTCTGTGGCCAAGAATTCATAGACTCATGGGGATGGAACAGGACTCTAAGGTCATCAAATCCAACCACCTACTCAAGGCAGACATCCAAACCAAAGAAGGTTAAATGGGCTGGAAATGTTTTAAGAATGTCAAACTGTCCTAGGAAAGCTGTTGCCCAGTTTGAAGTTCTGGGTGTACTCTGCATGTCAAAAAATTCTTAAGAGGGAGTCAAGTTAGTGTGCTGGAATCACAGCAACAAAAAGTCTTGCCACATGGTTAATACTAATTAATTTTGCTAATCTTAAAGGTGTGCATGCCACAAGACTTAGCAGATGGAAGTTTCTTCCTTCCACCTAATCATGCCAAACCAGTCTTCCGAGTCTTAAAAAATACCACACGACTTTATGTCTCTACCATCCAAAGGAATTTTGTAGCCTGCTGTATGTGCCAAACAGGTTAAACCTTGCATTTCTACTTGATCCCGAGAAGATTTTATGTTCCTTGACAGATTTCTTGACAGTGTGAATTAGCACAGTGGCCCTGAGGCCTCAAATGTCACTTGTCCTTAGGTTCCTATTAAGAAGAAACTGAATTGTGGTGGATTTTGACATCCGCTTGCTGAAAATGAAGAACGCACTTTGTGACAGTCAGCGGTGGTTCTGATGACGGCGGCTCGGTTATTGACCGTTCAGAACAGGGCAACCTGTCAAAGATTGGCAAAAATTAAATCAGCAAGAAAAGAAGCTTGATTTAAATAGCTCATCTAAAATAATGCACATCATTGTAAGTTTGTCTTAACAAATCATTATAGCTGTCCCGTCTTTGACATGCTTAAATCTTACAATTCAACAGCATCTTGTGTTAGGTTGGGTCTCTTCCTACTTGCCCTCCGCCATTCAGTGTTGTCTTTTCCAGTAGTTCTGCTTAAGACTTGAAAATGAATAGCTGTGGCTGCCTTGATTGAAACAATCTGTCATGATTTAGGTCTTCCTCTTTTCCTACTTATGTTGAAAATACAGCCCTGACAGTCCCTTTTGTTTGAGTGAGAACTGGTTAACTAATGGGGGGGAAAAGGAGTCAGTTTCTGGGATTCACCCTTGCCTGGTGTCATTTTCTGAATGGTAGTGAACGGAAGACGCAGCCTAGATGCTCTAAGCACATCTGATCTCGCCTGATTTCAGAAGCTAAGCAGGGTCGGCCCTGGTTAGTACTTGGATCGGCGACCATCAAGGATTACCAGGGGCTGTAGGTGAGTGGAGTAGGAACTGGCAAACCACTCCAGCATTCTTGCCAAGAAAACTCCATGGACATGGAGTCACAAAAAGTCAGTCATGACTGTAACGACACAACACACACAGTGAACGGAAGATAGTCTTCTATAGACTGTCTTGTCTGGCATTGTCTACCATTGGTATTGTCAACATTCAGGCTGCCCTTAGCAATGTTGTGCGAGTCAGTGTGCAACTGTTACTGTCTGTGATGATTTCTTGGCTTGTAGCATTTGCTCTCTAAAGTTATGCCATATGCATAGCTATGCAAGAGGGATTTTGACCCCTACTTAGTTTCTGTGAAGATTCTCAGTCATCCAGGGTGAGAGGTTATCCGGAGGTTGAGTCACGACAGCTGGACTTCTTTTCTTGTGAAATTGAAATGTTTCGCTTCTCATCCAAGTAGCTTCGTCACTCTGAGAACGATGCATTGGAAGCCTTCCACCAACTTTTACTCGGACTGATGAAGCTACTTGGATGAGTAGCGAAACACTCTGCTCTCACAAGAAAAGAAGTCACTCCAGTTGCTCTCATCCAGCTTCTGGGCCCTTGCCTAATATAGTGAACTGTTGTGATTGCTGGTCGTAAAGACAATCACAGATATCCCATTGCCTAGCATAGCAAGTTCCAACTAGAGTAAGCCCATTTTCTATGCCAATTAACATGATTTCAGCCCCTGTATTTTGTTAATACATCAGGACCTTTGTACCCGTAAGCATCCGTTCCACGAAGTATCGCAAATGCCTGAAAGTGCGGATAGTAGTGAACCCTATGTACAACATACAAGGACCCTATATACAACAGATAGGAAGGCAACAAGTGGGTGGGGCAAAGGCAACAAGGCCCACCCCTTGTATGTTGTATATAGGGGCTGTGTTACACCAGGTGTAACTGAATATCCTGCAGATGTGGGGATCCTACTGCACTGTTTTTCTTCTAGAGGAAAAATGCTGATAAACCTTAGAAAAACAACCTTGGAGGCAGGAGAGACTGAAGAGGTTGTTTATTATGCTAGCAGAGAAAATATCCCCTCGCATAAATGTGAAAATATGGAATCCAAAGTGATAACTTGCAGCTAGGCTCTGATATGTCTGTGAAGATTCTCAGTCATCCAGGTGAGTTTATCTGGAAGTTGAGTCATGGCTACTGGACTTCTTTTTTGAGAGATAGAAACGTTTCGCTGTTCATCCAAACCGATGAAGCTTTTTGGATGAACAGCGAAACGTTTCTATCTCTCAAAAAAGAAGTCCAGTAGCCATGACTCAACTTCCAGACTAGGCTCTGATAGAAAAACAAGGACCAATAACCCAAGTTCAAATCCATGATCCTTTCAAGAAAGCATAGCTTAGCTTAGGGTCAACTTAGAACAACAAATTTCTCAAGCGTTGAGCTTCCAGTGATGACTATGATGATGCTTGTCATTTCTGTTCCCAGGATAAGAAAATTTCTTGGCCCAGAATAGAAAGTAACATGACATCGTTAATTACTTTATTTGCTAAGAACAGAGAAAATGCAGAGAGCATAGTTATGATGGCACATTTCACTTTTTGATGTGTTTCATGCATTTTCGTGCAGTGAGGCATTGGCTATAGGTATACATTAATAAACTTTCTCCTTTCACACACACGCGCGCGCACACACACACACACCTTGGTTTAGTAGTAATTTGATGAAGTTAAATGTAGAGGAGTGCCACAGTACCAACAGATGCAGTGTCTGATTAACATGGCAGGTAGTCTCCAGTTTGATTGTAAATTAAAAGTGTTTAGTCGGCTTTCAACCATTGTTTGCAAAATATATGAACTGGTACTAGCAGGAAAGTTTTTAAGCAACCAGCACACATCTTTAAAAAGAAGACATTTTATCCACCATGGTTTGAGGTGAAACATTATTGGCGTCTTAGAGGTGAAATGCTCCCCTGATCTCTTGTTAACCATTGAGATCTCAAGAACTATTATGTGCTTAATTTTGCTATACTGAGCAGTGAGGGAATAAAATTACCTCTCTGATCATTAGTGGGTCGTGGGCATTATTTGCCCATGGAAATGTAGTGGTACCCTGACTTAAGAGCAGCTCGACTTAAGAGCAATTCAACTTAAGAGTGGAAAACTGTTATCATTTTATTTATTTATTTATTTATTTATTTATTTATTTATTTATTTATTTATTTATTTATTTATTATAAGATTTCTATCCCACCCATCTTCCCGTAGGAACTCTGGGCGCGTAACAGCGGGCCGATCAATTCAGCCAAATAACAATAAGCAACAAAGACACACACAACAACAATTTAAAAACAAGATGCGCACCCTTGGCATAAAGATCTGGAACTAAACTTAAGCAGATGGCGGGGAAGGAAAAAAAAAGGGGGGGAAACTAAGCCAGGTCATCAAAGGCCTCTCGAAACAGCAAGGTTTTTAAAGCTCTGCGAAAGGCCGTCAGGGACTCTGCAGAGCACACTTTGCTAGGTAGGCGATTCCACAAAGTCAGGCTGGCCACTGAGAAGGCCCGGTTCCTCGTAGAAGTTTTCCGGGCCTCTCTGGGGGTGGCCACCCAAAGCGAGTGCGCCCGCACCGACCGGATTGGACGAGCTGAAGTTGATCGCTGGGTGATCTGCTCTGACAGGTAGTCTGGTCCCAAGCCATGGAGGGTTTTATAAACTGAAACCAAGACCTTGAATCTGATCCGGGACGCAACGGGAAGCCAATGCAAGCGAGCCAGGACTGGGGTGATGTGGTCGTGACGGCGCACACCCGCCACCAGCCTGGCTGCAGCATTTTGCACCCGCTGCAGACGCTGGAGGAGAGTAAAGGGCAACCCCATGTAGAGTGCGTTGCAGTAGTCTAGCCTCGAGATCACCAGCGCTCATTTTAACTGCTGCCTTACAAATTTTAGATATGGTCTGCTCGACTTACAATTTTTTTTCATTTTTTCAATTTTTTTAGATAGGTACCATAACTTAAGAGTAGTTTGATTTAAGAGCATGCATTTGGAATGGATTAAATTCGTAAGTTGATGTACCACTGTACTCTCAAAAGATGTAAGACTTTTGCTTTAGCCCGGCATTCCAAGTGTTAAAACCCCCAGCATTATTTGGCAACTAATGGCACTGTTCTCACAGCCAGCCTTAAACGTTGTATGTTCTCCCCAAACACCAAGTCTGTTGTGTACTTGAAATTACCTAGTAATTTGCTACCTTTGCTGAAGCTTTTTCACTGCAGTCTTAAACAATTTTGGATAACATTAGCAAACTGAATGTTGGTGGAAAATTAAATAGACTTCTGCAAAGGATAGAAGAGACTGCAGTTAGAGATTCTTAGCACCCTTGTATGGTTCTGCGAGAGGGTTCAAGCAAGGAAGTGGCATCGCAGTTTCCATGGTTTCATGTAGTTGGCATAAGACCCTATCACAGTGATGGCAAACCTATGGCACGGGTGCCAAAGGTGGCATTCGGAGCCCTTTCTGTGGGCACCCAACATCGCCCCTTCATAGCCACTCACCATATATACAGATTAAATTACTGTATTGGCGCTTTGCAAAAACTTTACTGGGTTTTGAATTGCAGTTTGGGCACTTGGTCTCTAAAAGGTTCACCATCACTGCCCTATCATATCCTGGGAGCTGGCCATGGTGCTAGTTTCGTCTCTGCTGGGAAACAGCATCAGCTGCACTAATGACCAGAGGACAGCCATTCTCTCCTTGAGTTTGCATTATCCTCCATAACCTGCAGTGTCTCTTCTTCTGAGAACTGTCTTGCTGTGTTTCGGAGCAAGGACTTGCTGCAGCCCAGATCTCTACTGAACAATCTTCCTGGCTTTTAGATTAACACCCTTTTTCAAATGCCCCAACTGCAGCCGCCGTGGTACTTGAAAAAGTTGGGAGGAAATTCAGGCATGCAAAATATGTGTCATGTGCCCTCCATATCATGCATTTTGCTTGCATTTGTTTTGGATTTGAGCACTGTGGAGAAACACCAGTCTTTTAAAAATCCTAGGTCGGCTGATGCCTTCGGCTGTGTTTTAAAAAATCCTCATTCCTGACATTTCGCCATCTCATTGGTGGTCTGAACACTGCCCTTGTCTTTCAGGGTCCATGGTGCCAATCTGGCACTAAGGAATTCATTCCGATCCGGTTTGCTTGGCACTGGCAATGTGATTCCTCCCCAATCTATTTGGATGAACTATGGCACAGCTGTTGAGCAAACATGGAAATACAATGGGCGAGCACTTAACTTTTTCAATGTTCTAATCATGCTCTTATTAATATACGGTCTTGGCAAAAGCGGCCCCGGCGGCTGGCTGCCGGCCCTAATGGGCACAATTCATGTCAAATGTTTTTCTTTGCTGGATTTTGCTTTTTCTTGATCTGGTTTCTCTCTCTTTTGTGTGTGTGTGTGTGTGTGTGTGCTTGTATGTGTCCCTTTTTTTAGGCCAAGCAGCTGGAAGAGAAAGACCGGGAGTTGAAGAAGCATGATGCATACTACAAAGAGCAGCTGGCTCGTCTGGAAGAGCGGGTGAGTTTATTCTCTGTTAATGAAGGGGTTGATGCTAATTCCCGTTATGCTGCTAATTCCTAAAGTTCTTAGCTTCATTTTTCTATGTGCCTCGCTGAGAACGGAGCAGGTTTTGGTCTCTGCCAAAAGGAGACTATTGCGTAGTTGCGCCATCTTGTTTCCCAGGAGAAACACTGTGCCTAAAGGAGAAACCAGTTTAATCCCACCCATCACCTGGTTAAGGAGTTGTTGTTGTTGTTGTTGTTGTCGTCATCATCATCATCATCATCATCATCATCATCAAGTTAGGACTGCTGAGCTGGAAGGGACCCTGTGGATCTTTGAGATCACTCATTCACGGGTTGCCCTAATTAGGAGGTGATTTGATGACACATAGGAACAACAGTGACAAAATCACAATGCTACTGGAAGAGAAAAGGAAACACATAGTTGAGAGACGGCATGTCACACTCGTAGTTAGTATTTTTGAGAGTTGATGTAACTGGTGCAAAATACTGACTGGTGGTCGTTTTCCAAGGCTTTATCCTCAGATCTTTTCAAGGGTGGTTACTTCACGTCCTTCCTCGAGCCGAGGTGAACTTGCCTCCGTGTTGAAATCGGTTTTCAACACGGATCGAGAAGTGGATTGAAAAGATTCCCGAGCTCCAGGACGGGAATCTCTCACCCCGCTTGTAGTGCAGTTCAGGGGGCGTGGTCGGGGTGAACTCGGATTGACCCCACAAGGACATGAGGTTCCGTTCCTTTGAACTCGGATTGACCCCACAAGGACGTGAGGTTAAGTTCCTTCGGACTCGGATTGACCCCACAAGGACGTGAGGTTACCTTCCTTTGAACCGGTCTCCAGCGGGGCCGTGAACTGCAGCGAGAGGGATGTGAAGTATCAGCCAAGGTGTCCTAATAGGGAATGAGATGCATGAAAATGTATTTGGGGTTTCCCAGAAATGGGAAATATTTCTAGTTTAGACTGCAGGTCCCAGAATCCTTTTTGAATTTTGGGGGGCGGGGATTCTGGATCTTGTTATCCATGTAAGTAATGTTTCCAAGCTCTGATAGATTCATTGTGCTCATATGCCTGCATGTCTTCTCTTACGGAACTGTGCCACCTGCTCCATGCCCTTATTGGAATGGTAGTGATGTGTTTTTAATCCGTTGTTTGCTGCTGCTCAGTGTGCAAGTTCCATTTGATTTGCCATCAGTCAGTGACCAGCGTATGACCTTGAGTGATTCTCAAAGAAACTGGGGCCAGAAAAAGTGCACGGTGCCAAAATAAAATAGTAGGCTAGGTGATACCTTTATTGGTCACTACTAAAACAAAAAAAGGTAAGCTAAGCTTTCAATAGCAACTTGCTATCTTTATCAAAGCACACTCTGCCGTGGCAACCTCCTGCTGCATCATGTACGTGAAGTCATAATTTTTGGTTGAGTCCTTACTGGTAACTAAAGAGCCCCTACGGTGATTCTCAGGGCTGTGCAAAGACATTGACTTGGATCACTAAGGATCACTCCAGGGGCTCCTTATTTGCCAGTGAGTAAAGACTGGCTCAAGGTGTACAGTGGACCCTCGTATAACAAACAGTTTGTATAACATAAAATCTGTACAACATAAAAAATTCCGGAGATAGGGGAAATTTGCTTAACAGAATCATTTATGGGGCAAATCCGTACAACATAAAACTGGTCAGGATTAGGGATTACTTTGTTTTCAATGCATTCCTATGGGAAATTTCTACAAAGGAAAATTTGCTTAACAGAATTTCATTTGGAATGAATTAATTCCTTTATACAAGGTACCAACTGTATTCCAAATAGCCTAAAGCAGGAGATGCCCCGTTAAAGGAGGCTTGAGCTGAGGCCTTTCTCAAAAGAACCGCCAAACACTGGCAAGAATCATCGCTTTGACATCTTAAACCAATTCTTGTTAGATGCACTTTTTGTGTCTATTGTATCATTCCATGTCCTCTATGTAATTCATTGGCTCTTCCTATTAGGCTTTTTAATTTTTCAATTAGCAGTTTCATAGTCATGTTTCTGTCGGCAGGAAAGATACCACCACAGTCATTGGATAATAAAGGGAGATGACAACAGGGAAGATTAGTGTCAGCGCAGTGTACTCCCATCTAGAGCAGAGTTATTATACATATTCACTGCCGGACGACGGCTGTCACTTAGAAAATATTTCACAGACCCGAGTGAAGCTGCAACAGCTTTTTGGTGCAGATTAATGCCGGGCAAAAGGACTGTGCATCACTGACAGGTGGAATACTAAAACATAAACAATTCTGTTTTCAGGGGGAATAGCCAACCCATAAATATTGTTTTATGTGAAGACAAGGAAAGGAAAAACCAAAACAAAAGAAAACCCCTTGATGCTTTAAAAAAAAAACAAAGAGGGTGAAAACCCCCGAAAGTAATTCCCTAAATGGCTGCCAGCATTTGTAGGCTAGCTATGGCACATAGTTTGTGAGTTATTGCTCACGGCGCCGCAGCTAGGAAAGATGGAATAGTTTAACAAAAGAGTTAAATAATAACCTCCCCGTGCAGTATATCTGCTCAGGCTATAAACCTGTTATTTAAGAGTTTCCCACATTAGATTTCAAGAGGGAGATTCATTCATCGGTGCTAAAGGGACATTTTCCTCTTCAGGCCCAGAGAAAATACGAGGCAGTGCCTCTGATTCACAGTGATATCAGAGCAGTCCTCTGAATGTTCAGGATCAGCCACAATAACAAAGGACAGTACGTCTTGGCTTTTCTTTCTTGGTGCTGAATAGGGACATACTAGCCAGCAGGATAAAAGGGTGGTGCTAATGTGGTTGGAGCCCATAGAGGGCTAATTGGCATTCTTGTCTCGAAACATAGAGGGACATCATCAAGATGCTTAGAATGAGCTCACTTCCCCCCCTCCTCCCAAGTAGGAAATCTCAGCAAAATGTACCCAGATCTTTATGCTGTTTCATTACTTAATTTCCAAAGTGAAGATGCAAAAAACATTGCAGTCTCTCCTTATCAAAGATTCCAGCTCCCTAGCCTGGCATATCTCAAAGTTGTTCGCAGGCAGTTGAGACAAAACCATTGTCTGCATTTCGAATATATGTGGCAGAACATAAGTAATTAGAGCTGGCATCGTTCAGTGGGTAATCTACCGCATTTAGGCCCGGGAGATCTGGGTTTGAATTGAACGTTTGGTTTGCTAGTCACTGAAGTACCCTGTGAATGTTGTTCGGTCTCCTGGCATCTGGAACTGGCAAACCTGGATGGGATGTATGAAACAAGAGTAGCTCTATTGAATAACTTCCTGCTGTGTATTTACTGCAAACTCAAGACTGAACCCAAAGAGGTTACAATGCAAATACTGCACAAGAATAAGATCACAATGCAGGCTCCCAAATTCTGCCCTTGTTTTGGATGGCAGGCTGGCTGAATAAATCAATGGGTTCAGTGCCTAGAGGTTGGGAGTTTGATTCCTTATTAACCCTAACCCTAACTCTAACCCGTGGCACAGTGGTTAAATGCCTGTACTGCTGGTAAAACTGTGCTCATGACCTGGGGTTCAATCCCAGATAGAAGGCTCATGGTTGACTCAGCCTTCCATCCTTTCGAGGTCGGTAAAATGAGTACCCAGCTTGCTGCTGGTGGTGGGGCAATGTGTAGCCTGCATACTGTAATTAAGAACTGTAAATTGCCCAGAGACTACTTGAAGTTGCATGGGGCGGTATATAATCAGAACACTTTGCTTTGCTTTGCTTTTGCTTTATTGTGCCTTCTGGGAGTAAAATCCAGCCTGTGTGTCCTTGGGCAAGCTGCACAGCCCCAAAGTACCTCCAGAAGAAAGGAAGGGCAAACTACTTCTGAAAACTGTATACCAAGAAAACGCTACAGAGGATACCCATAAGGTGCAGTTGACTTGATGGCACTTGATGGCTTGTTGCCGTCGTGATAATAATGCTGATGGTGGTTGTAATGATGATGGTGATGGAAAGTGCGTAACACAGTGAATAGTTTATATCTATGTAATTGCAGATTCATAAAACAAACTGCATGTATCCAAGACCCAGAATAAATGGAACATTTATAGCTGAAATCAGGATATTTAAAAGGGGTCTGTCTTTGTTCGTGTGAGAAGCACCTTTGTATGGATTAATTAATATATCAGATAATTCCTGCCCAGTAATAGGTAACATCAAGCGTACTGTATTTGGAACACCTAACATCAGATGACTCCAGAGAGTACACTGATGTAGGTTTGAAGTTGCCTGTTCTTCTCCACGCTCACAAAGAACAGTGTTCTTTTTCTTTGGTTCAACTTGAGTTTTGTCAGATCTAGTTTGTGGCCTGTTGAATAGCTTCCAACTTCTCCATTTGGCCAGAGGCCAGGCTTTTCTAGGGTTCCATCAATTTGAAGCGGTGGGGGGTTCTCTCTTTCCACATTATAGCCCTGGAATTTATTGCTGTTTTTTTGAAGACGTTCTGAAGGAACTTTTCCTTGATTGTCATCTGAGAGGGGCAGTATGGTAGCTGAAGAATGGATGCACATTTGATATAAACATGTTGAGTCTTTTACTATTGGCTGCTCCCTCTTTCCATATGTCACTGGGTGCAGTACCTGCCTGGTAAATAATTTTATCAATAGGGTTTGGCTTCGGTCATTCAGTAAAGATCCAACGGTTTTGGTTGAATGCTATGCTTATCTGTTTGGAACGTGTCAGCTATACCACACAGGTTTGGTGTATTTTGGATAGCCCAGTGGTTTAGGTCTGTGGCTGTGGAACCAGGGGTTGGGAGTTCAATTCCCCACTGGGCCTCCTTGACAGGGGTTGGACTTCCAGCTCTGCATTTCTCAGGTTATTATTTTATTATTATTATTGTTGTTGTTGTTATTATTCATCTGTAGAGTAGCATAGGGTCAAAGCTGTTGATCGTGTTTGCAATTATGTGCCCATCTCATGCTCGAAAGAGTTGAAGGATATTGTTCCTTGTGGAGTTCTTTTGCTTCATATTTTGGCAGTGTTCCTTACAGGTCAATGTGTGATCGAAATATACATCTAGGTATCGGCGGGAAATATGATGGCATACCTGGATACCCTTCCAAAGAATCTGATGTTTCCAGTGTGCTTGTTTGTGTCTCAGGTGGAAAACATGTTGTGGTCTTAGTAGAATTGGGTTTGTGTTGGTTTCATGTTGGTTTTTATTATAATATGCACCAAGTATTTCAACAACAATTGTTGGTCGATGCAGCAAGTGTGACATCATCAGCATGAATAAAACATTTTGTGTCTTAAAGAAGTGATTCGTTGTTGGTGTAGATGTTGGACAGAACAGGACCGTGTACACTCCCGCTGCACAGGCCATTCTTTTGAGACATATCTCCACCAGCTGCTATGTCCTTGAACGTTAATGAAGCAATCTGATTCTGCTCTTACTTTGGCAATCCTCCGTTTGATTATAGAAGTTTTGCAGTAGCGTTTGATTGAAAAGGGGTGATAGATGCACAGTGCTGGTTCTCCCCCCCCTCCCCAAGAGATACATTTTGCACAGGCTGATGGGATCTGGGATCAGCCTTCACAAAGTACAGGTGGTTGGAAGCTCCTGTGAATACAGATGCGAATTATGGAAATGGTATCAATTTGTTTTTGTTTCCTTTGTTTTCTGAGCAGCTTATGCTTCCAGGTGGGATTTCCATCAGGTAGGATTGGCGCTTCATTTGAGCCGTCAGTTTACCGCATAGGGCTGTCAAGGAGTATTAACCTTCAAGTAAAATGAGCACACAGACTATAAAGCTGGGAGTTGATGGCACACACTATACCTGGTATTAACCAGCATTATCCATCCTGCTTGCTGCAGTAAATAGGATTTTGCTATTATGATGTGTCAGGGTTTTCACAGCAATCAAATTTACTAGACACTAAACTGCTCCTCTTTCTCCTGAGCGGCTTTAGCCTGGATTTTTGTGCGCGCATTAATCCTGTTGGTACGAAATCCTCATCCCAACTGTGTAAAGAAATTATAATTTAATGATCTCTTCGCCCTCCTCCCCACCTCTTTTCAAGGCTCAGAAAGGAAGGCTGCATTTTTTCAGTGATAGCTCCGAGGCTGTGAAAGAGGAGATAATACACAATGCAGCTTCCAAGCCAAGTATCAATCCATCCGTGTGCACGTTTACGGTGAACACAATGATTACAATGCCAACCACGCAGGTTTCAGATTTCCCTTCACTCAACTGTGGTGTTCGTCTTTCCAGAGGTTCAACATATGAGCTGTCTAGGCAATTGGATACTTTCGCTGAAAGCTGGCCTAGAGAGGTTGGTTGTGGTTGCGCAAACATTTCTGACCTGTAGGACCCTAAATGTTTAGGCTTAGTATAATGGAAGGCTCAGGTGATTCCCCTGAGCCACGAAACAATTTCCAACAGCAAAGGCCTGTTCTTGAGGCTGAAGTTCCCATGTTCACACCATGCCATTGTGCCAGCGGAAGAGTTTTAATCATTGTTGTCGTCATAGAACTGTAGAACTGGAAGGGACCCTGTAGATCAGGCATGTCCAAAGTCAGGCCCTGGGGCCAAATGCGACCCGTTTTCAAATTTCGAGTGGCCTGCAGCCTCTTCTCCCTGCTGGCTCAGCCTGTCACACATCCCCGCTAGCTGGCCCCTCCCATACTGGGTGGAGCTGCCAGCTTGCAGTTTTACTGTTTGCCTGCCCTCCCTTGCCTCCGCCTGTCCCCCCAGCCACCTGCCCAGCCTACCTGCCCCAGCTCCATTGCTGCAGTGTCCTCCCACCCTCCTTGCATGTCCTAGAGGCTGTCCAAAGTTCGGCTGAATGGTTCCCCCCCCACATTTTCACGTCACCAAATCTGGCCCTCCTTGCAAAAAGTTTGGACACCCCTGCTGTAGATCATCAAATCCACCCTCTGTCAAAGATGCGCATTGGGGAATCGAACTTCTAGTTTCTGGCTCTACAGCCAAATACCTAAAGCCCTGGGTTGTCCAACAAGGGTATCCTCACTAAAGATGATCATCACCTTAGAACTGCAGTGTTGGAAGGGACCCCATGGATCACTGAGTCCAAACTCTCTCCACGAGACCCAGTGGGGGATTGAACTCTCAAGCCTCTGGCCCCGCATCCAGAGACCTAAACCGCTAAGCTTGCCTTTCCCGCCATTTGTTTTTGTTCCATGTCTTCAAGTTTTCTCAGAGGTTCCAGGAGCCTTCCGTTATTGCCACCTCCTTACATTTAGAGGGGGTAGCCTTGTCGGTTCTTTCTCCGTTGTTGCTTTCTGCGCATGGAATAGGTTCCCCACAGTTACTACTTGCATCATGTAGACGCTGCATGAAAGGAACAACACCTCCTCTGAATACTTGTTACTTTTCACTGGTTGCAGGAGACCATGGAGAGGGGGAGAGGCAGGTCTGCCAATGGCTTCTTCCATCATGCGGGTCCACCCATTTTTATTTTTATTTTGGCTAAATAAGGTTGAGCACCTTCAGAGTGCAGAAATTGGATATGAAGGTACTATCTCACTTCTGAATCAAAAGTCCAAGGGCACATGACGCACGTGCGCATACACGCATGCGCACGCGCGCACACACACACACACACACACACACACACACACACACACACAGAGAGAGAGAGAGAGAGAGAGAGAGAGAGAGAGAGCATCTATCTTTTCCCAGGAAACCTGCCAAAATCTGACCCCATGCATCTCAGAAAAGTTTTTTGTTTGACTTTTATATCGTCCATCTAGCCCTAGGGCTACTCTGGGCAGTTTGCAACATAGAATAACAAAGTAACACATTTAAATAACCAAAATACAAACAACATAATATAAACAATATGTTTTGATTAAAACTATATTTTGATGGTTAGAGGTAGGAAAGAGATCAAATAGGATAATTAGGACATGTTTGCCATACTGGGTTCTAGGGATGTAATAATGTATGTGTCCACTTAGTGATAGCAGTTGTGGAACAGTTTTAAGAGGCCTACTGTTTTCATTTTGTTTTCTTCTATTTGCTAGTGGAAAGGTAGGAATTTAATACAGTGGTTTTAACTATTGTCCTGATGTTTCAGTAGGACTTTGCAAGCTGCCTATCTTTTTGCAGGATTTTTTTTTAAGTTTATCGTTATTCCAAGTTTATAGAAACAGATTAATATAGATGGAAAGGGCTATAAGGCCGCTATTACCAACTTTCCGCTCAGTGCAGGAATCCAAATCAGTATATTTGACAAATAGTTGCTTAATTGTCTCTTGAATGCCTCCAGTGTTGGAGCGCTCATCACCTCTCAAGACCATTGGTTCCATTGTCATACTTCTCTAACATTTAGATAGCCATCAGAGTAGAATGAGCAGTGCATCTAAATCAGGCGTACGCAGAGTGTCAGCCGCCAGATGTTGTTGGAGTCTTAACTCTCATCATACCTCACTACTGGTTCTGCTGGCCACACCAGGTGGGAGATCCAGTCCATGAACATTTGGTGGACCTCTGTCCTCCCTGCTCCAAATGGATGAAGGCAAACAGAGGCATTGTGGTTTCTAAAAGTTGGCAGGTTACCTCTCCATTCCTTACCTGCTGTAATGGTTGATGGTTAAAAAGGAAAGGTTGAACAGCCAGTGTTGCTTCTGTGTCAGTCTTTTAAACTTTAAATACCTCTCTCTCTCTCTCTCTCTCTCTCTCTCTCTCTCTCTCTCTGTGTGTGTGTGTGTGTGTGTGTGTGTGTGTGTGTGTTGAAATAACTTTAAATATCTGGGAGTTCTTACCAGTATTTTATAATATATAATGTTGTACTATCAAGTCAGTTCTGACTTACATTGAGCCTTTTCAGGGTTTTCTGAACAAACAGTACTCAGAATTTATTTATTTATTTATTTATTTATTTATTTATTTATTTATTTATTTATTTATTTAGAGTATTTTTACCCCACCTTTGCCCTTGGAAAAGGACTCAAGGTGGCTTACAATAGTGAGGGACAATATACAGTCCAGTACAGTTAAGACATATTTAAGTTTGAGAACAGGGAATTGAGGGGCATCTTACAGCATTAAAAGACAAAATTAAAGCTACAGAACGTGAGCAGTTAAAGAGAGAGTAAAAATTCCATATAATCATGCACGGTAGGCAATCCAAAAGTTATGAGGGATGGAAACTACCATTGAAAACATAGTGTCAATGCAATCACACAAGGGTTATAAACACAAAGTCAAAGTAATCAAGCCTGGTAGATTCATATGAACACACAAGTGGTAAAACACAAAGTCTAAGTAATCACGCCTGGTAGATTCATATAAAAACGCATAATAGGTAGTCCATCATTCAGGGAAAGCTTGCCTGAAGAGAAAGGTCTTTGCCTGTTTCCGGAAAGACAGCAGAGATGGGGCAGTCCTGGCCTCTAGTGGGAGGGAGTTCCAGAGTCTTTTCCCGCTTATAGAAAGGCAGCAAAGAGGGGGCCAGTCTGGCCTCCAGTGGGAGGGAGTTCCAGAGTCTGGGAGCAGCCACAGAGAAGGCCCTTTCATGTGTTCCCACAAGATGTACCTGTGAAAAGAGGGGGATGGGATGATGAGCCTGCCCTCCTTTTACTCTTCCATTTGGGGGGGGGGCGGCGGACAGCTCTGATACTGTGCAGCGTGCCCAAGGCAAGCTGTCCCTGCAGGAGGACCGAGAGGGAATCAAACTCCCAACCTCCGGCTCTGCGTCCAGATTCCTAAACCATCTTTAGTATCTAGGAAAACAGTATTATTGGTAAAAGCAGTCTGATTCCAATGATCGTAGTAAGTTCAGCCCCTTCTGCAAAATTTCTAGCAATTTATCTGGACCTTTCGAGTATACGTTGTTTTTGAAAGCACACCCTCTCCCTCCGTTCTCTTAGTGATCACCCATAATTGGAGCTGGAGTGGATGGGAATTGTGTGACGGCGAAGAGAAGCCGCCTTTCAGGAGGCTGGCGGCGGAGTGGCAAGTACCTAGTTTTTGTGCTTGTCTGCACTGCATTCTTTTGGGTTTCAATGTCGATGTCATATCAGGCCCCGTCATGAATGGGGAGCTAGATTCATTTTGGCAGGAAGGCTATTATATCATAACAAAAGCCTTGCGTAGAGTCTCTTTGTAGGAATGAAGTGCCTGTTTACCTGCCAGGAAGTGCACAAGCATTATTGAAATAATTTTTGGGTTGGATTTTTAGTCTTGTCTTGTCTTGCTGCACACAGAACACATTATTGTATCACTCAGGGCCTCTAACCTTAAGGGCTACCTTGCAAATAAATGTATGTAGGCTTGAGGACAGCCATGGTTTATTTCTTTAATTTATTTAAAATATTTGTCTCCAAAAGGATCCATGGGGACTATGTGATGCAATGACTGGTCACAGACATTGGTGTGTTCATGAATTTAATTTGCATTTTGTGGTGGGCATTTGGATTTGGTTTTGTTTCAGCAGGAACAGTTTCAAGGCAGCCACGATGGCTCTGGAGGGTAGGTGATTCTGCATGTTGGAATTTAGAACACATAAAACCAGACCTTAAAAAGGTGAGCAGATACTGTAGCAAATCAGGAAGAGAACTAGAAGTTACTTTATGTGCTGTCTCCCAGCTTTTTTTATTATTGCAGTTATAAAGTGACACAATTTTAATGACTCTTGTTGACCAAGTTCCTTGAGTGAACTTTTACTAGTCAATTCTAAACACTTCTGGATGAAACCCATCATCCTTGTTGCATTTCAGTTGAGAAAGTGACCCGGTTTTAACACTTTAGTGTCCCCCTGGATGAACATCTCCAGAAATTTTCACAATGGAGAGAAGTGAAAAGTGGTGTGCCCCAGGGCTCTGTCCTGGGACCGGTGCTTTTCAATCTGTTCATAAATGACCTGGAGACAGGGATAAACAGTGAGGTGGCCAAGTTTGCCGATGACACAAAACTTTTCCGTGTGGTAAAAACCAGAGAAGATTGTGAAGAGCTCCAGAAGGATCTCTCCAAACTGGGGGAATGGGCTGAGAAATGGCAAATGCGTTTTAATGTAACCAAATGTAAAGTAATGCATATTGGGGCAAAAAATCCAAACTTCATCTATCAACTCATGGGCTCTGAGTTATCCGTGACGGATCAGGAAAGAGATCTTGGTGTGTTGGGTGGACAGCTCCATGAAGGTGTCTCCCCAATGTGTGGCAGCGGTGAAGAAGGCCAATTCCATGCTAGGGATTATCAAAAAGGGGATTGAAAATAAAACAGCCAACATTATAATGCCATTATACAAAACAATAGTAAGGCCCCACCTGGAGTATTGTGTACAATTCTGGTCACCGCATCTCAAGAAAGACATAGTGGAACTGGAAAAGGTGCAGAAGAGAGCGACTAAAATGATTACTGGGCTGGGGCACCTCCCTTATGAAGAAAGGCTAAAACATTTGGGCCTCTTTAGTCTGGAAAAAAGGCGATTGAGGGGGGATATGATTGAGACATACAAAATAATGCAGGGTATGAGTAAAGTGGATAGAGGGAAGCTCTTCTCCCTCTCCCAAAATACCAGAACTAGGGGACATACACTCAAATTGAGGACTGGGAGAGTAAGAACAGACAAAAGAAAATATTTTTTCACCCAGCGCGTTGTAAGTCTATGGAACTCCCTGCCACACAATGTGGTGATGGCATCTGACCTGGATGCCTTCAAAAGGGGATTGGACAGATTCCTGGAGGAAAAGTCCATCACAGGTTACAAACCATGATGGAGATGTGTAACCTCCAGGGTTTAAACCAGGGTACTTCAAGGGCCAGATGCAGGAGAGTGGTATCAGGAGACAGATATCTAGTCTCATGCTCTCCCAAACACATCTGGTGGGGCCGCTGTGAGATACAGGAAGCTGGACTAGATGGGCCTTTGGCCTGATCCAGCATGGCTCTTCTTATGTTCTTATGTTCTTATGTTCTAAGAGAGATGGGAACTTCAAACCTGTTGATTTCCCCCTGGACCTCTTAATGGCTTTTGATACCCATGACCAGTGGTTCCCAAACTTGTTAGACTCACAGCTCCCTTGACTTCCTGGCCGCTGGCTACAGCTCCCCAGTTTGGACTGCCCTATTCACAGGATCAGCATTCATGGGTTTCACTTTTCTTCCTGAAAAAACTAAAAAAAACACACACCCCAAAAACCCAAAATACATGGATACACCTACTCAAGATGTATTACCAGGATTGGCCCTTAAAAAAACCCAGTTATTATTGTATACCAGTGGCTTAATGGAAACACCCTGGTGCCCTGACGTCTCCAAGGGAAGCAGCTTCTAGAAAAATGGAAAAGCTGCATCATCATCATCATCATCATCATCATCATCATCATCATCATCATCATCATCATCATCATCATCATCATCATCATCATCATCACCATCACCATCAAGGGTTGGGGAGGGCACAAAAGGCTCCTTTCCAGTTCTGGGCCAGGGTTCCCTCTCTGCGCCATGCACAGACACCAGAGTAACTGCAAGTGTAAGTGGCACCCCTGGGTGAATTTCCCAGCACCCTATTGTGCCACGACGCACAGCTTGGGAGACACTGCCCTTGACCCTGGTATGGTTTGGGAAACCCTGCCTGAACTGGGTGTGGGCAGGTCTGCCCTCTGGTGGCTCCTCTGATCTCTGGACGGCCAATTCTGGACAGTTGTGCTGTCCGATCTCAGCTCAGAGCTCCAAAGCAATGCTTCGAAATATTTCTGTATTCTTAATTTATCCCCTGTGCTCTTCCGTATCTGCATAAAACTGCTGAGTCTGGTCCATCCGGGATTTAGAGTTTTGAATCTCTGCTAGCATGTTGGTGGCAAACAAGTCTTGTTTCTCCCTCCTGACCTTCACTTTGCGGCTGCCTTACTGGGCTGGGTTTAAACATCTGTAAGTGTTGATTTTGCTCTGGAAGTGGTGAGATGTTGCCAGACTATTGCAGCAGACCAGTTGAAGGCTCACAAGCTAACCTTCCATCCATTTCCCACACTCGGGATTCTGTTAGTAGTCTTTCTACTGCACAGATGAGTAGTGGCCAGCTGATTCTGGCAGGGGTGATACCCTAAAGCAGGAGTGGACAACTTCTGGCTCCCAGGGGCCACGTGGACTGGCAAGATTTGGAAAAATGTAGTAGTAGTATTAGTAGTAGTAGTAGTAATAGTAGTAGTAGTAGCAGCAGCAGCAGCACCAGCAGCAGCACCAGTAGTTGTTGAGGAGGAGGAGGAGGAGAAATGACCACCAGTAGTGGTAGTTTAGAAGTATATCAAGTTTACTTAAATGATTATTGCTTCTAGGAAGGTCTCTGTCTCTGTCTCTCTTTGATCTCCAAGGTGGCTTACAGAATGAGGAATAATATGCTGTCTGTCTGTCTGTCTGTCTGTCTGTCTGTCTGTCTGTCTGTCTCTCTCTCTCTCTCTCTCTCTCTCTCTCTCTCTCTCTTGGGGGGAGGGGGGAAAGGGAGGCATTTGTGTGCAGGGAGACCTGATGGGCCAGAATCAATCAATCTTCAGGGCTATGCAGTGCCCACTTGCCGTATGGTTCAGGCCTTTTGTGTTGAGATTCTTGTCGATCCATCTTTGTCACAAGAGGAAGAAATGAGGGTTGTGACTTGGACTGGTGTTTCTTACATTGGGCTGATCTGCCATCCCTGATGCTCCCCGGTTAGAGGGACCGTGGCTTCAATAAACTCCCATTCAGATGGGTGGAGTGTTTTTTAAGTGGTGTGGCTTGAAAAGCAGTCTGAATATAGCAGCTGGTCGAGAATGTGGCTGCAGGAATACTAAATGGGGACCAGTCTTTATGAATGTATTAATCCAGCAGTTTTGTCTGTTCCACTAGATTCCCGTCTGTTTCCAAGTGCAGTTCAGAGGCCTGTTGTTTTACCTTTAAAGCGCTTCACAGCTTGATTCCTCAGTAGCTGAATGATCTCCTCTTCCCGTACTCCCACCCAAGTGTTAAGGTCATTGTAAGAATAGCTATGCTCAGTCGGACCGCAGTCCTACCTAATCTAGCTTTTCTGTTCCCATTGTGGTCTGGTAGATGCTTGTGGGGAGCCAGCAATGCATTAGCAGTTCACTGCTGGCATATCAGCAGTTGGTATCCGCAGATATGCCGGCTTTGATACTCAAAGGTAACACATAGTTTTGAGAATCAGTGTAGTTTTTTGTTGACTTGTACTTGGCAGAACTAGTTCATGTTTACAGGCCTCTGCTCAGCACTGGTTAGGCATCATCTAGAGCAGGGGTCCTCAACGTTTTCAAACAGCGGGCCGGTTCACCACCACCCAGACACCACTGGGGGCCAGATCCCAGTCCAAAAGCAGCTGCGGAGGCTTGCTTGCTCACAAAATGGGGTAGGTGGGGGGTTGCAATTGATCCCAGGGGCCGGATTCAGGACCTTGGGGGGCCGCATCCGGCCCTGGGGCCTTAGGTTGAGGACCCCTGATCTAGAGTATTGCGACCTGTTCTAGACATTGCACTTGAAGAAGGATGCTAACAAAGTGGAACATATGAACCTACCTGGCAATTAGGATCTAGCCAGAAGGCCCTCCTGGAAGAGCCATCCCTCAAGGAGGTGAAAGGGATGGCTTGTAGGAACAGAGCCTTTTCGGCAGTTCCCCCCCCCCCCCCGATTATGGAATGCCCTCCCAAGCGAGACCCGCCTGGCACCAACTTTGATGTCATTCCGGCGCCAGGTAAAAACATTCCTGTTCAAGAAGTCTTTTTAACTGATTATTGTGGGTCCTGATGGCGATTTTAGTGCAGTGTTTTAATATATTGTATTTATCGTATTTAAATGTTTTATTGTTTTAATTTTATTGCAATTTGATGTTTTAATTGTATAAATTGTTAACTTTTATTGTGAGCCGCCCAGAGACCTTTGGGTAGTGGGCGGCATACAAGCTATATAAATAAATAAATAAATAAATAAAATAAATAAACAAGTTCAGAGGAAGACGACAAGGATGATCAAGGGACTGGAAACCAAGCCCTATAGGAAAGACTGAAATACCTGGGCATATTTTGCCTTGAGAAAAGAAGACTATGGGAAGATAGGATTGCACTTTTCAAAAGATTTAGTCCTACAGAGGAGGGAGAGGCTCTGTGTTCAGTCATCCCAGGAGGTAGGAAACCTAATAATGGGTTCAAACTGGAGGAAGTAGGATTTCAGCTGACTATCAGGAAGAGCATCTTAAATGTTAGAGGAGTACAACAGTGCAGCCAAATCACTCAGGAGGTGGTGATCACTTCGACACTGGAAGCTTTTGAGAGAAAATTGAACAACCCTCTTTCAGATCTACTTTGATAAGGATTCGTGAAATAAGCAAGGAGTTGGACTCAATGACTTTATAGCCCCCCCCCTCTCTCATTATTTAAAATATGACAAAGATTCCTTTTTCCAAATATGAACTAAATGTACCGGATCAGTAAAAACAGTCTGCGTGTAGGACTAAATGTCAAATTTGCAATTTATAGATGCTGACACTGTAAATGCTCCCCCCCCCATTTCACCTTCTCCAGAGGTCTAAGTGAGGGAAACACAGTAACTAGGCTAGTGGGATGATGCTGTTTTATTGACAAGGAGTGGAGGTTCAGATGTAAGAAGCCTGTCGATTTTTTTCTTCACCCAGCGTGTTGTTAGTCTGTGGAACTCCCTGCCACAGAATGTGGTGATGGCATCTGGCTTGGATGCCTTCAAAAGGGGATTGGACAGATTCCTGGAGGAAAAGTCCATCCCAGGTGACAAACCATGATGGAGATGAGTCATCTCCAGGCTTAAAACCAGGGTACTTCAAGGGTCAGATGCAGGGGAGTGGTATCAGGAGACAGGGATCTATTCTCATGCGCTCCCAGACACATCTAGTGGGGCCACTGTGAGATACAGGAAGCTGGACTAGATGGACCTTTGGCCTGATCCAGCAGGGCTCTTCTTATGTTTTTATGTTCTTATGATCTTTCTCATTCAATATGGTTGCTGGGCAGTATTTTTGTTTTGATCCTTGTGGCCTTCTTCGAGTTGTTTATTGCTGGAATATTTTGGTTTTGTAGCCTTTTAAAGTGGTTTGTTTTGATTGTTTAGTAGTTGAATTATTGTTTGCTTCTTAATTTTTGTTCTATTGTTATCTGTGTTTTAAATGAGTTTGTTTTCTGCTTTGCTCAGGTAACTGCGGTAACTGGGTGACTGATTAAGTGAGAGACTGATTAAAGTTCTTCATTAAGTCTCCTAAAGAAAAATTATTATTGCACCTTCATTGTTATAAGAGACTTTATGAATAATGAGGAGACATCACTGCCCAAGGGGCTTAAAATCTGTAAATAAATAAATGGAACAACAGAGGACAGAAACAGAAAAATAGGAGGAGCCATATAGGGAAGGGCCATATGTTTATTTCAGTTACCGTAAGTCTCAAGATAATATATGTTCTTGTAGTGTGGTATCTGTTTAATCATTTTTAGTACAATGGTGTGTGTGTTGTGTCATTACAGTCGTGATCGACCCTTCGTGACTCCACGTCCATGGAGTTTTCTTGGCAGGAATAGTGGAGTTGGCTTGCCAGTTCCTACTCCAGGCACCTAGAGCACCTGGTATTCCCTTTGGGGGTTGCCCATCCAAGTACTATCCCGGGCTGACCCTGCTTAGCTTATGTTCTTGATTTCTAATAAAGAAGTTTCAGCTTCTCATTAATTGTTGTCACATTGGCCTCAAGCCTTCGGCATCTTCCAAAACATTCCCATTCTTTATTCCCACAGCCATGAGGCCATGAAGCTTTCTTTTTGGGGCCAAAACCTCTGGTTCTTTGGATTCAACACACACACACACACACACACACACACACACACACACACACACACACACACACACACACACACACACACACACACACACACACACACCAAGTTTGCAGAAGAGGTTTGGAGCGATTTGTTTAGATTACAACTCAAGTTGTACATCTTGTCACCTCTTGAACTTCTGGGTAGCTCCATGGTTTTGGTCTGTGGCTGTGAAGCCAGGGGTTGGGAGTTCAATTCTCCACTCGAGGATCCATAAGGTCCCTTCCAGATCTGCATGTCTTAAGATTATTAGTATGATTAAATAGTATTGCCCTCTGGTTTCCTAGTACTTGAAGGACTAGGTGTTTGGGCATGCAGGCAACATCTCAAGAATAGCTGCTCCTCCAGATGTGTCTCGGCCTCTGAGGCTGCACCTGTGGGCATTTTTCAACTTTGCCTGAACCTCCAGGCTCTATGCTGCAAAGACTGGAAATGAGAGTTCATCCCAGCTTCACAGCACCGCACTGACAACACCATGGCTTGTATATTATGGGTCAGAGTTTAATGTCCTTGGCAGCTTCACAGAATTGAACTGTCAGTTTAACCTAAAACGTAATGTTCTGCCATCAGCCCTCCAACCTCCCTCTCTATAGATTGCAGTAAATTTGAAGGAGGTGTTTTGATGAAAGAGCTCTCTGCCAGGTAGGCAGAGACTAAGAGGTTTCTCATTGACAATTACACTATCTCAGACCTCAGGTTTGATTGACGGAAGGGCCTGGGAACTGGGCTGTAGTCTTTTCAACTTCAGATCGCGTTGCAGAGGAAGAGTTTGGTCAATGATGTTGGGGGGTCAGCAAGCCTTTCTTATGCTTCTGTGGACGCAGTGACTTACTTTGCATTCAGGGGCATTGGCAAGTCCATGGGTCTGGGTCCAAGTCTTTGGTACCAAACCCAAGTCCTTGTTAAAAACCAGGAAAAAAGGGAGGGATGGGTGGGTTCCGAGTCATGAGTTGAGTCCAAGTCATTGAAAAAAATGTATTTATTTTATTTATTTATTTATTGGATTTTTATACCGCCCATCTGGCAGTGAGGTCACTCTGGGCGGTTTACTATAATTAACAAATTCAAACAATTCATACAATAAAACCATAAAATAGTAACACAATAAAATAAAAATAAAAATAAGATTAATATTAAAGCGACACAAAACAATGCATTATTATTGGCAGGCCAATCAGTTAAAAAATCAAGATTTAATGGGTGAACACTGAAATTCCGTTATATTTGAGGGATGCCTGCTTAAATAACCAAGTTTTAATAGTTTTTTAAAGGTAGCCAAAGGGGGCCAGGCAAATGTCTGGTGGAAGGTAATTCCACAGGCAAGGGGCAATGGCAGAAAAGGCCCTATTTCTTGATTTTTCCTTTCAGGCCTCTCGTGGTGTTAGTACCCTCAAACGCCTAGCCTGGGAGGATCAGGTATTATGGGCGGTTTTCAGTGGGAGAAGGCGCTCTTGACTTGTACCTGGGTCAAGTCACCAGTGCAAATGTAAGTCTGACTTGACAGCGAGTCATAAGAAGAGCCCTGCTGGATCAGGGTAAAGGCCCATCTAGTCCAGCTTCCTGTATCTCACAGTGGCCCCACCAGATGCGTCTGGGGCCTTTGCAGTTTAAATCCCCATCCTTGCTTTTATTTGGTTTCACCGCTCTTCTACTCTTCCAATGCCTTGTGGCACAGTCGTTAAACTGGTGTACTGCAACTAGAACTGTGCTCACAACCTGGGGTTCAGTTCCAGGCAGTAGATTCAAGGTTCGCCCAGCCTTCCATCCTTCTGAGGTTGGTAAAATGAGTGCCCACCTCGTGGGGGGAGGGGAATGTGTAGCCTGCATAATTTAATTGTAAATGTGTCGTCTGCATAATTAAATTGTAAATTGTGAGGTCTGAAATAGTAGGTGTGAATTTCTACTTGCAAAAGTCCACATCTAAATTCAATTTAGTATGATGCAACCATTTCAAACTCAATGTTCTAGATTTCTCTTAGTAATAGCTGTGTACTAGCACACCCTTAAACATGGTGGCCTACTCATTTTCAATTATTTATTTCTGTCTTGCGCATGTGCATAAATGCAAGCTGTTTAGGCTATATTTTGCAAACATGGATGGGGGTCCCCATAAGCGGAATCAAATTGATGGCACATAATTATTATGAGCTGGACTATGAAGAAGGCTGATTGCCGCAGAATCAATGCTTTTGAGCTGTGGTGCTGGAGGAGAGTCTTGAGAGTCCCCTGGACTGCAAGGAGATCAAACCTATCCATCCTGAAAGAAATCAACCCCGAATGTTCACTGGAAGGACAGATTTTGAAGCTGAGGCTCCAGTACTTTGGCCACCTCCTGAGAAGAGAGGACTCCTTGGAAAAGTCCCTGATGTTGGGAAAGACTGAAGGCAAAAGGAAAAGAGGATGACAGAGAATGAGATGGTTGGACGGTGTCATTGATGCAACCAACATGGATTTGACCAAACTCAGGAGGCAGTGGAAGATAGGAAAGCCTGGCGAGCTCTGGTACATGGGGTCACGAAGAGTCGGACACGACTGAACGGCTGAACAACAACAACAACAATTATTATGTACCCAAGTAGGGACTTAAGTTTAAGTAGTGATTGACTGACTGTAGTTTTAACCATCATGATAACAGAAATGCAAGGCCAGAAGGCTGACTGCTGATGGGAGGGGCAACCCCTCTCCATTTCAGCCATCAGACGTTATTGTTCAGACTTTAATATCAAGATGCCATCTTGAACTGTATCATCCTTTTAGTTGGCACTGAATGATGCTTTGGTGCTCCTGCCGCTGAAGCCCAAGCACTGTAATCCGTGGCAACGTGGACAAATCTTCCCATGCATTTAATAATTACCAAGATATGTTTTCCAACTATGGCTGCATGTTAACAGAGCCTTTGCAGCCGATGACACTTTGCTTTGTTAAAAATACATTACGCTCATCATTCAGTCCTAGTGCTATGCTCAATGACAACACTGAAGTGTCACTTAAGAAAATAAAATAAAAACTCCGAGCTGTTTTCCACATTGGATAATAAACATTAATCTTGCATTTGTTGACAGAAAAGATTGTTTTAGAAGAGACACATCATACATTATAGTTAAGTGTGGCCATTAAAGTTTCAGGCCAGCTCTTTTTGGTGTCACAATTTGTGTTGAGCAGTAAAGCATCCCTGGGAATAGAGGCTCTTTGGCTTTGAAGGATGGTGTCCTTCCTGTTGGGCTGAATGAATAGCACTGTAAAACCGCTTTATGGGTGACTTACAAGGGAAGGGAAGCCCGAAGCTTACTCACTCTCAGCCCTTCTTTGTATTGCTCTCATGCTTCAAGCTCAACACCAAAGAGGAAATGACAGGATATCGCAGGGCGGGTGAAGTCGAAATGAATGGCATTCAGAGGTGAAATACAGTTTGTTGGCCTCGGAAAGGGTGTCTTATAGTTACAGTGTCCTGCATGAAATTTTGGTTTGGTCTTTTGGCTTTGTTGCAGTTGTAAGACTATGCTAGGCAACCTGTTAGATCCTGTTCACAGGTCAATCTCCTGTTACTCAAGCCAAACCTGGTTTAGCGTTCTTAACTGCAGCTTACTCAACAAGCAACAAGTGGGACAGACATGGTATGTTGATGAAGACAATGAACTATGTGTAGTCCAGGATTCAGCTCTTGCCTTAGACAATAACTCATGACATATTTGTTTTGA
This sequence comes from Phrynocephalus guinanensis, assembly GCA_037367245.1. NCBI lineage: Eukaryota > Metazoa > Chordata > Lepidosauria > Squamata > Agamidae > Phrynocephalus > Phrynocephalus guinanensis. The sequence continues at coordinate 104,522,261 of CM074740.1, read as the reverse complement.
CATATAAAGCCCTAAATGGCTTAGGACCTAGATACCTGAAGGACCGCCTCCTTCCATACGAATCTACCCGGCAATTAAGATCAAGCCGGGGGGGGGGGGCTTTTGAAAGAGCCATCCCTCAAGGAGGTGAGAGGGATGGCTTGTAGACATAGGGCCTTCTCGGCAGCTGCCCCCAAGCTATGGAATGCCCTCCCGATTGAGATCCACCTGGCGCCAACATTGATGACATTTCGGCGCCAGGTAAAAACCTTCCTATTCCAAAAGTTTTTTAATTGATACAATATAGACTGTGGGTCCTCTGATGACAATTTTAGTGTAACGATTTTAGTGTAAGGTTTTTATTATTGCTTTGATTATTTATTGATATTCTATTTTAACTGTTTTAATTCTTTTGATTGTAAGCCGCCAAGAGACCTTTGGGTAGTGGGCGGCATATAAGTTGTTTAAACAAAGAAACAAGCAAACAAACAAACAAACAAACAAATAAATAAACTTGACCTGTTTTATGGTGGTTTTGAGGACAAGTGACATGATTTGGATTCCAGCATTGAGCAGGGAGTTTGATTTGATGGCTTTTTAGCCCCCTTCCAACTCAATTATTCAGTTATATTGAGACATGTGCAACATGTTATGAATATTCCCAGAGCATCGCCTACAATACTAAATGCTATCAGAGAATAGAACAGAATCAGTAAGGAGCCCTCTCTCTGTCGTGCTTCTTCAAGTGTTTCAAAGCTCATTCCACAGTGAAAGACGGAACTGCCGAAGCATTCACAGATTAGATGAAGTCCAACAACATGTAGGATTAATAAAGTGTAAAATGTCTTTATCTGTTTGTATCAAGATTGCAACAATATGTGTACTAATTTGTGAAGGATAATCAGAACTTTGAAAGATGTTGATTAGCTTTTATTATGCAGACGCAACATTATGTAGACGCTACATTTCTTTTTTAGTTTGTCTCTCTCAGAATCCATTGTTGGAAAGGATATGACTCCTCTCTTGTTTTACGGATTGCATTAGAAGCTGACAGTTGCCGAATTTTGTTCATAAGACAGCATGAGCAGGAGGGAAAAGCAGGGTGCAGCCAAACCCTGGATTTGTTTCATGCTGCAATGAAGGTGCTTTGTTGTTGTTCAGTCGTTTAGTTGTGTTCGACTCTTCGTAACCCCATGGACCAGAGCACACCAGGCCTTCCTGTCTTCCACTGCCTCCTGGAGTTTGGTCAAACCCATGTTGGTTGCATCAACGACACCATCCAAACATCTCATTCTCTGCCGTCCCCTTTTCTTTTTGCCTTCAATCTTTTCCAACATCGGACTTTTCCAAGGAGTCCTCTCTCCTCATCAGGTGGCCAAAGTACTGGAGCCTCAGCTTCAAAATCTGTCCTTCCAGTGAACATTCGCGGTTGATTTCTTCCAGGATGGATAGGTTTGATCTCCTTGCAATCCAGGGGATTCTCAAGACTCTTCTCCAGCACCATAGCTCAAAAGCATCAATTCTGCGGCGATCAGCCTTCTTTATAGTCCAGCTTTCACTTCCATACATCACTACTGGAAAACCATAGCTTTGACTATCCTGACCTTAGTTGGCAAAGTGATGTCTCTGCTCTTTAGGATGCTGCCTAGGTTTGTCATTGCTTTCTTCCCAAGAAGCAGGCGTGTTTTAATTTAATTGCTGTAGTCATCATCTGCAGTGGTCAAGGAGCCCAAGAAAATAAACCTTGCCAATTAAACCCCATGAACAGAAATGAAGGTTCTAAAACAGCAACAACTTTCCAAACTTACAGTATCTATGTGGGATTGAATTTTTGGGGTGGAGTAGTGAGGAATTGAAAGGAGGCCTTCACAGGCCTTCAGGTTTGTCCTCTGGGACTCTTCCCAGCTGTTTTTATCTGGCCATTTTGTTCAGAGCTCTCTCAGCTGTCGGGGGTGGGTGGGAGCAGGGGGACCAATTTAAAAACAGTCAGAGAGAGGGGTGGTGACAGAAAAGAACTGACAGGTAGAGGCATCACTCAGCTTACATGGTCTTTCTGACAAATGCCTTCACATTGGAATATGAATTCTTTCCTAATTGTAAGTCAAACTCCCAAGAAATAACTGCATTGCCATTATTACAGTGGCATAACCTGCAGCAGCGAACTGCTGCTAATTAATGAGTTGCTGGCTATAGAAGACTGAACAGCTGCTAATTAATTAACAAGTTGCTGATTGCAGAATTAACCGTGTTAGCAACAGAGATTAAAATAAAATGAAATAACAGTTAACAATAGGAAAAATTAAAGAACAAATAAAAAAGACAAAGGCATGACAGCACCTTAAACACTAACTTTTATAGTTCTTAATGTGAGTTTTCATGGACGAGTCTACTTCCTCAGTTGTTGATTGCATCTCTTCTTGTGCCCCAGTCACATTAGTGGTTGTGTGACACACAAGATGCAAGTGGTGGCATGTTGAGCTGGGGGCCGTCTGGTTGCATTTATGCCTGTCTAATTAGCCAGTAAGATTCTGGCTATTGTCAACATAGTGACTAAAGGCAACTAATATCCTTGCAGAGACTGGGTACAGTAACCCCCCGCCGATTGCAGGGGTTAGGGACCCACCCCACCCGTGATGCATGAAAATCCGTGATATGCAGAAGTGGGTGGGTGGGGCCTGGGGGCGGGGTGCGATCACGCACCTGTCCGAGAAGTCTTGGGGTGGCGTGCGCAGTCGGTGTTGCGGGATCTGACCTCCCCCCGCCGCACGGCCGCACGGCCCCAAGGCTTCTCGGTGGAGCGCGGGGGCAGCTCGGAGCAACCCAATCACACCCCCCCCACATGGCCCTGAGGCTTCTCGGATGAGCACGGGGGCGGCACGGAGCAACCCAATCCCCCCCCCCGCGGCCCCGAGGTGCAGGTACTGCAATCCTGCGATATAGTGGGACCGCAGTATCTGAACCACAAAATGGCGGGGGGGGGGGGGACTGTACAAGTATTAGTAATAGCTCAAGGATTTTTGTCTTGTATTTTACAAGTAAAATCGCTTACCACCACTATTAGAATGTTGAAATGTTTCTCTTTCTCTCTCTCCCCCCCCCCCCCCCCCCCCACCGCTGCCTCCACTTCGCTGCCTCCACTTTTTAAATGGCTCACTGAGAATCTCTGGGAATGTTTTGAGCTCTGACTGCTAGTATAGTAAAAGAACATTCTGTGTTGCACCTACTACAAGATCAAAATACAGTGGTACTTTATATGAAGGAATTAATTCGTTCCAAATGAAATTATGTTAAGCAAATTTTCCTTTGTACAAATTTCCCATCAGAATGCATTGAAAACGGAGTAATCCCTAATTGCGACCATTTTCATGTTGTACGGATCCGCCCCATAGACGATTCTGTTAAGCAGTTTTCCCCTGTCTCTGGAATTTTTTATTTTTTGTATAGATTTTATGTTATTCGAGGGTCCACTGTAGATAGATCAGGGGCGTCTGATTTTGTCTTAGTCATGCCTGGCTTGTCTTTCCAAGTAGATGTGAGCAATTCTGAGATGAGCCAAAGGCTACATGTGAGGAAGTAGATCCCTTATCATTGCCTTCCACTTTGTTCTGCTGTGCATTTGGCTCACTTCTGTCATCAAAGCTGATCTGAGGGGAAGATGAGTTTGCACCACAGATTGTGGGAGGTAAGGTGGGAGAAGAACTAGCCATTGTCCCATATTTGAAATAAACAGTCATGGCAGTTGCTGTTACATTTAGCTTGACCTTGAAATGGAAGGACCCCAAGTTGCTAATCATACTTCTTCCAGCCATCACAATTGGTGATCTTTTCTGCAGCTGAGCAAGTGTCTAAAGGAATTAAAGCTTGCCAGTTCCCTGAGCAGCTCAAATGTAGAGGTAGCATTGTGGGAGAGGTGTGTATCCTTTCAAGCAAGGACTGGACAAACTGTGAATCCTCCAGATATTTTGGTCTTCAACTGCCAAGTATCCTTCCGCATGAGCTGTGCTGACTACGTCTGATGGTAGTTGTAGGCCAGCCATATCAGGAGGGTGACAAGCTATCTATCCATTGTAATCAAGCAGCTTCATTGCTGTGTTCTGTTGGTTCGTCTTCAGAACTTCTGAGGTTTGTTGTCTTCTTACAACCTCATCCCAGCCATTTGCTGCATAGAAGGGATGTCGCCTCATGTTAAGGAAAGGGTCAGTTGTAGAATTTGCAAGATGACCATGGAGGGTATGGTTACTGGCTTTGGCTCAAAGGGAACATGTCAAGCAGGTTTCATTAGGGTCTTGTGTCCTTAGGAGATGGAGGGGAGGGAGGGAGAGAGACCAATGGCAGAAGGGCCCATGGGGGCTTGCAGGCTGGAGGACATCGATTTCACATCTCGATGCAAAATTGCCGGGCCCTTCTCTTGAAACAGGTGTGTTGCTGGAGTTCTTCACCTTGGGGAGTGTCCCAAGATTTATTTATTTATTTATTTATTTATTTATTTAGAGTATTTTTACCCCACCTTTCTCCTTGGAAAAAGGATCCAAGGCGGCTTACAGAATGAGGGATAATATACAGTCCAGTACAATTAAGACATGTTCTAGTACTGAGAACAGGGAGTTGAGGGAACATCTTACAGCAGGCATGTCCAAAGTCAGGCCGGGGGGGGGGGGCAAATGTGGCCCGTTTTCAAATTCAAAGCGGCCCACGGCTTCTTCTCCCTACCGGCTCAGCCTGTCACAGATCCCCGCCAGCTGGCCCCTCCCCATACTGGATGGAGGCGCTAGCTTGCAGTTTTATGGTTTGCCTACCCTCCCTGCCTCTGTCCATTCCCCCAGCTACCTGCCCAGCCTACCCACCCCCAGTTCCATTGCTGTAGCATCCTACCCACCTCCTTGCATGTTATAGAGACTTGTCCAAAGTCTGGCCCAGGGGTCAAATGCGGCTGAATGGTCGGCCCCCACACATTTTCAAATCACCAAATCTGGCCCTCCTTGCAAAAAGTTTGCACACCCCTGTCTTACAGCATTAATAGACAACATTACATTAAAGCTACAACAGAACGCGAGCAGTTAAAGGGATAGATGAGGATATTATTCAGGGGGTGTTATCTCTGTGCATTTTCCCGACTCTCTCTGTCATCAGTAGCCTTGCAAACTGAAATCTCAAGCATCGGTCTCATCCGCATATAGACCCTCATTTTCTGTGCTGTCATCCTGAGTGATATTTTAATTTTTCTGCCCCTTAGAAAACTTCACTCTCTTATCCAGTAGATAAATGAGCCAGCCCTCAGGAAATGCTGCCGCCGGAGTGTTTCCGTTGGCCAGCACAATAAATGCAGAAGCTAATAAATGTCCTCTCCCATCAGGAGGAGGCGTATAATGAGTAAATGATGAGAAAAGGAATTTGGGGAACAAATGATCAATCCAATCTGAGATGACAAACCATTTCTTAATAACTTGGTCTTGAGGAGCGGAGAGGTCTCTCCACCTGCCGTGGGAAACGGCCAAGGCAAAGCCCGGAGACCGGACCTCATGGCTCTGACAGTTGATGGATTTTGCAGGTCTGCATTCTAGGTTCATTGAGCAGTAAGCTGTGATTCAGAGGCAGGCTGCCTCGCGCAATAACATTTGCTGGTTCACCACTCCCGTAAAGATGTGGAGGACCGTGAGCGAAATCGCAGAGTAACCCTGGGCGAATTAGTAATGGTGAAACTGCCCTACACCTTCTCAGGGACTGAAATATTTGTCCGCATCTAAGGAACACACATTTTGCATTTTGTTATACTGTATACTGTTTTGCGGTTGTGCACAGAGAGAGGCATTTAACTTTAAGCCAGGAACTTGGGATATACGAGCAGAAAACTGACTTCTCCAGTCACTTGGTAGAAGGAAGAGGGGGACAAAGACCTACTTTCCACTTGTGCTAATTATCCGCTGCTAGAGGTTTGTTATTGGAAACTGCAGCCATTCTAGGTATGTTTAATTTGAAGTAGGCAGCCTTCCTCGAATCATAGGTGTAGACCTGAAAGTCCATAAACAGAAGCAGGATCTTGGCCATGCAGGAAGGGCGTTCTGCAGTTCTGGGAGGTAGTAGGTAAAAGATCGGCCGAAGGCTGATTGGTTGGTCCATAGGCACTAATTTGGAAGCGGATCAGAGTCAGGTAGCCAGATGTTAAAGAAGTGAGAGACAAGTAATTGACTTTTATTAGACTCAACAACTCACCCTAAAGAACAGGCATGGGTTCTAGTTACAGTACTGAAAAGGCAGTGTGCTTCTTCGCCGGCCATATGTTACCTGAAATACAGGGCAGTGCCCAGATTTGTTGTTGTGCCCTTCTCTCCTTTTTTTTGTCAGCTGCTTTGAATAACTGCCATGGTGACTTAGCTGTGTCAGAAGGAGTAAATAGCTAGGCTAGAATCCTGATACCCGGTTTGGTGAGCATGGGAGCATTTTCGGTGACTTGCACCTGGAAGTGCTCAGAGCTTGCTCGTGCCAACGTAGGTCTGATCGAAATCAGGAGGGGCCATCTCTGACTTGACCAACAGCAATTCAGAGTTCAACGAATACTGGCCCAAGTGCTCCAGTCAAAATACGAATGGGAGACGGAGTCTCAGGATGTATAAAAGGATGTATAAATCCTTAATTTAAGAGAGAATAAAGGTCTTTTCTACTCTTATACATCCTGAGACTCTGCCTCCCATTCGTATTTTGACTTCTGTGGATGTCCTAGTTCCTTTGCTTTGCTCCAAGTGCTCCAGTGCCATTCTGGCCCTGGGACTTGGCTGCTGGGTGTGAAGAGACCCACAGCACAGATGGGAGAGCCAGGCACCTTTTGCAAAACATTGCAGGGAAATTGATACCTGCCTGAAATTAGACCTCCCCTTTCAGTCAACACCGTAATAATTCACGCAGTGGCAGCTGTTGAATAGGGTGGCGTTCATCCTTTCACGAGTTGACATTTCCTTCCCACGGTGGACTTTTTCCATCTTTCCTTTCTTCTTGCAGCCAGCCTCCCATGCTCTTCCGGATTATGCCCTGGCTTTCCAAATTGGATTCCTTTCTATATAGTTTTCAGTGATAACTGTGGGTGAATATGCATGTGAGCATCCTTCTCTTGACCTGAAGAGGTCCAATCTGATAGAGATGGAAGGGCTGGATCCCTGTTTTAAGGTCAGATGATCAAAAGCAAAGCAAAGCAAAGTGTTCTGCTTATATACCGCCCCATACCACTTCAAGTAGTCTCTGGGCGGTTTACAATTTTAATTACAGTGTGCAGGCTACACATTGCCCCCCCCAGCAAGCTGGGTACTCATTTTACCGACCTCGGTAGGATGGAAGGCTGAGTGAACCTTGAGCCTGCTACCAGGGATTGAACCCAGGTCGTGAGCACAGTTTTACCTGCAGTACAGGCATCAACACTGTCTCCTTGTGATTTCTGGAGGAGGGAAGGGCGCCCCTTCCAGAACTGACAGGTCTCTGTCATCTCATACCCTACCCCACCTGTGTGCAAAAGAGAAACTGCTGGCCAAAGACACATAGCAGTTGATGGTGCATTCATGATAGGGCTTTCTTTGGAAGGAAAGTAAGCACAGCAAAAGGTTGAGTGTGGATCCAGTTTGGTTTTATCTTATTTTAGAATTGCAAACCCTATGGATCATCAAGTCCATCCCTTGTCAAGGAGGCCTAATGGGAATTAAACCTCAACCACTGAGCTATCCAACAGTTTGCAGAATGCGCCACCTCCTCTCCCCAAGGCGTAGTTAACAGCAATATATATGGTTTGGGTCTTCTCTGGGTTCTGTTCTGGGTCCAGTGCTGTTCAACATCTTTATTAATGACTTGGAGGAAGTAATAAAGAGTACACTGATTAAATTTGCAGATGACACCAAAGTGGGAGGGGTGGCGGCTAATTCCCTAGAGGGTAGGATAAAAATCCAAAATGATCTTGACAGATTAGAGTCCTGGGCCAAAGCAAATGGAACGAGTTTCAACAAAGAGAAATGTAGGCTCCTGCATGTAAGAGTGGGCGGAAAAAAAATGAATTGCATAGATATAGGATGGGAGACACCTGGCTAGAGAATAGTACCTGTGAAAAGGACCTGGGAGTCATGTTGGACCACAAATTGAACATGAGTCAGCATTGTGACATGGAGGCCAAGAAATCCAACATGATTCTTGGTTGCATCAACAGAAGCATAGTTTCTAGAGCAATGGAGGTGATAGCACTCTGTTCTGCTCTGGTCGGACCCCACCTGGAGTACTGTGTCCAGTTCTGTGCCCCTCAATTTTAAAAGGATGTTGACCACCTCGGGTCCAGAGGAGGGTGACCAGGGTGGTTGAAGGCCTGGAACATATGTCTTATGAGGAGCCCCTTAGGGATCTGGGTATGTTTAGCCTTACAAAAAGAAGGTTGAGTGGAGATATGATAGGCATGTTTAAATAGTTGAAAGTTTTCCATGGCTTCAGAGACTGGGACTTGGAGCAATCATTTCAAACTACAGGAAAAGAGATTCAATGTAAACATTAGGAAGAACTTCCTGCTGGTTATAGATGTTCAGCAGTGGAATATGATGTCATGGAGGGTGGTGGAGTCTCCTTATTTGGAGGTTTTTAAGCAGAATCTAGATGGTTATCTGTTGGGGATACTTTGATGGAGCTTCCTGCATGGTAGGAGTTTGGACTGCATGGCCCTTGAGGTCTTTTCCAACTCTTTGATTCTATGATTCTCAGGCCTAAGTTGTGTCAGCCTTAAATATTTACATGAAGACAGAGACATCTCGAGATGAACAGAAATATTGAGATATAAGACATTTATTCTTGATTGTAGTCATTTTAGGTCAGAGATGGGGATGCGTTTTCTGAACAAGTTCGTCTCTTTCCAAAGCAGTGGCTGAGTAAGGAGAAGGATTCTGCTACCTTTCCATTTATGGAGAGATCAGATATGGATATTTGGTTAGGTGGTGCCAATTGAAGGCTGCCAATTTCTCTGTTGGTGGTTTTTAAGCAGTTGCTGGATGGTCACCAGGTTGGGGGGTGCAATAGCAGCCAATTTCCACCATCAGCAGAGATGTGAACCAGATGATCTCTGGATATTTTTTTAAAAATGACTCTACGTTTCAGGACTGAGGGACCCCACTATTGTATATTCTCCGGAAGGAAAGATGTTACGTACATTGACAATGAGCGTCTCTTCCAGAATGGACCTGTAAAATAGTTTTGATATGGAGTTTGTGCTTTGAGGACACAGGAATGTAGATGAGGCGAGGCAGTGTTGGTGATGGAGTTAATACAGGACCTGAAATTATTGAAGAGAGGTGAAGACTGGAAGGTGGAGTGGCTGATTTGTATTTCCAATTCCAGCTTGGGTGAGTGCCACAGTATTATTTTTCTTGCCGTATTCCACTTATATGGAATTAAGCATCTCAGGCTCTTTTTATTTTCTTCTCTTTAATGTCGGCTTCAGATAAGATTATCTGCTCAGAAGGTATAAAGCGTCTCTTACTATTTTTATGGGGAGCTTTCTATACTTATAAGAGGGTTGCCAGTGTGGAGAGAAGGGAAATTTAATGAACCATCGGTTTTTGTAGGCTGGGCAGGGGTGATAATGCAGGTCTGATGGTGTGCTCGGCTGTGTTAAAAACGTGCCACAGGGAATCAAGTCATGTAGCATATGGAGCGTTCTAACTGAGAACCATTATACCTGAAAGCTCCAGCTTTTGAATATGCCTCTATTCAGATGCATATTTCCGTGCCAGATCTTTCAAAAGGCCTCGCCTTTGAAATATGGGAAGATAATCATGCTTTTTGAAATGAATAGTGACTCCCCTGCCACTTTTGAAATCTTGATTCACAACCTCTCCACCAAATAGCTGAAGTTAACCCTTTGTTCGTTTGCATATCTTATATTCCCATGGTATCACTTCTTCGTGCATGTCTAGGCACACAGGTGGCAGCAAAGCGATTCCCCAGATGGCACTCGCCTTCAGAGGCAAAGGTATACGGGGCTAATAAGGGCCTCCGTCCTCACCTGTTTTGTCATTGTGCTGTATTTCACCTTGACACATCCACCTGCTGTCAGAGGTCTTTCTGATGCTTTCTGATGCCGAAAAGCTGACTACACCCCCCTCTCTCTCATTTTCAAAAATATTTTTGTGGGGGGAGTCCTTTTCCAAAATATGATAGAGGCTGTTATAGAAAACATAGGTTATTTGGCCAGGAAGCATCTGGTTGTCTCTTATATTGGAGCCACTCTTGAGTAGATACAGATACAGTTGGATGTCATTCCCAATTCACTCCCTTTGTTTATTTGTGACTGCAGAGTTGTAAAGGTCACGGAATGGCCTGATGCAAACCAAGGTATCTCCACCTAATCTGGCTTTTTGGATTGTTGCAAAGCATGAGGCTTGTTGTAAAGCCCCAGAAGAACCAGTATATGTCTGCTGCAGGACGTTTGCCACATTTTGAGCATCTGATAAATGCATCCATCTCATATAGTCTAGCTTTTCTCTACAAACCTCACTTGGCTTTGTAGAATAGCTACCAGCCTGTTTGTTTCAATGGTACTGATGTGGTAACCATGAATGATAATGGTCGCAACTGTACTTGAATTGCATACATATTAATGGTTGGTTTGACACACGTTTCCCCCCCTATGAGTTTGTACTTTATGGAATTGTGCCATAAGAGAGATTTGCTAGGAAGCTAATGGAGTAAAGGTGGCAAATGCTTTTTGTTGATTTCCAGAACAGAAACCCAAATCCAGGCTGTACGAGTGGCCTCGCCGTACTGGTTTGATAAGGTTTTAGCCAGGGTGCGTTAAAATGATTTTATAAAGTTAAATTCATTTTAATAATCAGAATCCAAATCACGATTTAGATTTAAAAAAAAAACCTTTTAATTTATATAATCAAAAATCTGATTATTAAAATTTAAATTGTGATTTAAATCAATTTGATGTAAATCAAACCCACCCTGGTTTCAGTGGAACTCAGGTTCCTCTCTGTTCAGAACACCCTCTTGGTTGTTTCCCCTTCCCCGATCTTGAGGTTTTCCACACATACTTTGTGAATGTCTGCTTTACTAGTATAATCTTATCATTTGAAAAGATTGATAAAATCCCCAGCAATTGAATATCAAAGCCAGGCAAAAATGTAAATCCATTTATCCAGATTTAATCCAGGTAATTTTCTGTCCATCCTGCCATTTCTAGCATGCAGGAGTGTTGTAAAAGCTGTGCTGCTGATTGCTTTATTTTGCTTTATTTTGAAAGAACCAAACCCTAATTCTACTCTCTGCAATGCAAATTGTTAAAGGGTTCTGTATGTATTTATTTCCTTTGAATGCAAGCATAGCCACCATAATAGGCGACAGAAATAGATCTCCAGGATCCTCTTTTGTGGAAAGCTTCATGTTGTGGAGGTATTCCTCAACAAATTCAAATGCCCACATCTTGGACAGGTTCCTGTTGTGAGCAATAGGAAGAAAATTAAATGCCAAACATTGTTTTGGAGGAAGTTCCTCTGTGTGTGTGTGTGTGTGTGTGTGTGTGTGTGTGTGTGTGTGTGTGTGTGTGTGTGTGAGAGAGAGAGAGAGAGAGAGAGAGAGAGAGAGAGAGAGAGAGAGTGTTTATAATATTTTAACCTGCCTTTCTCTTTAAAAAGAACCTAAGGCACCTTGACCATTAAAAGAAAATACTTAAAGCTAAAAATAATGAGTATACATTATTTTTAAAGCTAAGAATAAATATACAAATACTAAAAAGGAACAAATAGATACTACTCGGAGGAATGGTAAACAAAAGCCATTTACTGTGAAATATTACTGTATTTGAAATAATTGCATATGGCATCTCCTGAATAATTGTGTCCTAGTAATTCATTCTTGGATACTCAAGAGTTCTTCAGCCACAGTTCTTATTCAGTGTCCATCTTTACAAGTGTAGTGTTCAATAAATTTATGGAATCTCCACTCCCAGGCTGTTGTGTACTTAAAAAAAAACCACTAACTTGTAGTATGCGAAATAGAAAACGGGAAGGCACAAACAGCTCGAGTGCCAAAGAGCTTCCTATGGTTTTATTTATGTGCCTTCTCTGTGACAGGCAAAGCCAAGGGAGTGCCATACAATACAATAAAATTGCATACAAGGACAGTTAGAATGTGTGTGTGTTGCGTCATTACAGTCGTGACCGACTCTTCGTGACCCCATGTCCATGGAGTTTTCTTGGCAGGAATACTGGAGTGCCTTGCCAGTTCCTACTCCAGGCACCTACAGCACCTGGTATTCCCTGGTGGTCGCCCATCCAAGTACTAGCCAGGTGTGACCCTGCTTAGCTTCCGAGATCAGGCGAGAAAGGATGTGGTTAGGGCATCTAGGCATCTGCCTAGATGCCCTAACCACACACACACACACACACACACACACACACACACACAGAGAGAGAGAGAGAGAGAGAGAATGTAAGAACCATCGAGGTATTACAAACCAAAATCCAGTTGCCTTCCAGGACTCTGTTTACAGTTAGAGACTGTACAGTAAGTTCAAAAAAGCCTGCAGATCCCTTTTACTCTTCTACTTCAAGCCGTTACATAAATTTGGGGAATTAAAGGGCTGCAATCCATGTACAAATCACTAGGGGTGTACAGCTGTCTGTGCAAAGAAACCTTACTGAAATAATGTTTGTTAGGAAGCAGAAGAGATGGCAGATAAGTCAGTGCCTAGTGCCGAAGCAGCAAAAAGGGATTCACACAAATATTCCCATGTCCCTGGCGTCCAGCTAAAAACATGCATGTACCTCCATGACTTAATCACATGTGAGCAGCCGTGTGCTGTTGCAAGAACAGCCATCTCCAAAGCTCTGTGCCTCTTCTTTTCTTGGCCTGACGTTCCTCTGTGTGAGTCAATGACAGGTCCACCTGGCTGAAATTCCCATCTAGTTGACGTCTTCCCACTCTGGTGTTCTGCTGTAAGAGCTGTCTGGCTCAAGGAGTTGTGATCTCTGTTTCACAGTTCACATGGCCACCTTCCTCTCTATTTTTAGCCTTCTTTCATTCTTTGTCTTCATTTTTCTGACACACACACACACACACACACACACACACACACACACACACACACACACACACACACACACACACACACACACACACACACACACACACACCATAAAACAAAGCCCTATAATCTTTGTGGCAACTTCCTATTCAGCATGAACCCCTTGCTCAGCTATCCAATTATCTCTCCTTCTCTTTGACCAAGTTTCCCTTCACCTTCAGTTGTTATTTTATACATTGCAGGACCGTGTACTGTAATTCATCCATCATCCTCTCTACTGTCTACAGATCTCCTCTCCTGCACAGTCTCTCTGTGAAGCTACTGTAATATTTCCATTCACATCATCTGAACACAGCAGACATTCCCTTGATACCCACTTAGTGGTAAATATGGATTGTGTGTAGACCCAAATGTAGGGCTATCTGCACGTCCACCTTGTGAGTACATGGGGCTTCCCTTGACACTTATTCGACAACTGCAGCGGGTCGATTCGACCGCATCACCCCCATTCCTGCCCGTTTGCACTGGCTACCTATTGCCTCCCGAATAAGGTTCAAGGTATTGGTTTTGATTTACAAAACCCTCCATGGCTTGAGACCAGAATATCTGACGGAGCGTATAGAGCGTATCATCCAAAGATCAACATCGGCTCGACCCACCAGAACATCACAGTGCCATGCCCTCCGGATTGCGCCCCCCCCCCCGGAAGGCACTTCTACCAGGAACCGCGCCTTCTCTGTGGCTGGTCCCACATTGTGGAACCGTCTCCTGAGATACATTAGGACTGCAGAGTCCCTCCCAGCATTTAAGAAGTTACTAAAACCCTGGCTCTATATGGCTGCATTTGGCAATCAAGGGGGTTGATTTATTCTTTCAGTAGGGATTTGAGTTTTCACGTCCGCCTGTTTTTCTTTCGCCATTTTGCTTTAGTATTATCATTCTCTTTGTTAATTTTTCTGTTAGTTTTTCTTTCTTTCTTTTAATTTTGGGTTCTGCTGTTGGTTGTTCATTATTTTTCCAAAGAAACAAAACACCACACGGTGCTCCCCAAAGACTACTGGTCAAGTTTTCTGAATGAAATTGGCAAAACTGAGATTTCTGCAGCATTGGGGAAGCTGCCAATGATTAACTGACCAGAGTAGCTTTTTTTGCTAGATGGTTGCGGTATATCAATAAAATAAAATAAAATAAAATAAATAACTCGTTGACTTGGCCGTGCTGCTAGGGTGGAAGCTTAAGAGATTGATCACTGTTGATTGTGTAGATCACTGACGGAAGCAGAAGGCGAAGGAGCCTCTTTGGATCTGGAGCCAAAACCTCTATGGAATAATGTCCATTGGATACATCATGGCCAAAAGTGAATTCATGTCAGAAAAAAAGCAACTGTAATTGTGCAGTCTTTTTTCAGGTACTGATTCTGTATGTACAGTGGTACCTTGTATAAAGGAATTAATTCGTTCCAAATGAAATTATGTTAAGCAAAATTTCCTTTATACAGATTCCCATAGGAATGCATTGAAAACAGAGTAATCCCATTTTTATGTTGTACGAATTCTCCCCATAGGTGATTATGTTAAGCAAATTTCCCCTATCTCCGGAATTTTTTATGTTGTACAGATTTTATGTTATACAAGCTGTTTGTCTTTGTTTGCCTCCTTTTTAGTACATGGGGGTGCTCATTTCCAGTTGTAGCAAACTGTGAAGCCATGTAGCCTTCACAAAAACCCAATACAAAAGTAGAGCAGGTGATACCTTTAGGCTACTAGAAAAATAATAAAAAAGTAGCCTCTAATATTTTGAGGGCAAAACACTCTTGCTCAGAGCTGTACCAAAAGCTTAAAAACACTCTTATTTCAGATGCAGCCTGAGAACATCTAAGCTCTGGGCCTCAACTAAGATACTGCCTGGCATTTTTTCCATGTTGCCAAGGATTTTACATCTAAGAAATAATTCCTGGTAACTCCATCTTTTGCCATGTTTTAAGCTTTTGGTACAGCTCTGAAGAAGAGAGTTTTGCTCTCAAAATATTAGTTGCAACTTTTTTATTATTTTTCTAGTAGCCTAAAGGTATCACCTGCTCTACTTTTGCACCAGATACAGTGGACCCTTGTATAACAAACGGTTTGTAAAACATAAAATCTGTACAACATAAAAAATTCCGGAGACAGGGGGAAATTGCTTAACCGAATTGCCTATGGGGCGAATCCGTACAACAGAAAAATTGAACATGAGTCAGCAGTGTGATGCGGCGGCCAGGAAAGCCAATTCGATTCTTGGTTGTATCAATAGAACCATAGTGTCTAGATCAAGGGAAGTGATAGTACCACTCTATTCTGCTCTTGTCAGACCCCACCTGGAGTACTGTGTCCAGTTCTGTGCGCCTCAATTTAAAAAGGATGTTGACAACCTCGAGCGGGTGCAGAGGAGGGCTACCAGGATGGTTGAGGGTCTGGAGGAAATGTCTTATGAGGAACGGCTTATGGAACTGGGAATGTTTAGCATCTCTAAAAGAAGACTGAGAGGGGATATGATAGCTATGTTTAAATATTTGAAAGGATGTCATATTGAAGAGGGAACAGGTTTGTTTTCCATGGCTTCAGAGACTAGGACTCGGGGCAATGGATTCAAATTACAGAAAAAGAGATTCCATTTGAACATTAGGAAGAACTTCATGACAGTTAGAGCTGTTTGGCAATGGAATGTGCTGCCGCGGGGGGGGGTGGAGTCTCCTTCTTTGGAGGTTTTTAAGCAGAGGCTGGATGGCCATCTGTCGGAAATATTGTGATGGGGGTTCCTGCATGGCAGGGGGTTGGACTAGATGGCCCTTGAGGTCTCTTCCAACGCTATGATTCTATGATTCTATGGTCGCGATTAGGAATTACTCTGTTTTCAATGCATTCCTATGGGAAATTTGTATAAAGGAAAATTTGCTTAGCATAATTTTATTTTGAACGAATTAATTCCTTTATCCAAGGTACCACTGTGCTTGGAATAGCTAAAGATAGTGCCTTTTCAAGGGTGGGGCCCTAATGTGTGCTCACAGTCTGGAGCCACAAGTATTATTGCAGAGGGAACAATGGAACCTTTTTGCTTGCCAATTAAGCCTCCCAAGCCTTCCTGATGTCAGAGGGTCTTTGGAGTAGTGGGGCATTGCAAGCATTAGTAACGTAAGTGAAGATGGAATTTGTAATGGGTGATATCAGGGTTACAGGGTGCCAAGGAAGAGAAAGTTGTAAACATGGCCGGCTTTGATAAGTCATCCTTGTCACCGGTCAGATGTTTAAATATCCATGCGCGCCTAAGCATGTGCTGAAGATTGAGAACATTTGTATTAACGGAATGTGCTTCAATGACATGCAAATTAGATGGTTGATTGAATTGCTACAAGCCGTGTGAAATAGGTACGTCCTTTGATGAAAGGTTTTAATTTTCTTCAGCATCTCTAGGTATTAGCCAGTGCATATTCTAGAAGGGGAAGTGAAGCTCCCATATATTCTGAGAAAGGGAGCTACCTCTGCAGAGGTGCCATTAGAGTTGATGGGGAGTTGCTTTAATTAGCTTTAAATGAGTAGTGAGTTTGGACTGTGTACTTAAAATGCTCTGACAATATGGAGTCCAAGCGGGCTCCCACAGCATCCCCAAGAAGGACGTTGATTTGTTCCCCAGAGGTTAATTATGGCTAGACTATTCCACCCAAACCACAGCTGGTCAAGTCTCATTTGGGTAGCTAAGTAGAGCCAGCCCTGGTTAGTACTTGGATTGGAGGCTACCAGGGATCTCCAGAAAACTACATTATTCTGCCTAGAACTGTAGATTGTCATGGCTGACAGAGGTAGCAACACTAGGTTAGATTTAAGAGAAACTTGGACAACCATCTGCTTTGATTTGAATTCCTGCACTGATCAGTGGACTGGAGTAGATGACCTCATAGGCCCCTTCCAACTCAATTATTTTATGATCAGTGATTTAGGATGTTGTAGTTGCCTCTGTAGCTTTATTAGGGCCTGTTCACGTTGTGAAACTTGGAGTGACCTGGATGGTGCTTAAAAGAGTCTTATCTTCAGTCTTATCTTATCTTACCTCAAGTAGAAATCCAAACGAAGAGCTATTTGGCATCTTGGTGAATTGTCCCAAAAAGATTGCATCTCTTAGGCCTATGCCGGAAAGATATAGGCCAAAGGGAAGAAGGAATCGTTTTAAGTAGAAACACAAGTGGACTAGGTCTTATTTCCAGTGCCGAACAACACTACAGGTATAAGGGAACTATTTACCATAGCTAAATGCCACTGTGGACAGGCTTCTAGGGATAGGTGTGTGTGTGTGTGTGTGTGTGTGTGTGTGTGTGTGTGTGTGTGTGTGTGTGTGTGTGTGTGTGTGTGTGTGTGTGTGTGTGTGTGTGTGTGTGTGTGTGTGTGTGTGTGTGTGTGTGTGTGTGTGTGTGTGTGTTACATGGAGTGGTGCAATTTTCTCTTCTGGTTCTTTGCACAGAAGAGGAAAACTGTTGCATTTCCCTTAGTCTTGGTTGAATTATCTTTGCAATATGCCAGCTTATATAGCCTGTCTCTTTCTCCTTTTGACTGAAGACTTCTGTTCATCATTGGACATTTTGGTTAGATGAATAGGATTTTGCCGTCTTTCACGAAGAGGTCAATTTCCTAGCAGAAACATACATGCAGGATGACCCCGTTGAGATGTCAGAGCAGACAGAGCTCTCAGCGAGACTTGCAAAACAAGAAGAGGGAAATGTCTGTAAAGTGAAGCTTGTCTCGTCAAATTTGCAAATGAGAAAATGCAGGAAAGGCTTCCTGTTGTTTAGAAATTCAGTGAGGACTCTCAAATTCTCATTTAATGGTGATAACTTTTTTCTGCTTGTATTATATGAGAACTTTTTAACACTTGGACTCAGTGACCATCTCGAAATGGTTTCCGGTTGAAGTTTCAAAACACATACACTGTGTTCATGTACTCATGGATGCACAGACACACTTTCCAGATGCCATGCTATTCCTCTAGCATTGGGCAACTTATTTTCGTAATCTTGAAATTTTGGTTTATATCCAAACTTGGACAGAAGTTTCTTTTTGTGTTTTGGAAACTCTGGGAAATAGAGTAGCTCCAGAACTTTGGCTTGCCATCCTGGCTGGAAGATTCTTAGGACTGCAATTTGAAAAAATAACTTCCCAAACTCAGATTCCACATCAGAACTGTTCAGGAGTTGTTCCCTCTGTATTGTAATTTAATTTTAATTTTAAATCTTTGTGCATTGCCTTTTTAAACACCATGGGACGTCTTACCAAGCTTTGAAAAAGTTCACCATTACAGAACTCACAATGTCCAGGAAGCCAGTTAAGTTGAAGCCTGTTTTATGAAAACATGTTAACAGAGAAAAAAGTTGATGCTGCAAAGACACGGCAGGAGAGAATAAAACTGTGTGTAGGATTCCACAGGAATTCCAACCATGCTACAAGGGATGGTGCTTGAAATTGCACATCCACAGGTAACATTTGCAACCCAAGTCTTCACACACCCCAGGCAAGCAGATTCAGCACCAACACAACTCATGAGGAAACTGGAGTGCAAAGCAGAAGGCTTTTGGTTCTTCCTTTGCTCAGACAGGAAAGTAAACGTGATCTGAGGGTTGGTGTTTTGTTTTGTTTTAATGAATTGCTTCTATTTTACCCTGGCCTGTTGCTTTTTAAATTCTTCTCTGTGGATTTTGTAGGTTGGATTCCTTGTAGAGCTTTGGTCAAATATTAGCAGTGGCATTGAGTGCTTGCCTCACATCTCTGAGGACCCAGATTTATTCATTCATTCATTCATTCATTCATTCATTCATTCATACATACATACATACATACATACATACATACATACATACATACATACATACATACATACCTTGCCTTTCTCCTTGGAAAAGTACCCAATGCGGCTTACAGTAATGAGGGACAATATGCAGTCCAGTACAATTAAGACATATTTTAAGAACAGGGAATTGAGGGTTAAGCATTAGAAGACAACATTAAAGGTAAAAGAGAACACAAGCAGTTGAAGAGAGTAAAAAATTCCATGTAATCATGTACGGGTAGACCATCTAAAAGTTATGAGGGATAGGAACTAACAATTGATAACATAGTGTCAGTGTAATCGCACAAGGAGAGATATAAACACAAAGTTATAAGTGGTTATAAACACAAAGTCTGTGTAGCCCTGTATGGTAGATTCATATAAATGACACATAGCAGAAAGCCCCTCATTTAGGGAAAGCTTTCCTGAAGAGGAAGGTATTTGCCTGTTTCCGGAAAGACAGCAAGGACGGGGCCCAGCCTGGCCTCCAGTGGGAGGGAGTTCCAGAGTCTGGGCGTAGCAACAGTGAAGGCCCTATCATGTGTTCTTCTGAGACACAACTATGAAGGTGGAGGGGATGGAGAGAAGGGCCTCTCCTGATGACCTTAGCACCCGAGCCGGTTCATACTGTGAGATTCGATCTTTGAGGTTGCTTGGGCCCAGGTCATATAGTGCTTTGTAGGTCAAGGTTAGCACCTTGATTGTGCTCGATAGCTGATTGGCAGCCAGTGGAGCTGCTTTAATAGGTCCAGGATTTGCTCCAGCCCTCTAGTCCTAAATCCCATCGAAATGAAAAGAAGTAGAATATTTTACCTGCCGTTTTCATATAGGATTTGGTGAAGCACTTATAAGATAAACATGGATATAAAATTCTGGAGCAAAACTGCATGCTACCATAAACACACACACACACACACACACACACACACACACACACACACACACACACACACACACACACACACACACACACACACACACACACACACACACACACAGAGAGAGAGAGAGAGAGAGAGAGAGAATGTGTTTCTCTACCTGTAGTTTTCTAATGTACTGCAAGAAAAAATGTTATAAAACTGGCTAATCTTCATGTTTATAAGATAACAGATAAAACGGCAGCACAGTTGTGGTGGATGTGCAGCACAGACAGGTTTGCAAATGGAGCCTAAGACGTTTTCCCCTTTGGTTCTACCGAAAGATAATCGTAGTTGTAATGGGTGGCAGTTTGGGCAGCATCGTCCTGCCTCATCTTGTCAGTTGCATGTAAAATTTGAGATATTTCAAACTCCCTTTACTGGCAGCATGTTTATGGATCTCC
The DNA here is from genome assembly GCA_037367245.1 of Phrynocephalus guinanensis. Classification (NCBI taxonomy): domain Eukaryota; kingdom Metazoa; phylum Chordata; class Lepidosauria; order Squamata; family Agamidae; genus Phrynocephalus; species Phrynocephalus guinanensis. Next base: position 104,502,075 of record CM074740.1, on the reverse strand, counting down.
ATGTGCACATGCTTTGAGTTGCTTGCATCCTTGGACTCTCTTGCACATTCGGCTCTACCTTTACAAATATGTCTTCTCATTCTATACCACTTATTGATATTCTTAAAGCTCCATGTATTTCTATTTTCCTGATTTTGGAGGTGGGTGTCAGACTACTTTAAGAGCAGACCTCTTGATTCCAACCTACCATAACTCTACTATATCATCATAATTTATTGTCCTATAAAGAGATAGTTTCAATTAACAAGCTGAAAAGAGAAAAGCAATTTATGTGCCAGTGCATTAGAAAACTGCATTAATGTAGTGCTTAATTGATGGCCTGTTAAAACAAGTGTAATAATTTCTGGTCAGTATTTGTATAGTTCAGGAATTTTTTTAAAGGAAGATGGTTTGAAATGGTTTGTTATCCCACTGCTGTGTATGGTGTGCTCATGCCTGTGTGCATACATACACAATTTCAATTGAGAACTATGAGTCTTAAAGTTATGCTAGACTGTGTCTAAGTTGCTGAAAAACTGTTTAATAGCCTCCAGTTAGATTAAAACCTCTCAACATGTGTGGCCCCTCAGCTGATCATTCAAAAGAAGGAAAGGGAAGGAAAGAAAGAAAGAACATCTGAACAAGTGCACTAAGAATATTGCTTTTGTGTCAGTAATGTGCCTTCATGCTTTAAAATGATAAAAAATTGCAATCGATCCTTACAACTGTTGTGTTCATCTTTATTGATCAGCCGCAAGAAAGATAAATCGCCGCCCAAATAAGATTATAGTAAATGTTAGCATCAGAGGGGACTGAGGGTTGATCGAGAACGATTCATCATCTCAAACGGTGACCCGTCCGTGTCCCCGTTGCCGTCCGCCTGCTTGTCTAATCCCATCCCTATTGATTTTATTTGTATCCGAGGAACCAGGATGTGACTGTCATTGGACGAGCAGGATTGCTAAAATGCAAAAAGGGTCAGTGGTGTGAAGAGGATTTCATTTTCATTTTCTTACCGGCCAAGCAATGATTTATTAAAAAAAAATAAACTACCTCCTAAGGAAACCTGCGCAGAACTTCAGGCTCCAGGCAAAATGAATGATGAGTCCTGGGCTGCCGGAGAGAGCAGAGCTGAGTGACCACCAGGCCATTTCTAATCTTCATGTGCCCTTTTGACTGGGGTATCTGTTACCCAATTTATTATAATTTGTGTGAAAGGGGTAAGGCACAAAACACAATTTTGCCCTTCTTCGCGGCATAATGTTTCCCCGAATCATTTTTATTGATCTCTGGTGAATTCTGAATGGCCCGGGCAAGCTTAAAAACACATGCTCTCGTGATTGAATATCTGTCTTTTTACCTTTCCACAAGGAGCTTTTCTTTTCAACCATCAGTGAAATGAGTCTGATCAACACCGAGCCCAGAGCAAAGGTACCTTTTACATTGTCAGCTGCCTCCAGGGTAGTGTTTCATACATATATACAGAGATAGTTTTCTTGTGGCATCAAAACACATATTTTGATCTCGGAGGGTTGTTTGGTGGCAGTGAGAAGGAGATATTTCTACCTCCTGCTGTGCAAAACACGGGCATTTCTCAGGTCCTAGATACCCTAAAAGACTGAGTTGTTGTTCAGTCATTCAGTCGTGTCCGACTCTTCGTGACCCATGGACCAGAGCTCGCCAGGCCTTCCTATCTTCCACTGCCTCCCGGAGTTTGGTCAAACCCATATTGGTTGCATCGATGACACCGTCCCACCATCTCATTCTCTGCCCCCCCTTTTCCTTTTGCCTTCAATCTTTCCCAACATCAGGGACTTTTCCAAGGACTCCTCTCTCCTCATGAGGTGGCCAAAGTACTGGAGACTGAGTGAGACTGTGCCCCAAAGACTGCCCATTACACAAGGCACAAGGATGCCTCTAAAATCATATCTTGCATAGTGAATTATCCCATCCTCACCCCAGGCAGAAACATCTGGCAGGACTTGATTAACTCATTGTCCCGTTTTGGGTTTCTTTGTTCACCTCCATAGCAGCCTATTCAACCCAGCTTGCAGGCATAAAATGTTGTTTAACCAGAAGTCCCAGATTCAAGATTTTGAATCGGCTATGAAATCATGTGGGTGGCCATGGGGGAAACAGTGATCTTTTTTCTTGACCCGCCCCTCTGTAATAGAGGAATTATATTACCAGTTTCCTTCACAGGGTCGTTAGAAGAGTTGGTGACTGAGTACAAAGTCCTTTTGAGTGCCGAATAAATGCACTATATAGAAGTGTAAAGTATAGTGATCTTTTTGCCGTTGGACAGTGCAGGTTGCAACTAGAGACGGGCATGGATACAAAAATGAGTCTGGAAGCTTGTCAGAAATTGCTGGTTCATTAATTAAGAGCAAAGCAAAGTGTTCTGCTTATCTACCACCCCATACCACTTCAAGTAGTCTCTGGGTGGTTTACAGTTTTAATTACAGTGTGCAGGCTATGCATTGCCCCACCCCACCCCACCCATCTAGCTGGGTACACATTTTACTGACCTCGGAAGGATAGGAGGGTGAGTCACACTGAAGAAGGGACAGGTTTGTTTTCCGTGGTTTCAGACACTAGGACACGGGGCAGTGGTCTCAAACTACAGGAAAAGAGATTCAGTGTAAGAAGAACTTCATGACGGTTAGAGCTGTTCAGCAGTGGAATATGCTGCCCCAAAGGAGGGTGGTGGAGTCTCCTTCTTTGGAGGATTTTAAGCAGAGGCTGGATGGCCATCTGTCAGAAATAATATGATGGGGTTCCTGCATGGCAGGGGGTTGGACTAGATGGCCCTTGAGGTCTCCTCCAACTCTAGGATTTTATGAATCAGCAACAACCATGAGCCAGCTACCTGAGATTGAACCCGAGGATGTGAGCACAGGTTTACCTGCAATACAGGCATTTAACCACTGCACCACAGGGCTCTTAAGGTCAGTTCGGGTTTGTCCAAGCATGCACCTGCCTCTCAGCTGAGAGGGGGGGTGGAAGGAAAAAAAATAACTTTTTTTAAAAGAAGATGGAGGGGTCCCAACTGGCTGGCTGTGCACAGGTGCAGAGATAGAAGACCCAGCTCCCAGATGGGAAACTGGGCCACTTCCTCTCTAGATAAGAACACAAGAACACAAGAGGAGCCATGCTGGATCAGGCCAAAGGCCCATCTAGTCCAGCTTCCTGTATCTCACAGTGACAGCACCAAATCCGTCCGGGAGCGCACGAGACTAGATATCTATCTCCTGATACCACTCCCCTGCATCTGGCCCTTGATGTACCCCGGTTTTAAGCCTGGAGATGACACGTCTCCATCATGGTTTGTCACCTGTGATAGACTTTTCCTCCAGGAATCTGCTCAATCCCCTTTTGAAGGCATCCAGGCCAGATGCCATCACCAAATCTTGTGGCAGGGAGTTCCACAGACTAACAACGTGCTGGGTGAACAAATATTGGCAGTGGTGGCTGTCTAAAAATAAAAAAAGTTTCTCAAACAAACTTGCAAACCGTGTTGGTTGTGGTTTGTTCAGGTGGGTGGGGGGAATCGTAAACTTGTGGTTTGTGGACTTCCACGAACCAAGATGAACTAGCATTTTGGTGGTTCGTGCCCATCCCTAGTTGTGACAGCACGGCAAAATCTCTTTAAAATATCATTTTGGAGGAACGGTTTATCTGGTACAACTAAGATCATTTTCAAATATCGAATATTTTGCGGTAGATAGTACCTGACACATGCAGAAAGTGAACTCCCATGCATTCCTTTGAGGAGTACAGTGGTACCTTGTATAAAGGAATTAATTCGCTCCAAATGAAATTATGTTAAGCACATTTTCCTTTATACAAATTTCCCACAGGAATGCATTGAAAACAGAGTAATCACTAATCGCGACCATGTTTATGTTGTATAGATTTGCCCCATAGAAGATTCTGTTAAGCAAATTTCCACTATCTCTGGAATTTTTAATGTTGTACAGATTTTATGTTATACAAACCGTTTGTTATACGAGGGTCCACTGTATATACTGATTGAATGGTGAAATATATGACAGCATTTGAATTACCATGAAGGTGAGCTGTTGCAATTTCTCTAACAAGTGTTTATCTCTTCCTCCCTTCTGTAGCTTTGAAATCAAGACAGTATTCAGAACAGTTGGTAGGCCAGTGTTGGCCTCCACAAGTCCATCCTTATCTCTAAAGCTTCCTCCCTGCCATGTGTCACAAAGGAAATTATAGTTTCCAGGCTTTGCCTATATTATTGTGATTTTTACACCCTGTTGAATTCTTGCCCAGCCCAGCCTGAGGATAGAATGGTGTGCAGATCCTCCCCATCCAACAACACACACGCTCACACTCATTCCCCAAATGGCACTCTATGTCTGTTGCGGAAAGAGAAGACAGAGGGTGATTATTGTCACGGAAAAAATGCAAAGCAAAGCAAACAGTTTAAGCAGTCCGCCAAAAACAGGGGCACCAACGTAGCCAGTGAGGACCAGCAGCCAAATTTTTCACGCACATGGCAAAAGCAGAATGCGTGGTTGTGCTTTAATTTGGTTGCTCTTGTGGGGAAATTGTGCCATTTTTTCAGAGGCATAGATGGTGAGAAGGTCTGAAAAAGCTTCTTCCAACCCCATCACAGTGAGGGGTAAAGTACAACTTCTTCTGAACCTACACAGTGGTATGTTTCGGAATTTCTCCATAGTTAGTTAGGTTCCTTCGTTCCAATACTAACAGCGTAATAGATTCATAAAAACTTTTTTTTACAGGTTATTTTTTTTTTACCAAAGACATTATTTTAATCATAAAAATGTCACAGCTTTGATAGGCCATTGTGTCTCAGAATGCTGCTTGCCCGTGGGGACATGGTGACATTTCGAAGTCTGAGAAACACAGTTACTGCTCCAGGCTTCACTGTTGTTTGCCCTTGAAATATAGGAAGGATCGAGGTGGTAGAAGAGTAATTGTGCCCGGTCTGGGAGATCGCACTGTGTGTGAGTTTGTGTTTGATTTTGTGTGGGTGGCTGTATCTGTGTGCGCAGTATACCATTGCCCCAACCAGTTCTCTGAAATAACTAGAGGCAATAACTCATAGAGAGCCAATGCATGGCAACTCTGCCTTACTATGTCTCTCTTGTGTTTTCTCTGATGTTGTCCTGAGCAGACGACATGACACCTCACCACCGCCACCCTTAGAAAAGTAATCCCTAACAGCATCTTCGGGATTCAGAAGTTGTGTGCAACTGGACTTTTGGCCATTGTTAGTTTTGTCAGTTTATAGAAATGTCAGGTCTAACAAAGAGCAGTATTCAAATCGGCATTGGGTCCTACCACTGGTCATTGTGAGATCACAAAAACCAGAGCATGACCAGGGCATTGGGTTTGGCAGCAGAAACAGGGATGCAAGGGGGCCTTGAATGTCATGGAAGTTGAAAGTAGCAGGGAACCCAGAAGCAGAGGGAGAAAAATCCAGAAGACAGAAAGGCCCCCTGAGGGGACGGCACAGGCAACACCAGGGAAGGGCCAAGAGAATAAGGTAGGAAGAGCAGAAGGCTGGCCAATGTCTCTTTGACCTACAAGGAGTTGAGCTAAAGAGATCAAATGTAGAGAGACAATTGGGAAGAGGAGAATAATTATCTACTTCTATGATCTGGAGGTTTTTAAGTAATTAGAAGAAGCGTATCAGCAAATCTCATGAGCTTCCACTTGTAATTGTCCTTGACATGCAAGTAGTTTTGTCTGTAAATGTTTCTCTTGGAGCTGTCACAGAAATGTTCAATATCCTTTGGAAGGTGCTCATTTATGTTTTTGTTTCTCCTTTTCCCTAGAGTTCTCAGTTCTACAAAGTCACCACTGAGCAGTACCAAAAAGCCACTGACGAGGTGAACGCCAAATTCAAGTAAGGCTCTTTCTCCTTTCTCTCCTCCTTTTGTCTTATTCTCCCGGAGACGGTGGGCTTGGTTTCACTTTTGTTTGTAGAAAAGCAGGGTATTTCTTTAACCTATCAGTCTGTGCCGAGGAGGTGAAAAACAGAATGAAAATGCAGCAGAGGCATTAGTGCTGCAAGGAAGGGCTTGTGACAAAGGCTTCAAACCAGCAGGATCCTGCCTTGGGCTTAAGTGTTGAAATTTGAGGCATTCACACTCTCAGCATGTATGTGATACTGTATTGAAAGATACGAGCAAGAATATTTGGGAGCAGAAGCTCCTACAAGAGCTTTACTAAAATATAGGGGCGACTGAGAGCCATTTAACCAATGATCCACCCCCGGAGACTTATGGATGCAGAGCATACCTGTCAAGTCTCCGGTATTAGCCATGAAATCCCATTTTTTAGGCATCTTTCCTGCCATCGTCCCGTAATACTGTTTTCTTGTAAATCTCCCGATTTTATAATTTGTAAAAAAAACTTCTGAATGGCATGGGTGGCAGTGGCCATGTTAGGGGTTGCTGCATGGGCACACCATGTTGGGGGCAACTATTGAGCATGCCCCCAACATGGTGGTAGGGGTGGGGATACTTTGACCACACCCCTTATTTTCAAATCCCAAACTTGCCTTTTTTGTTTTTGTTTTTGTTTTTGTTTTGTTTTTTGTTGGGTTTTTTTTTTTGCGATAGGGAGCCCAACACCAGGGGGGAGGGGGAGGGGAGGGGGCGCTTTGTTTGGAGTTTTTTTGCAACTGAGAGGGGAAGGGGGTGCTTTATGTTTTTTTTTTTGCGATTGGGAGGAGGGGTCACTTTGTTTGTGTTCTCTGTCCCTGCTGGGGCCAAAGAAAACTTGACAGGTATAATCCAGGAGGATTCCTGAATGCTCTGGGGGAGTTTCCAGCAGATATGGTTGGCACTTCTGTCAAAGCTCAGGTCACTGTGTGGAACAAGGAGATGGCCCAGGCAGTTGACACGATCACGCCTAAGTGCCCTCTCCCAACCTGCAGAGCCTATAAGGCTCCATGGTATACAGAGGAGCTTCAGGCAATGAAGCGGGTTGGGAAACGGCTTGAGCGCAGGCAGAGAAAATCACTGCAACTCTGACCTAACGCAGCTTAGAGCCCACATTCTGTGATGATACGTCTGGTGAAATGGCAGTATTTCTCCAGTCGTATTGCTTCCTTGGAGTGCCACCCAGCAGAGCTATTTCAAATAGCCTGGGATCTCCTTCACCTGGTAAACCGTTGCTCGCTGTGGTGAATTTGCTGCCCACTTTGAGGGAAAAATCACTCACATTCGCAGAGAATTAGATTCCACCATTGATATTGAATCCATGGTTGTGTCCATTGTTCCAAGCTTATGTCACAATTTATTGGATGAATTTCATTTGGTACAACCCAAGGATGTGGACAGTCTGGTTGGATCTGTTCGTGTCACCACTACACAACTCGACCTTTGCCCATCATAGTTAATAAAAAAATCTGCTGGGGGCGGCAAAGTTTGCACCTGGGTCCAGGAGGCCATAAATTAATTCCTCATTGAGAAAGGGAGCTGACCTTGCTCCATTAAAGGAGGCAGTGATTTGGCCATTCCTTCAAAAGCCTAATTCTGACCCAGGGCTGGTGGTTAATTACCACCCAGTGGCAAACATCTCTTATTTGGGCAAGGTGTTGGAGCGTGTGGTGGCTGAGCAGCTCCAGGCTCTCCTGGATCCATTTCAATCAGGTTATGAGACAGATAGTGCCTTAGTCGCCAGGAAAGAGACAGGGAGAGTGCATCCCTGTTGATCCTCCTGGACCTCTCGGTGGCTTTCAACACCATCGACCGTGGTGTTCTTCTGGACAGATTGGCTGGGATGGGAGTGGGAGGCACTGCTCTACGGTGGTTCCGCTCCTACCTGACTGATCGGGTCTAGAAGGTGGTGCTGGGGGATAAAGTGTTCTGCTTATATACCGCCCCATACCACTACAAGTAGTCTCTGGGCGGTTTACAATTTTGATTACAGTGTGCAGGCTACACATTGCCCCCCCCCCCAGCAAGCTGGGTACTCATTTTACCGACCTCGGAAGGATGGAAGGCTGAGTGAACCTTGAGCCTGCTACCAGGGATTGAACCCAGGTCGTGAGCACAGTTTTACCTGCAGTACAGGCATTTAACCACTGCGCCACGAGGCTCTTAGTTGCTCTGGCCCATGGCAATTGTGTCATGGGGTTCCCCAGGGCTCTGTACTGTCCCCCATGCTATTTAATATCTACATGAAACCACTGGGAGAGGTTGTTAGGAGGTTTGGGCTGAGGAGTCGGCAATAGGCTGACGACACTCAGCTCCACCTCTCGTTCTCCACCAATCCAGGTGTGGCAGTCTCTGTTCTGAACTCATGCCTGGGCTCGATAATGGACTGGATGAGGGTCAACAAACTGAAGCCCAGTTTAGCAGACGTGAAGCTCAGTTTAATGGAAGTTTTGGTGGTGGGTGTTCCGCCTGATAGTTTAGAGGGCCATTCCCCTGTCCTGGGCGGGGTTGCACTCCCCCCTAAGGGACAAGGTCTGCAGCTTGGGGGTACTTCTAGACCAGGGTCTTACCCTGGAAGCCCAGGTGGACTCAGTGGGCAGGGGTGCCTTTTTACAGCTGCGGAGCTTATATCACTCTTACCTGGATAAGCAGAGCCTGGTAACAGAACTGTGGTGCAAGCGCTGGTGATCTCGAGACTGGACTGTTGTAACGCGCTCCAGATGGGGTTGCCCTTGACTCTCCTTCGGTGACTGCAGCGGGTTCAGAATGCGGCGGCCAGACTGGTGACTGGTGTGCGTCGGTTCGACCACATCACCCCCGTTTTGGCCCACCTGCATTGGCTGCCCGTTGCAGCCCGAATCAGATTCAAGGTCCTGGTTTTGATTTACAAAACCCTCCATGGCCTAGGACCTGACTACCCGACAGAGCGGATCGACCAGCGGTCAACATCGGCCCGTCCAACTAGGCAGTCGCGGGCGCACATGCTGCGTGTGGCCACGCCCAGGGAGGCTCGGAGAACATCCACCCGTACCCGAGCCTTCTCTGTGGCTGGCCCCACTATGTGGAACCACCTCCCAGCAGAGGTGCGCCTAGCAGAGTCCCTGCCCGCCTTCCGAAAGGCATTAAAAACTCTTCTCTTTCAGGAGGCGTTTGGTGACTAAGTTTTTTTTTTCCTCCCCCCCCCCCCCCCCCGGCCATCTGTAATTGTAATTGTAATTGTAATTTGTTGTTTTTATTGCTTAGCCGGCTACCGGGCTTAAATTATTTAATTGTGTTATTTAACTGTGTTATTTATCTCCTGGTTTTTGTTATGTTGTAAACCGCCCGGAGTTCCTTTGGGAAGACGGGCGGTATATAAGTCAAATAAATAAATAAATAAATAAATAAATAAATAAATAAATAAATAAATAAATAAATAAATAAATAAACAAACAAACAGTCACATATGCACTGGTAACAACCAGATTGGACTATTGTAATGCCCTTTACATGGGGCTGCCTTTGAAAACGGTCCGGCGATTGCAACTGGCACAAAATCGGGCCATGTGGCTGGTGAGTGGTGCCATTGCATGGACTCATATCACACCAGCTCTAAAAAAAAAAAAAAAAATTGCTGGCTGCCAGTTGCTGCCCGGCCCCAATTCAAAGTACTTAAGTTTGCATATAAAGCCCTAAACGGCTTAGGACCTGGTTACCTAAAGGACTGCTTTCTTCCATATGAGCCTGCCCATACCATAAGATCCGGCCAGGAGGCCCTGCTGAAGCTGCCATCCCTTAAAGAGGTGAGGGGGGGCGTGGCATGTCGAAACAGGGCCTTCTGGGTCATTGCCCCTCAACTTTGGAATGCCCTCCCAAAAAAGACCCACCTGGCACCGACACTTTTGAAGGTTTTTGACGCCAGGCAAAGACCTTCCTCTTTGGCCAGCATTTTAATTGGATAATGTTCTTTTAGTTGGGCATATGAGGAAAAGGAATTTATTATTTTATATTAATTGTTTTAATCTGCTTGTGATTTTGGTTTTAATATGCTATAGTTTTTAATATACTATTGTATGCTGCCCAGAAACCGTTTAGTAGCGGGGTGGCTAAAAAAAAAATTCTGTATAATAAAATAAAATAAAATAAAATAAAAGATCGACATCAATCTGCAGATACTTCTAGCTTTCAGCAGTTTGGGTAGAATCGATCTCTTTTTGTATATGGCTTGAAAAGGTACCTCCATCATCTATTCAGCTTTGTCCATAATAGTGAAAGCCTAGTTAATTTCCTATTGTTATTATTCCTCCAAAGGGTTAAACGAAGAGCTAGTAATTGCAAGACCATAATAATGCTGACCTTTGCTCTGGCCTTGCCTTCTGCTTCTGCTAATCATTGCACGAAAGCATCATACATCATATTTCATGGCCTTCATTGGGGAAACTTTCAAGCTCCCATTTTCCTGCCATCCTCTGATAAATGCTGTTAACAGAAGGCAGAGTCTAGTGCTTAGTGGTTGTCTGGAAACCCTTTTCTTGCAGAAAGCCTCTTAACCACCGATATGGCATGTCCTAATAGTTGCTTAGGGCCTTAAATGGCAACTGGCATCATTGGAAAGATGAGGTTTTGTCTGCCTTTTCCATTTATCTTCAAACACAAATGTTTCAGGAATCTCTTCAATGTGAAGGAGTTGTTTGATTGGGCAAACCGATATATGTGAAGTTCTGAAACCACACACACTTGATGAAACTGCCTTACCTCCAAGTCAGCCACTGCCTTGTCTTAACCAGTTAAGTGGCTGTTTTGATGGCTTCCCTAGAACGTTAAAATGAGCAATGCTAGAGGATTGAAATGAAAATCTTTTGCAATCAAATCATGTAGGTGCGGAGCCCTGGTCCATCTCATGTTTGTTTTTAAAGCATTTTTAAATGTGTATTTATTTATTTAGTTAGTTAGTTATTGGATATCTATACCGTCTGTCTGACAGCAGTAAATATTTTTACCCTGCCTTTCTCCTTAAGAAGGACTCAAGGCAGAAACCATCATTTTTAAAAAAGATATTGTTTAAAACTCAAAACAACACACATACAAATACAGTGGTACCTCAGTTTAAGTAATTAATTCGTTCTCCGGGCCGTTTTATATTACGAAACATTCTTAAACTGAAACATGGTTTCCCATCGGAATGTATTAAAACCAAATAATTTGTTACGGAGCTAAAAAACAACAACGGCAAACTGAGGCATTCCATATAAAATTTTCTTAAACTGAGGCATCCCCATACTTTATGTCATGCGAACATCACACATCAATTTTAATGCCTTACAAAAACAACTTAAACGGGGGCATCTCTTTGGAATTTTTTCTTAAACTGAGGCATCCCCATTTCCAATAATTTCTTTTCTTAAACCGAGTTTTTCTTTAACAGATGCATTCTTAAACCAAGGTACCTAGATGCCCTAAGCCCATCCGATCTTGCCTGATTTCGGAAGCTAAGCAGGGTCGGCCCTGGTTAGTACTTGGATGGGAGACCACCAGGGAATACCAGGTGCTGTAGGCACCTGGAGTAGGAACTGGCAAAACCACTCCAGTATTCCTCCCAAGAAAACTCCATGGATGTGGGGTTACAAAGAGTCAGTCACAACTGTAATGACGCCACACACACACCATTGTACTAAAAATGATCAAACATATACCACACTACAAGACAGCAAACAAAATCAATGCCGAAAACAACCATTCATTTAAAAACTCGACTCAGTCATTAAGGGAAGGCTGGTCCAAAGAGAAAGACAGGGATTGGTGATGCAAACAGTTTAGGACCTCAGTACATAGTAGAATGCCTTCTCACAAGAGAACATAAGAACAGCCTTGCTGGAACAGGCCACAGCCCATCCAGTCCAGCATTCTGTCTCACACAGTGGCTCACCATTTGCTTCAGGCTATTCCCAAGCAGATGTCTTCACCTGCTTAAGATTCCCTGCAAATGGCATTATTGAGAGATATCCTGCCTATCTCCCCAGCCCGGAGGTTGTCCTTAGGCATCCATCCTAGCCATGGATACCCTTGTTCTCCATGAACTTGTCCAATCCTTTCTTCAAGCTGCCAAGGCTGACAGCTGTCACCACTTCTTCTGGCAGGGAGTTCCACAGACCAGTGATCCTCTGGGTGAAAAAGTACTTTCTCTTATTTCTTTGAGATCTAGCACCCCAATAGTTTTGCGGAGTGTCCCCTAGTTCTAGTGTTGCGCGATAGGGAAAACAGCTTTTCCTTATCTACTTTGTCCACACCGTCTATGATTTTATAAACCTGAATCAGGTCACCTCTTAGGCGTCGTCGTTCAAGAGTGAACAGCCCCAGCCATTGCAGTCTCAGATGGTAAGGAAGGAGGCTGCACATCCTACCTGCACATCCAAAGCCCGCAAAGGAGAAATCAAGAAACCAAGCCTTCTTGTTAGTTGCTCCCCTATTAAGGAATGTATTTCTGCTGTCAGAAATTTACCTGGACCCTTCTTCGGAAACCTTTAAGAAATCTCTGAAATCTCTTCTATCCTGTCAAGTCTTCCAAATTATACCTCCTGCTGAGACAGTATGTTTAGCATTTATTGCCACTGCCTGGTTTCAGTTTAATTTTAATTGTAAATGTAAACGGATAGGGCTGGGCCATGCCCTAGATCTGACCAGCTGGGCAGCTCTTTTTTTCCCCCTTCTAGTTTTATGTTTTCCCCTTAGGAAAGGCTCCAATTTGTTAGAATCAAGACAGCCAAGGAAGAATAATTGGCCATGTTTTGCCTTTTTTTCCCCCTAAGCTAAACTTCCACAATGAAAAATGTTTTATGTATAACCTAGCGTAAAGCATTGCTGGTAAGCCCGTGAAAATAAGTATAATTTTCATTTAAATAAGATTGGAAAATATAGCAGCAAATGCATCATTAAGGTACAGCTCTCAGGATGCATCTGTGTGTATCGAGGGTTGAGCAGAAAACAAAAGAATCTCATTTTTTGTTCTTGTTGAAAAGCAGAGCATTATTCCTTCCCCATTATCTGAGGACACTTGAAGTTCCCGGGATTGTTTAGCCAGATAAATTTCTTTTACTTCTTACTCGTATAATTTCAACCTCCAGGGCAGAGGCTTTGCCATAGGAGAGAAGTGGTCAAAGTAACTAGAGATGGGCACAGCCCGCCATTCTGTGGTTCAACATGGTTCAATGATTCGTCCACACAGCAGCTTCCATGGGTGCCCCGGCTTCCCAGTCATGCCCCCTCAGCAGGTGCACGTTGTTGTTGTTGTTGTTCAGTCGTTCAGTCGTGTCTGACTCTTCGTGATCCCATGGACCAGAGCTCGCCAGGCCTTCCTGTCTTCCACTGCCTCCCAGAGTGTGGTCAAATCCATGTTGGTTGCATCGATGACACCGTCCAACCATCTCATTCTCTGTCATCCTCTTTTCCTTTTGCCTTCAGTCTTTCCCAACATCAGGGACTTTTCCAAGGAGTCCTCTCTCCTCATGAGGTGGCCAAAGTACTGGAGCCTCAGCTTCAAAATCTGTCCTTCCAGTGAACATTCGAGGTTGATTTCTTTCAGGATGGATAGGTTTGATCTCCTTGCAGTCCAGGGGACTCTCAAGACTCTCCTCCAGCACCACAGCACAAAAGCATCGATTCTGCGGCGATCAGCCTTCTTTATAGTCCAGGTCTCACTTCTATACATCAGGCACACACTCAGAGGCGATGCCGAGTGACCTGTTTTTTTGCTACTAATACTTTAATTAGTTATTTGGCTTTGCTGGGTTTCATGTTTAAAATAGCAATTATTACCACATTTAAAGCATTAATGCAAGTATTGTTTTATTAAGAGCCAACAATTCATATAATTTTGTAACATTCCCTAAATATCACCTTTTTGTTTGATTTGGGTGGTGGTGGCTGAAGAGTTTAACCCACCATGTATTTCCTAGCTCTTCAGACTTTATATTAAACAGACGTCCTTTTAACTGTCTTTTAAAGTCTTGCCTGATGAGTAAATCATGCAAAATTTAGAGCAAAGCCAAACGTTGATGCTTTTCCAGTGTCTCGTGTTCAGTTTAATTGAACGTGAGGATTGAAGACAAGGTCTCAAGCAGAAGTGCTTTAAAGAGCTTGTTTAATTGCCTGTAAAAGGAGAATTAAGTAAGGTTGAGCTGCTAAATTTATAATTCAGTTAAATGCATAAACCGATGTGCGGCTTGTCACTGTGACTTCAAGTTGGGAGTGTGAGATTAATAGAGGTAATTGTGCTATTGTTGCAAAGCAACTCTGCTTAGTAATGGCAAACATGACTGGAATTTTTAGTACACTGTTCACTTTGAGATTTCACTTTCTGATTCAGTTTCTAAACAGAAGTTTCACACCCAGGGTGCATTTTTAAAAAGCATTTATTGTGTGAAGATTTGCCGGCAGTTTTGATTCCCATATGATGTGTTGGCCCAGTCCCGTGAACTGTGGGCATAGCGATGGAGCCCTGGTTTATCTCTCCCCTCCACCAATGAGAGAACGTTGGTGTACTATTCTCAGTTACAGTATCTGCGTTGTTCTGCGTTGCCTGGTAAAAAATGGAAATCATTGGCTTGCGGAGACCTGTGGAATGGCATATACTATACAGATGCTGTACTCGTGCTGGAAGAGAAGTTTGCATAAATGCAAAGCAACAAAATTTCATCTTCATAATTCAGCAGCTTGAGTTCATGGAATCTATTTATTCAGCGAGTCTACTCTGCCTAGTTGTGGGAAACAAGTGAATTTTGTTTAGAAATTTCATCTACGCTAGAGGCTGTGTAGAGTAGACTTCTAAGCAGTCAAGTCTACAGATTTAGATTTTCTTACATATGCCCGTTCAATAAAAAGAAGAAATGTAGAGATTTTCTTGGACATTTGTTTATCTGCCTTGCATGGGGCAAGTTAGCTAGAGTACTTACAGTATGTAAGACTACGTAGGGTTGATTTGGTCTGATCCAGCAGTGTTCCTAGGTTCTCCAAAAGCTTCTGGGTTCATCTGGATCTAAATGTTTGGCTTAGTTGCTTCTGACGGACAAGTATGGAAAATTAGAAAAATCATGTCCCTGCAGAAGAGATATAAAATTTGTATTTTGCTAGGTTTTTTTCCCCACAAATTAGTTTTTTTAAAGCAAAATATATACTTCTTCGAACAAAGAGTGTTGTTCTTTTCAGTCTTGTAAAGCAGAAGGAATCTTACCTAGAATTACATCTTTTTCTGTGAGTTATTTCAGTGCGCCTCAATACATGCTTTCTCGTCAAGCATGAAAATAATTATGGATATTCTCGTATACTTAATGTAGAATTATTTTGGTTTAGATACTCACCCAAGGATAAGTACCACTGATTCAGGTATGATGTGTCTTTCAGAACATAAGCTGTTAGTAACTGATTCTCTAAAACATTTTGCCCCTGCCTTTCACAGAATCATAGAATAATTGAGTTGCAAGGGGCCTCTAAGACCATCGACCCCCCCCCCCGCTCAGTGTAGGAATACAAATCAATACATCTGACATTGGAGTGCTCACCAGCCCCTGGGTTCCATTGTCATACTGCTCTAACAGTTAGGATGTTTTTCTTGATAGTTGGCCTAAATCTGGATTCCAGTCACTTGAGCCCATTATTATGTGTCTACCTTTTTAAGTACAGTGGTACCTTGCATAAAGGAATAAAACAGGCCTGCCCAAACTTCGGCCCTCCAGATGTTTTGGACTGCAACTCCCACAGTCCTTTGCCATTGGCAATCTAAGCTTAGAATTCTGGGAGCTGTAGTCCAAAACATCAGGAGGGCCGAAGTTTGGGTAGGCCTGGAATAAAACCATTCCAAATGAAATTGTTAAGCAAACATTCCTTTATACAAATTTCCCATAGGAATGCATTGAAAACAGAGTAATCCCTAATCACGTCCATTTTTATGTTGTATGGATTCGCCCCGTAAGTGATTCTGTTAAGCAAATTTCTCCTATCTGGATTTTTTTATGTTGCACAGATTTCATGTTATACATAAAATATACATGATTGAGGGTCTGGAAGAAATGTCTTACGAGGTGCGGCTTAGGGAGCTGGGAATGTTTAGCATTACAAAAAGAAGACTGAGAGGGCAATATGATAGCTATATTTAAATATTTGAAAGGATGTCACATTGAAGAAGGGACTGGTTTATTTTCCTTGGCTTCAGAGACTAGGATACGGGGCAGTTGTCTCAAACTTCAGGAAAAGAGATTCAGTTTAAACCTTAGGAACAATTTCATGACAGTTAGAGCTGTTCAACAATGGATTATGCTGCCACGGAGGGTGGTGGAGTCCCCTTCTTTGGAGATTTTTAAGCAAAGGCTGGATGGCCATCTGCCGGGTGTCCTGTGATGGGGGTTCCTGCATGGCAGGGGGTTGAAGTAGATGGCCCTTGAGTTCTCTTCCAACGCTATGATTCTGATTCAAACCGTTTATTATATATGAGGGTCCACTGTACTTGAAAAGTGCTATTCTATCTTCCCTCACTCTTCTCAAGGCCAAACATGCTGAGATATTTCAGTCTTTTCTCCTAGGGTTTGGGTTCCCACCACCTGATCATCCTTGTTGCTCCAGTTTGTTGGCGTCCTTCTTAATATGTGGAGTCCAGAACTAGACACCAGTATCTTAGTTGATACGTGAGTGTTGGAGGGGCCTAATAAATACGTTGTGGGATTTGGAGACTGTAACTCTGTTAATGCATTCTAAAATAGCATTTGCCTCTTTTTTGAAGCCACATCACTCTGTCTCATATTCATCTTTTGATGTACAGTGACCCCCCCCCGCGTATTGTGGGGGTTAGGGGCCTGACCCGACCTGCGATAATTGAAAATCCACGATATGAGGATGCAGGTCAGGTCGGGCCTGGGGGGCCTAGCTGGGGGCTCTTGTACTTACCCCCAGCCTGGTGCTGCCCCGAACGAGCCTGCGAGGGCCTTCCCAGGCCTTCTGGAAGCCCCTGGGAAGGCCCTTGCAGGCCTGTTCGGGGCAGCACCAGTCCTGGGGTAAGTATAGGAGGCCAGAAACAGCCTTTGCCCCTTACCCCAGGGTGGCTTTTTTCATGTACTACGGTCCCGTAATATAGCGGGACTGCAGTATATGAACCGCGAAAGGGTGGAGGATCACTGTACAACGATTCGATCATCTGCTCTGAACAACACAGATACTTTAAATAAGATATTAGGGATGTCTCCCCTCCCCCTCCCCCCCAAAAGATGTAAAAGCTGTCAGGGCTGAGTTTCTCTGTGACTTTTACCTTAGTTCCTTCAACTCCCAAAGAGCATCCGGTTCCAGACCCACGAGATTGTCGCAGGCGCGCTCACTGAGAGTGGCCACACCCAAAGAGGCGCGGAAATCGCTCACGCGAAACCGCGCCTTCTCTGTGGTGGGGCCTTCACTCTGGAATCACCTCCCTTCTGAGCTGCGCCTGCTGGAGTCCCTGCCTGCCTTCAAGAGGGCCTTGAATACCTTCCTCTTTAAAGAAGCCTATGGTGACCTTATCAGTTAGTTTTTTTCCCCCTCCTTTCCCCTCCCTATTTATCGCCGCCATCTTGCCCTCCGCTGCTTCTCGCTCAGAGGCTCTTCCACTTATTTTATGTCTTTTTAACATTGTTAGCCGCCCAGAGTTCCTCTCAGGGAAGATGGGCGGGATATAAGTCTTTAAATAAATAAATAAATAAATAAATAAACTTCCTTTCTTCCCCTTTTGATTCACATGAACTGGAACTAAAGCAGTCTAAATGGCAAATTTGCTATTCTCGAGAGGGAGGGCTGTGCACTTCTTAGACTATTTAGGATTTATATCTGAAAGCACAATGTCTGTTGCTTTGCCCTGTTTATCCTGGTGTTCATTTACTTCCTGTTTCAAAGCTGTATGAATTTCTTTTCATTTTCCAGCATGTGCCCAACGTGCGTTATTTTTAATCTTTGCGGCAGCCGCGAATCGTCCTGATCAAATCCTAAATTGTCAAATGGTTTGTCTCTCTTTAAGACACTAATTCGCATTGAACGGATTCTAAATGATCAGGTTGCGCTAGTTCCTGCAGTACACAAATCATATTAAAACAACATTACCAATCCCTGCTGCCTTTTTCTAATGCAGGCATTATGTTATCCACAGTTGCGTTGCAACCAGAATGATTATATTACCGAGATGTCTTGTTTATAAAGAAAAGTTTATGCAAGGAAGGAGATCGTAGAATCATGGAATAGTGAATCCCCTCTGTGTTCTTTTCTCCAGGCTAAACATGGGCAACTCTTTTAGTCTTTCAGATGATGGCAAGGACACAACCTTATAGGAGTTGGCTTTAGGTTAAATCATTTTGACCTTTCCCCTCCCCCCTTTGTTTCTGCCACTCCGTCTCATTTCACTTTTCTGTTGGAGAACTGTCTGGACAAACCAATGGTTTAGATGTGTGTGTGTGTTGCGTTGTTACAGTCATGACCAACTGTTCGTGACCACATGCCCATTATTTATTTGTTTGTTTGTTTGTTAATCTTATACCCCGCCCATCTTCCCAGTGGGAACTCTGGGCGGCTTACAATAAAAATAAGAATACAAAAAGGGGAAAAAAACAGATAACAAGCAAGCACAAAACACAAGGAGTTTTCTTGGCAGGAATACTGGAGTGGTTGGCCAGTTCCTACTCCAAGCACCTACAGCACCTGGTATTCCCTTTGGGGGCTTCAAGACTCTCTGTGTGTGTGTGTGTGTATGTGTGTGTGCGCGCGCGCGTGTTCACCTTTAATATCTGAAAACCATTGCTGCTGGCCCCAAGAGTTGCACCCGGACTGATAGCAGCAGCAGTTAAAGGTGCATTCAAGATACCCTACCCCTACCCCTACCCCTACCCTGAAAATCCGGTTCCCACTCCCTCCAAGTCTTCCTGAGGTCAAAGAGGATCCATCAGGAGCCTCAGAACCTAACAAGAGGCAGAATAGGAAACCTGTAGTTAGCAATGAAAGGCTATGGCTGATGATCTCATTGGCCTTATGCACACACCGAGCTTCCCACCAACAGGATCCCGGCCATGATTTCTCTTTGCGGCTCAATTGAATGCAACAAATGGTTGCCTTAAACGTCATCCTTTGCAGGGTGGGAAGGGGTTGGTTGCCTGCATTCTGCAGCTCCTCTCCTCCAACTCGTAAAACCTTTGGACGGGAGTCACTTTATAACTGACGGCTTTCGTTTTCCCCCGCAGCAACTTAGCCATTTCCCTTTCTTCCTTTGATCAATACAGTCCATTAGGAATGTAGAGTATCCAGCATAGCCGTATTAAATATTAATTAAGCACATTTTAGCTAGATAAATGTGTACTTTGAATAGAGTGAAAGCAAGGGATTTGGAAGACTGTGTGTGTGTGTATGTGTGTGTGTGTGTGTGTGTGTGTTCTGATGAATTGCAGTTATTTGAATACGCATGTTTATGTTTGCATGAGAGTGCCCATTTACTGTAAACGCTCAGGCAGAACGCAAGCACCCCGCTGGATTCTGCCAAGGGTCCACATCATGTCGTTTCCTATTTCTAGCAGTGACCGGCTCATTGCCTCCAGGAAGGCAGCGAACAAAGCAAAAAGCCAAAAGCTTTTCTTTTCTTTTCTTTTCTTTTCTTTTATTAATTTTTGGTACCCAGCAGCTGGCTTTCAGTGGCATGCTAGCTTTCAACAGCCGTTTCACAGAGCCATCTTGTTGAACAACCAGGGGTAGACCTCGCCCCTTCAATCAATTTGGGTAATCCACATTCAAAACCGTAGGAGTCAACAGCCATCATTGCCATGCCTTGTGAGTGGTGGATTGGAAAAATTAATTTAGGGATCATTCGAATTCTTATTGTCCGGTATCCAGACCAAAGTGTCAACCCGAATTGAAATTGTGGATTGGAACGTCTAAATGGGTCTAAATTGGGTCCCTTTGGGGAGAAAGGCGGCATAAAAATAAAGAAGTTGTTGTTGTTGTTGTTGTTGTTAAAGTTATTAAAGTTATTAAATGCATTGGGAGAGGAACCTTGACACCTAGATGTTGGGGGGCCAGGGATAGGAAACATTTAATTAAAAATAAAAGGCTGTTGGCTGATGGCATCATCATCATTAGCCCTACACAAAAGGAGCTGGGTCAACAGGACCGCAACCAATTTTAAAACAGGGGTTCTTAAAACAGGAGGCGTCTGCTAAAGAGAAAATTGGGACATTTAGTTCCGATATATTGTGAAACGTCACAAAACCTCTGGAAGAGGAAAGAGAGAGAAATTAAAATCCTGAGTTTGGTAAGGAATTGAGAGTTCACGAGTTACGGGAATGACAAATGAGCCAGTGCAGCCCAACACAGCCGAGAAGTGTGTCTTGAAGAGAAAAACGGGGGCAGGTTTAGCTTGGAGGAGGGGACCAAATTTGCAAAAGAGAAAAAGGAGGAAGTTGCCGTTTGGGGAATGGATGAGGGACATGTACAGTCGGGAAGGAAGCAGGGAGAGAAAGCATGCATAGAAAGGCCTTTTTAGAATTTAGAACTGCCATGACTGCCTCTGAGAGTGGGAGTCCTACCTCCTCCCCTGAGCCCAAGATTATCTAGTTCTAGCATTCTTCATGCACCTCTATAAATTAAAATTTCAGGAGCCAGTTCAGGGGCATCTCCTGATTTATGTTATTGGAATTGTGGAGCCTGGTTAGAACACACTTTCGTCTTCTGATAACATACCCCCAGCCCAATTCTCCAGTGCCCAGTACAGTTATTCTTGCGCAAACCGTTTTGTGCCGGAGGGTATGAGATTCCAGAAAGGAGGCTGTGCTAAGAAAGTGATGCTGAAGAGGAGAGGAAAAGCAGCAGCAAAGCAAATGAAGACAAGCCAACAAGCTTGGACGTGGGGCAATGGTTTCAAACTACAGGAAAAGATACAGTGAACTCCCCCACCACCTATCGTGGGGGTTAGGGACCTGACCCAACCCGCAATCATTGAAAATCTGCATTATGTGGATGCAGGTCGGGTCGGGCCCGGGGTGCCTAGCTGGAGACTTTTGTATTTACTCCCAGCCTGGAGCTGCCCCAAATGGGCTTGTGAGGGCCTTCCCAGGGTTTTGGGGGCCTTCCAAAGGCTCAGGAAGCCCCTCGCAGGCCCATTTGGGGCAGCGTCAGTCCTTGGGTAAGTAAGCGAGGCCTGAAACAGGCCTTTCCCCCCTTACCCCAGGAGGCCTTTTTTCATATACTGCGATCCCACGATATAGTGGGACTGCAGTATATGAACCGCAAGTGGGCAGGGGACCACTGTATTCCATTTGAACATTAGGAAGAATTTTACGATGGTTAGAGCTGTTCGGCAGTGGAAGATGCTACCACAAAGGAGGATGGTGGAGTCTCCTTCTTTGGAGCTTTTTAAGCAGAGGCTGAATGGCCATCTGTCTGAAATACTGTGATAGGGCTTCTGCATGGCAGGGGGTTGGACTGGATGGCCCTTGAGGTCTCTTCCAACTCTATGATTCTATGATCCTAAGCCCTAAGATACTTCATTGGGGAGGTCAAAGCTGCTGTTTACAGAGAAGGTGTTCTGCACATAACCATGTTGAAATATATGGGAGAGATACGAGGGAATTTCCCGCGTACATTTATTTTGCATGAGATTTTTATTCCTCCCAAAAAACACCCACCTACCAATCCCCAGTTTCTGTTACTACCAGGGATGACCATGTGGAATCTTCTGCTCATACGTTGGACTGCAATTTTCAGCAGCCCTAGCCAGCATGTGGAGTCTGAGAGCGTACCCAGGACCATGGGTGATCAATCATGGTCAGCAAAGCATCTTTCAGAGAAGCTATGCCTACCACTACCAGTCGGCCCCATTGCCTGAACACCTGTAGAACACAGTGGATGGCAGGGATGTTAGGAGACCCATGTGCCCTGCTCTTCAACATCTTCATGTACTCCACAGCATTAAAGATCTTGGGCAGTGAGCACAGACCTCTGGAAAGGACTCAGTAAACCCATTTGGCTGAAAACGATTGCAGAGCCCTCGTGACTGGAAGTGAAGGTCTCACTGCCAGATGATGGAGATGTTTACAGGGAGGTTATTGGTGCAGTCCCATCCTCTCACAGATCACTACCTTGGATTCTTGCTAGCCTTCAGTGCTGACTTAAGTATTGACTGAAGACTACACTGCCTGTATTTAGAAATCATTAGAAGAAATAGTACCTTATTGATCATCCTAGATCGTAGGGTGGCTGTCATAAATTGATACAGTGTCGGTGATGTAAACATCAAAGCAGCCTGTTGATCGGTAGAGTAGTTAGTCCACTCTTGATTTGAAAATGAATGGGAGGCCATGGTAGAATCATAGAATAATTGAGTTGCAAGGGTCCTCTTAAGGCCATCAAGTCTGAGCCCTTGCTTAATGCAGGAATCCATGCCAAAGCAGATTGGACAGATGGTTGTCCAATTTTCTCTCAAATCCCTCCAGCGCTGGAGCCCTTACCATGTCCCAAGGTCCATTCTCTTCCTGCTTTGACTGTTAAGAGTTTTCCTGATGTTCAGCCTAAATCTGGGCCAAGTTCTTCCTGCTTTAACTTCTTTACCGTGTTGCTCATATTCAGCTTTTGATCTACAACATCCCCTACCACTGAGATGAAAGAGCTGTCCTTGTTGTAGTTCCTAAATGTCTTAGATTGATATATGTTACTTCTCTTTTGGAACGTGGTATGGGTGTGGGCACTCTATCCATTGCACCGCATCCACTGCAGTCTGGTGCAGCGGATAGAGTGAAAATTCCAGGACAGTCACAGGAGCCCTGGATTTGGGCTCAACCATTGAAGCTCAGTGGGAGAGTGGAACTCATAAAACCACTCCTTAAACATCTCAAGTTACCTTGAAAGCACCATTAGGATCACTATAACGCAGATCATCATCAACAACCATGCCATTGTACAAGCACCCTGTTGATGATCCTGTTTTAAACATCCCTCCAGTGGTAGCGGGTTTTCGTTGGCAGCTTGCGCTGAAGTTGGCCAACAGGAGAGCCTTCTGCTGACAGAAGTGCACTTCTGCTGGCAAAAAAGGTTTTTGCTTAAACTGAACCACCTGGAGATATTGACTCTTTAAGTTGGGATCGCAGTGTTGATGTTGAAAATCAACGCAAGTGTACTCGGGTTTAACAGCAAGCAAAGTGCAAAAAAAAAAAAGAGAGAGAGAGAGAGAGAGAGTAAAGATACAGTGGTTACTTGTATAAAGAAATTAATTGGTTCCAAATGAAATTATGTTAAGCCAGTTTTCCTTTGTACAAATTTCCCATAGGAATGCATTGAAAGCAGAGTAATCCCTAATTGCAACTAATTTTACGTTGTACGGATTCGCCCCATAGACGATTCTGTTAAGCAAATTTCCCCTATCTCGAGAATTTTTTGTGTTGTACAGATTTTATGTTATACAAACCATTTGTTATATGAGGGTCCACTATAACTTCTCTGAAGTTTCAATCAGAGTTCGTTCCCATCTCTACCTGGAGACACCCGCATTTGAAGCAGATAGCTTCCGTGTATGCAGAACCAGAATTTTATTGGCTACTAAACTGCACAGGGGTTGGGTGGGATGGATGATCTTGTTTCATAGCACTGTATTTAAAAGAAAGACATGTCTGGTTTCTTTAAAAAACCTAAATTAGCCAGGAGGCTGGTAGCTATTACAGTGCAATGAATAGTTATAGAATCGTTAAAGTATCCAAATATTTACTAGGGGGGGAAAAGAAGGGCCGTTTGATGGAACACACAAAAGCCAACCCAGGGTTTTAAGAAAAGGTGAACATGACAGCCGACCTTGTCTAAAAGGGGACACATCTTGTTTACACTTGTATTTTGCTAACTGGCAGATGGACTTGGTCTCAGGCAAAAACAATTCCCAGCAACTTCCCACGCGCACCCACGTGGATAGATGAAGCGATTTTCAGTAGATGTGACACAAAAGCTAAGCAAGTGAGAGAGAGACACACACACTCCCTCTATTTATACACATCCGTTTAATTGGCCCGTTTCTTATTTTTGTGCGCCCGTAATCAACCGAGTCCCCTGAAAATTGATAGATGTGCTCATTAAGGGCAGTTCTTCCTGCCTGCTGCCTTTCCACGAGCCTTGGCTTCCAATGAGATGGCCCAGTTTACGCTCAGGCTGGCAACTGATGCTCTGATGCTCTGCCATGGTTCATCTGGCTTCCAGCTCCCTTTCAGCGATTCAATAGCCTCTTGTTTTCCTGCATTGAACATGCTTTGTTGGGAATTTACATGACGACAAGTCACCCATTTCCCAATTACAGCCTGGAACAAGGTGGGAGGCTCTAAGCGGCAATCAATCTCACGGGCCTTGTTCTCCTGAATGGAAGGGTGTTACAAGCCTTTCGCCCCCTCCACCTCACTTTTCTAGCGAGCGCCATTTTACCAATTCTCAAAACGTCTGTGCGCATTTGAACCCGCCCCGGCGACTTTACGTGTTTGCATGAAAAAGAATGTACGTTGGCACATTGGAGGAGGAGGAGGAGGAGGTGCTTGGCTTTGCTTGAAGTGCAGTACCACCTGTTTCCGGTGTGTGCGAGAGAGAGAGAGAGAGAGAGAGAGAGAGAGACAGATTTGCAATCCCTTTTAAATGCGTGAAAAAATGATGGCCTGCCATTTGCCTCCTTCCATCCCTCTTAGGCCACTTGTGTTTCCGGTGGGTGTGGCAGTAGAGATTGGAGGGGGATGGGACATCACTCTCACTTGGTTCTGTTTCCTGTTTATGCCCTGGTAGAAATAGTAGAAGAGCGAAGGTTAGCACCACTGTCATCTTCTACCCTGGAAAAGCTTTTGAGCAAGATGAAGTGATCAAAACAGGATGCCAGGCCGTCGTTACAGCTTTATCACTTTGCATGCCACATGCACAGATGCTGCCTTCACTGCATCAGGCAGCCATGGGTCACTTTTCCTTCCTCACACCTCCGATGCAGTCTGTTGGCTCTTGGTGTGTCTCAGATTTGAAGTCTAAAACGTTCTGCTTCCTTTTCTTTATAAATATCAGAGTGTTGCACGATTTAAAATTGCAAATGTTTATGACATATGAGGTTAAAACATTAAAACAAATGAAAATGTTAGTAGTTACTGTCAGTTGTGTTCCAAAATAACTGTTGGGTCATTTTGCTCATTACCAAGTTTGCAGCGCATCACTACCAGAAGTGAAGGATTGACTGCTAAACCCCATTACCCAGGGGATACCCAAGTCTACTATCAAGCCCCGCACACAGAGCACACACACAAACAGGGTTCAGTTCTTTGCCAAGATCTTTAGTGGAAAGCCAGGCAAGTTCAAGTCTTTTGTTACAATCAAGTGCCAAATAAATAACAGAATCCAACTCCCAGCAATTAACAGTCCAAGTCAAAACCAGAATATCTCACGGAAACCAGATGCCAAACCCAAGGGAGCAGATCAAGCCGTTGTCCAGGAAGCCAGTCCGAAGTCAGGAAACAGAGCCAAGGTCACAGACATGAACACGGTTGCAAGTTCAAATGACGCGTTGCTCCCACAGAGAGCTCAAGGTGAGCTTGCCAGCTTTATCCCAAAACAGGGAACACACCCTTACTTCTGGAAAGGCTTCTGCTAGTACTCAGGGCTTCCCGACCTGATTCCCCATCTAGCATCAAAGACCCTTTCCCTAGCTCTCCTGGTAGCACGTCTTTGCAGAATCCTCCTCATAGCCCTTCTAGGGGGAGAAGATATGTTTTCAGCTGAGTCATCAGACCCAGCTGCCTGCTGACTTGAGCTGCAAGGCTCCTCCAGCAGCTCTTCACCATTTAACCCCTCAGAGTCAGGTTCTGTGACAGGCAGGGTCCTGGCATCTACCCACAATGGTTTTCCATGCTTTTGGTGGTTTGGGGCACTTCTATGCAGGGCCGGCGCTAGGTTTTTTGCGCCCTAGGTGGGTGGGAGGGCGGGGCAGTGGGCGATGGGGCGGCAGGGGGGCAGCGGATGACGGGGGCCGGTGACGGGCATGGGGGGGCAGATGGTGACAGGCATGGGGGGTGGCAGGGGGATGGACGGTGGTGGCCAGCGGCGGGGGGGGGCGGCAGGCTGGCCATCGCCCCCTCTCCATTTTGGCACCCTAGGCAACTGCCTAGTTCGCCTTAATGGACGTGCAGGCCCTGCTTCTATGTTCCCTAAAAACTCCGAAGAGAGAGTAGTGAGTAAACAGTTGGTTGTTGTTGTTGTTGTTGTTGAGCTTTTTTATTTTATATATTATTATCATCATTTTATTTTACTGATTTTGCTTTTTGGGTCATGCTTCAAGGCAGAGCTTAGTGCAGTTACCGTATTGGGTAAGAACTCACCAGAAGCCAAAGCCAAATAAATAATTTTTCCAAGCTTTTGGATCATAGCTTTTCAAGCTATGAAACCACCAATTGCTTGGTTCCCGTTGTGTGCCTTGGTGGTCATTGTGTCCCCTTTGATGTGCTAGGGTCTGTTCTGTTTTGTTGGTTGCTTTGTGTTTGTATAGTTGTTAACTCAATATATATTGAGTTAATATCTGCTTTTTGTCAAACACATCGATACGATTTACAGATCAGACTGTTGCCTTCAAGTTTGACGGATTGAACCCAAGAAGAATGAAGGAACTGAAAGGAAGGGAGAAATTAGCAGGAGTTGTGAGGTAAACTCATACATCACAGCAGTTTTACAAGGAAGATTGCTACTGGTCCTCGTTGGCTCCTAGCCTCGGACGCCAGTATGTCAGTGACTGTGTCCAGGTTTCCTAATTGAGTCCATCTTAGGGATTAAACCTCCAGTTCCAGGATCAGCCCTCTTCCGCTGGGCTTCACCAGCTGTAAAATGTAGCCTGTTACCAGGCTTTGTTGGAGCAGTGGTGTATTTGTTACCCTGAGCTGACAGAGTATCTTCCAAAGTTTTGTTGGTAAAGCTTTACTGTTTTTCTTTTCTTTTTCTTGTTTTTTTAATTACTTAGAAAAAATAGGAAATACAAGCTTCCAACACATTATGAAACTCCAACACAATTACATCTGTGACCTATAGTTTATATCTCAAATTAATCACAAGGTTTTATTCTTCTGGTTTACTCAATATAATAAAGTTTATCTGCTGCTCTACATAAATTCTATTTTAATCTTAATTTATATTTTTCTCTCTTCCTCTCTGTAAATATTTCCCCATTATTGAATCCATCTCCCTTTTATTTATTTAGGTAATCAAAATAATTATTCCATTTATTTTCAAACTCTTCGTCCGGTTTTCTCTTTATATAATTTGTGAGTTTGGCCATTGTTACATATTCAGACATGTTCAGACATTTCTCTTTCCATTCTTGTCTATATGGACATGAGTCTGATATCCAATTTTTATCCAGTATTACTCTGACAGGCTGAGCTGGCAGGGAGAAGAGGCTGAGGGCCACTCAAAATTTTAAATCGGGCCACATTTGGCCCCTGGGCCGGACTATGGACATGCCTGGCATACACATATAAGTACATTGGTGGTAATTATCTCTGAGCAAGTGAGAGACGGCACCACCTCTGGAGCAGAAAACATTATTGGGAGATTGTTACTGCCACATTGAAAATGCAACTTCCAGGGACCTTTAATTCAATGAGAGAAGAGGGCACTTTAAGAGGTTTCAGGCATGCTAGGAAACTACTGAATATTTGGTAGGGTGTAGGAGAAACAGCAGAAGATTGAATCTTGACTTTTTTTCTAATTGTTCTTGAGTTCCCACCCCACCTTGGCCTCATGATCTCAAGCAGTGGTGGAGCTTGTAGGAATCAACAGCAGCTTGATAGCATTCCCAGGACCATACATGGTTCTGTTAAATATACTGTATAGTAGGATCCCCGTATCGACTGATTCATTATCCACTGATTCAGTTATCCATGGTTGGCTGGGGAAAAATTAAATAAATAATTCAGCAGCCACAAAGCAAGCTACTGTCACAAACAGCAGCTGTAAAGCAAGCTACTATCATAAAACAGCATCTGTAAAGCAAGCTAATGTGACAAATCAGCAGCCATAAAGCAAGCTACTTTCATAAAACAGAAGTTTTGGGGATTTTTGGTGTTCTCTCTTATCCACGGTTTTCATTATCCACGGAAGGCCTGGAACCAATCCCAGCGGATACCGGGGTCCTACTATATTTAAAGATAGGAGGCCCTACTGGCAAGATGTCAGTGTTGTTTTTTATTTGGCTATCCTCTAAAATTGTTTTACAAGTTTGGGTCCGCATATGTTCTTGGACTACAACTCCCAGAAATCCTGGCCAGCACAGCTAGCATGGAAGGCTTCTGTCTGTTTTACTCCAAGAACATATGGGGACCCAAACTTGGAATCCCCTGTTCTCAAGAACCACCTCTCAACAAGGCGATAATGGCTTATTTCTCCTCCCCTTATTGACTGAAAGCGATACCTGTGACAGCTTAAAATGGGCAACACCCTGTTCCCTTATCTTTTTAAAAAAAGAATAGCTCCTGCAGTTCAATTAAAAAAAATCTTCCAAAGATTTCAAAATATTCTTTGTAAACCTCGGAGTGTTCAAGAAAGGTCATCTGATTTTACGCTCATCCCTGGTTTCCCGGCTCAGTCTCCTGGCCGCTGTAGTAAAGTACCTTTCTGCTAATTGAGATGGCTTTTTAAAACAACAACTGGACATGTTCACATGAGTCTGTCAGACGCTATTAACCATGACAGCTAAATAAATTCTCCGTATCCAGAGGCAGTAACAGCAGGGGATTTGTGTTAACATCCTGGTCGCTGCTGGAGACAAAATATTACTTTGGATGTGCTTTTTTGGGTCTGATCCAGGAAGGCAGCTCTTAATTGTCTTCCAAGTGAACTGTTTGAAGCACAAGAGGTGAGAACAGTGGTGACAATGCAGGATATGAGTGACTGGGTTACAGTTTAAACATTATGATCCAGTCCCATTGCCACGGAAGTTGGTTACTGCTCCCTTTTTTTTTTTTGCATTATTCTCTTCTTTTTTCTATTCTTTTCTAGCTAGTTGTTGGCTACCCCATCTAAACTGGGCATGTTGTGATTTGCCATCGCCAGATTCCATCAGAATCATGTTTTAGGTCAAATGCAACAAATTGTTGCATTTTCATCTTCCTATCCTATTACTTTCATACATTCACACACATACACACATGCTTTCATGACAAGGGGCAGATCGCTTTGTTTCTACTTGGCTGTTTCCTAACACCTTCTTCTCGCCTTGTCCAATATTGAGCCTGGGATGCAAAATCTCTGTTATTTATGTGTTTTTCCTTCATAGGGCAAACGTCAGCTGTAGCTGTAGCTGTAGAAAGGAAAGCCGTGTTGGGTCATCAAAGAGTCATAGAATCATAGAATCATAGAGTTGGAAGAGACCTCAAGGGCCATCCAGTCCAACCCCCTGCCATGCAGAAAACCCCATCACAGTATTTCCGACAGGTGGCCATCCAGCCTCTGCTTAAAAACCTCCAAAGAAGGAGACTCCACCACCCTCCGCGGCAGCAAATTCCACTGCCGAACAGCTCTAAGTCAGGTAGTTCTTCCTAATGTTCAAATGGAATCTCTTTTCCTGTAGTTTGAAACCATTGCCCTGAGTCCTAGTCTCTGAAGCCATGGAAAACAAACCAGTTCCTTCTTCAATGTGACATCCTTTCAAATATTTAAACATAGCTATCATATCCGCCCTCAGCCTTCTTTTTGAAAGGCTAAACATTCCCAGCTCCCTAAGCCGCTCCTCGTAAGACATTTCCTCCAGACCCTCAACCATCCTGGTCGCCCTCCTCTGGACCCGTTCCAGATTGTCAACATCCTTTTTAAATTGAGGTGCACAGAACTGGACACAGGACTCCAGATGAGTACTGAGTCGATTACCAAAGTGTTTAACATCCACTGGCTTTCTTACCAACCATGATCTTGGTACTTTGATATCATTATTTTGATGCCAGGTGAATATTTTCCATGTCAAATCTACTTCCCTAATGCCTGATGAAAGCTCACATTCAACATATATAAAAGTTAGTCTTTAAGGTTTTGCCACATGTTGGTCTTTTTATTTTTATTTTATTTTATTTTTTATTTTTTGTTCCACCTATCACCTTCAGTGAGTGCTTTTCATTGGGAAAGTGTATAACTGGTCTTTATTCTTGCCATTTCTTTGCAGCTGCTGCTTGTTTGTTTGTGTCTTTATAACAGTGTATTTAAAATTTTAATATTCTGCTTTTCTCTTAAATGATCCAGGCTGGCTTACAATATTAAAAGAAATAAAGTTTAAGTCTAAATAATACATGATTACAATATTTTAAAATAATTATTTATTTATTTATTTATTTATTTACAATAAATACTACCAAATTGTTTACCAATTAAACAAATATCATACTAAAACTTATAAAATAAGAACAGTATTAAAAACCACAAATAAAATAACAGACCGCAATAGCCCCTATAAGACCTGGGTCCTAGCTACCTCAAATATCGAATCTCATAGTATGAACTGACTCGGGTGTTAAGGTCATCAGGAGAGGCCCTTCTCTCCATCCTGCCACCCTCACAGGTACGTCTTGTGGGAACCCATGAAAGGGCCTTCTTGGCTGCTGCGCCCAGACTCTGGAACTCCCTCCCACTAGAAGCCAGGACTGCCCGATGTTTGATGTCTTTTCAGAAACAGGCAAAGACATTTCTCTTCAGGCAAGCTTGCCCTGAGTGATGTGTCTATTATGTGTCTTTTATATGAATCTATAGGTTCAAATAGACTTTGTGTTTATAACTATTTATAACCTTGTAGCTTTAATGTAATGTTGTCTATTAATGCTGTAAGATGTCCCTCAATTCCTTGTTCTCAAATACTTGAACATGTCTTAATTGTACTGGACTGTATATTATCCCTCATTACTGTAAGCTGCCTTGGGTTCTTTTCCAAGGAGAAAGGTGGGGTAAAAATACTCTAAAATAGATAGATAGATAGATAGATAGATAGATAGATAGATAGATAGATAGATAGATAGATAGATAATAAAAACAACCAATACAGTGACACAGCATGTATCTAATTCAGCTCTTATTTATTTTTTGTTTTATTTATTTATTTATTTTTATACCGCCCATCTTCCAAGGGAACTCTGGGCGGTTAACAACAGTAAAACAAATAACATTTGGACGTTCAAACAGTATAGTACAGGCGTGCCCAACAGGTAGACCGCGGGCTACTGGTAGCCCGCGAAGGGTTCAAAAGTAGCCCGCCGGCCATCAATAAAAAAAAGTGAGGGGATAAGTTCTCCACCCCTCCCTCCCCCATCCCAAGGACCACCACTGCCCCAGCAAAGTTCTGGGTCTGCCAGCCCACTGTCTCAGGCGAGCGGGGCAGTTCAAGGGTAAAGGTGCATTGAAATCTGTGCCCTCCAGAACAGATTAATTTGTTTTCAATGCATTCCTATGGAAAACCACTGCTCTACTTGCAAAAGTTTTTACTTATGAGCATGTGCTCAGAACAGATAAAATTCGTAAGTAGAGGTTTTAGTGTAGTAGCCCTCAGGCACTTTGGGCTAGAAAAAGTAGACCTCGGCCAACTCAAAGTTGAACAGCCCTGGTATAGTAGAAAATATACATGTGATCTCCAATAGAGTTGTGTCCAAGTCCCCCAGTTTGCTTTGCATGCTGGTTAGGGGTTTCCACATGTATTCCTGATTCACTCCAGAACAGGTTCAGGCCCATCTGACTTGACTTTTGATGCTAGCCTGAACTGATGTGTAAGTTTGGAAAGTCAGTTCATTAGTAGACTGGAACTTCTGGAGTACGAAGGTGAGGTGCATCTGAGAGTTGAACAGACCATGGAACCCAAAGAGGGGAACAAACATTTCAGATGGCTAGTTTCAGGGTTTTGTATACCAGGCACCTACAAAATGTACTTTAAAGAAAAGGCTGGAATTTTTTGAACCCCATCTGTTTCAATCTAATTCATCTCACTTCACACTAGAACCATATCTAGTGATTCTGCTTTTAGTAGACCTGATGCAAAACTCTCTGAATCAGGCCGCTTTGCTTCAGAAGGTGTGCCTTGTCTGATTCTGGTAGATAGCCCTGACTTCCAAACCCTGGTTTGTTATCAGTTCTCGTAGTTGGCCGGCTAATTCTAAAAACAGGCAAGTTATATATTGCCAGTGCCTAAACGGGAGGCGGAGGAGTAAGCATGCAGTTGAAGAGAGGGGATAGATTGAAAAACCTATAGGATGAGGAACATCTTGATGAGCGAGAAAGGCCCCCCCCCCCGAGACATCGACCAAGACGGCCAGGAGTGAAGCAGAGCAAAGAGCGGCCGGGTGGCTGCCAGTTCTTGAGACTCTGTGCCCTCCGTGGCAAGGCAAGAGTCGATTCTGCGGCACGGCCGCTGCAGCTTTGCACTGCTGTTGGTGCAGCAGATTGGGAATTCTGTGCAAATTGAGGTTTTTAATTATTTATGGAAATGACTAATGCAATCAGCGCCGCCGCGCTGGTTATTAATTTTGGAAATGAAATTCAGTTTGCTTTGTGCTGTACCGACAACTTTCCCCCTCCATCAGCGGGCGACAGCTATTTTGACTGGCAAAAATCGAGCTGCCTCGGAGATATTGCCAGGCGCCAAATGGGAGGTGTTCCGAGCCCGGCAGGAGCCTTTTGGTCTTGGCACTGGGGGAAGGTAGCTAGATGGGTTGATGGTGGGCTTACCCCCCTCCCCCAGAAGCAGGTAAAAATGGGTACTTCATGCCTTTTAAGCTGCTGCAAAAAACACCTACATCACGAGTGGAAGGTCCTTTCAGAAATCATTGTGGTTTATGAGGCAGGAGCCTCGTGGCGCAGTGGTTCAGGTAAACCTGTGCTCACAACCTGGGGTTCAATCCCAGGTAGCAGGCTTAAGGTTCACTCAGCCTTCCATCCTTCCGAGGTCAGTAAAATGAGTACCCTGCTTGCTGGGGATGGGGGGGATGTGTAGCCTGCATACTGTAATTAAAAATTGTAAACCGTCCAGAGACTACTTGAAGTGGTATGGGGTGGTATATAAGCAGAACACTGGTTCACTTCTCCCAGATTTAAATTTGGCGATTGAATAACTTGAGTTCATTTCCACATTGCACTGAGTATTCTGGTCATGGACATAAAATTACATTGTGACATCTTACTACTTATGCATTAATTTCATGTTTCTAGTCCTCAGGACAAAAGTTCTCCATAACTCTATGCCTAGCTTCAGCCTCTGTTTTCATTCTCAGCACAAAAGCTCTTGACACCCTTTCATGGCACATTCCTTTTCCCCACCTACAGCAGTGGTTCCCACCCTTGGGTCCACAGACGTTCTTGAACTGCAACTCCCAGAAGCCAGCAAAGCTGGTAGTGAAGGCTTCTAGGGGTTGCAGTCCAAGAATGTCTATGGACCCACTACTTTTACATCACTTTGCTGCAAATCGCCTCAACTTTTATCCTTGTCTCCTTGTTGCCTTTCCCTCAGATCCTGGGCTGCTCCCTTTATTTCTGCACTTGATACTAGAAAGTCACTGAGTAGGAAACCAAGATCAGATCCGCCAACCGTTTTCGACCACTGCCCTCAGAACCCCCTTTGTCCAGCATGATGAGTGGTCGTCCACTGGTGCTTGTAATCAAGAAAAAAAAAGCAGCTTCTAACCTCTGATATGA
Organism: Phrynocephalus guinanensis; assembly: GCA_037367245.1. NCBI lineage: Eukaryota > Metazoa > Chordata > Lepidosauria > Squamata > Agamidae > Phrynocephalus > Phrynocephalus guinanensis. The sequence goes on along the minus strand of CM074740.1, from coordinate 104,468,494 downwards.
ACCTTCTAGTTTCTATTCTGTAATATACTCAAAGCTAGTTCACATTTTACATCCCAAACAAATTAACCAGCTGTGATTGTCAGTCTGAAGGGGAGGGTAAATATCACGGACTTGTATAGATCCTCAGTAATGTTCCCTTGTATGTTTCCTGGAGGAAAAGTCCATCCCAGGTAACAAACCATGATGGAGATGTGTAATTTCCAGGTGTAAAACCAGGGTACTTCAAGGGCCAGATGCAAGGGAGTGGTATCAGGAGACAGATATCTGGTCTCATGCGCTCCCAGATGGTGGGGCCACTGTGAGATACAGGAAGGTGGACTAGATGGGCCTTTGGCCTGATCCAGCATGGCTCTTCTTATGTTCTTATTGTCAATGCATGATTCCAGGATCCAATAGTGTACGATTGAGAGCCTCGTGGCTTAGCGGCCAGACTTGCAGCAGTGCCACCAAAACTCTGCTCATGACTCAGGTTCGATCCCAAGTAGCCGGCTCAAGGTTGACTTAGCCTTCCGTCTTTCCGAGGTTCATAAATTGAGTACCCATCTTGCTTTGGGAGGCAGTGTATAGCCTGCAGAACTGAACTGCAAACCACCGAGAGAGTGTATGTGCTTTAAGCGCTACGGGGGTGGTATATAAGCATCACATTTTTCTTTTTGTTGATGTGGGAGGTCTAGCTGCCACATCAAACACAGTAAGACCTGCAAAAAATTGTACAGCCTCTTAGATCGTGTTTATCAGTGTTGCAGTCCCTTCTTCCCTCAAAGCTGCTTTTGGTCACTCGTTGGCCACAGAACAGAGTTACATCTGCAAAGGGGTCTTACATATAACCCCTGTTTGCGGCCTTCCTGTGTGTGATACATATAGTTAGGGATGTGTGAGCGTTCCATTTTTATTTTATTTTTTGCCACGAAATAGGCTGAAATGCTTTAAGTTTTCAGACCAGACATTCACTTGAGAATCCCATAAGCTGCCCAGAGACCACTTGGTAGTGGAGTGGCTAAAAAGTTCTGTAAATAAATAAATAAGCAAGGAAGCAAGCGTTCGGTCCAAATGGTTTGCCTAGATTTTGCCCCTGTTGTCCTCTTTCTCAACCTCAGTACCTGCACCAAGTACTCACCCTGGCTGGTGGAGCATCTTTCCCCAAACCACTGTGGGTTGCTCAAGTCCTGAAATCTTGGACAGACCTTCAGTTCAGTGGAAATGCCCGTGTAGGGCGTATGGTTCCTGCCCGTTTTTCTGGCTCAGCAAGTTTGACTCGCCCAAGGTCTTCTTGTGAGTGACTGAATGGGATTTGAACTCAGGACCCGGACCCCTAAGCCAGCACAACCCATCCACCACGCTGCACCATTCTGTCATATTTGTATCAATGTCATCATCATGGGGAAGGCTGTTGGGGTTAAAAACTGTAGACCGAAGACTGAGATGAAAGTGAAGTACAGTGGTACCTTGTACAAAGGAATTAAATCGTTCCAAATGAAATTATGCTAAACAAATTTTCCTTTATACAAATTTCCCATAGGAATGCATTGAAAACGGAGTAATCCCTAATTGCGACCATTTTTATGTTGTATGGATTTGCCCCATACGCGATTCTGTTAAGCAATTTCCCCCTATCTCCAGAATTTTTTATGTTGTACACAGATTTTATGTTATACAAACTGTTTGTTATACAAGGGTCCGCTCTATATAAAAATAAACTTCATCTAAATCTCTCAGGGAAAAGGATAAACGGGATATTCCTAATAAAACAACAAAACACGAGCAGTACATACAAAACATACCAAATGAAGTAGTATTAGGCTGCTTTCAAATGACCCCTAAAATCCACTACAAAACACTTGCAGATCCAGAGCATAAAATTTTTTCCCACTAGCAGCGGACTTAAAAAAAAACAAAGTACGGCCATGCCCACTTAAGCGCACCCCAGCGCACTTTACAAGTACCTGGTCTCCGGAGGTAAAAAAAAAATTCCGATGCGGATTGTAAAGCTGTGGGTGCCGGGCTCCCCTCCGCCATTTGTTTGTTTTTGTTGTCCCCCACCCCTTTAACAGACTGGAATCCCCATGGGCTGCTCCAACGGCAGGCGGAGGTGAGCCTGCATTTTTTTCTCCCCTTTTTCCTCCCTCCCCTCACCGCAGACAGAAGCAACAAAGTGCAGAAGGGTGGGAACACAGGAAGAGGAACAAAACCCACATGATATCTGGCCGGGGGAATCCAAATTTAAGTTGCCAGCAGATTTTAGGGGTCGTTTGAAAGCAGCCTTAGATAAGGCGAGGGCAGTTCAGGCAACGTCCAGGAACATTAGGCAAACACACATAGTCTGCTTCGCTCTGACGATCAGGCGTGGAGAGCGGGATGGAGGCAGCAACAGGCTGCAGCAGCTAGCAAGAGCTAAGAGATAATGCTGTATACTTCTGAGCAAGCAGAAAGGATCCCTTTTGTAGGAGTCATACTAATTAAAGAGATATAACTCACAGGCTTCCAGTTCCAAATGAGGTTCAGCTGACCTTAACCCTATAATATAGATCTTGCCATATTCCAACAAAGGCAACGGGAATAAGACAAAAGTGGCCGATACGAAATCTGAATGTGAAACAAAGGCGTATTCTGATGTCTAGCAGAATAATTCCATGAAGGTGGATTTTGTCCTGCTCTGAGCAAGAGGGCACCTGTGATGCCGTTGATGCTTTGGTGAGGCCTCAGCTGTCACCTCCAATACATCAAGGATGTGATCCCATTTTGCTCATACGCCCCGCTTTGCCTTAAATTGGGTGGTTTGCTGTATTTACAGCAAATCCTTCAGAATCCAAACCACAGCATGGACTCTGCCAACTGAGCCACCATTTGAAAAGCATCCCCTGAAAATATCACTTAGAATGCAATAATATGCTTTGTGGTTTGAATGTGATGACACGTCTGTCTTGCAAGCATCCTTCATAATCTCCTTTTTTATTTTTTTAACTCGTCAGAAGATCAATAATGCATTTCGGGCGGCCAAACACAGACAGTGAAATCCAGTTAAGTTTGTGTCTGAGTTAATATGCACACGCATGCACAATAACAATACCTCGGCCTTATTGTAGCAGATTGGATCAATGATCCATCAAGCCCAGAGTCCCACTTCCATCACAGGTTAATGTCTAGTGCTTGGGTGGAAATGAATCCCATGTAACGATTCTGTAATGCACCCACCTGGTTGTCCAAAGCTGAGTTTTGTGAGAATGGCCTGTGTTAGTAGGTGTGGGGAATATAAACTGTTAATAGGATTGCCACGTTTAGCCTTCCAGTGCAGTATTCACCCCAAAAGTAGCACCTCCCTGGAGCAAAACAAGATACTGTAAAACAAGAAATGAAAATGAATTTGGGGGAAATGTTTTTCCCCATTGAAAATTCATAGTGTTTTGGAGGACTCCAGGCTTCCTTTCTTTCAGCTAGCAGTTGCCTCAGTTTTCCTTGTTGCAAACCTGTACCTTGTTTGCTTGAAGGAGCCCCGCGGCACAATGGTTCAATTGCCTGTACTGCAGCTAAAACTGTGCTCACGACCTGGAGTTCAATCCCAGGTAACAGGCTCATGGTTGACTCAGCCTTCCATCCTTCCGAGGTCACTAAAATGAGTGCCCAGCTTGCTGGGGCGGCGGGAGCATTGTGTAGCCTGCATACTATAATTAAAACTGTAAACCGCCCAAAGACTAATTGAAGTGGTATGTGGTGGTATATAAGCAGAACACTTTGTTTTTGCTTTTGCTGTTTCATCTGATTCTGGTGACCCATACACCCTTCTCTCTCCAAGGGATAGTGGTTCACAGGTACGTGATAGATTTCAGCCATTCAATATAGCAGTGAACGAGATGCATTGCTATACTTGCAGAATCAAGCCCCCTTATGAGGAAAGGCTAAAACATTTGGGGTTATTTAGTCTGGAAAAAAGGCGCCTGAGGGGGAATATGATTGAGACGTACAAAATAATGCAGGGCATGAGTAAAGTGGATAGAGGGAAGCTCTTTTCCCTCTCACAAAATACCAGAACTAGGGGACATGCACTAAAATTGAGGGCTGGGAGAGTAAGAACAGACAAAAGAAAATATTTTTTCACCCAGCGCGTTGTTAGTCTATGGAACTCCCTGCCACAGGATGTGGTGATGGCATCTGGCTTGGATGCCTTCAAAAGGGGATTGGACAGATTCCTGGAGGAAAAGTCCACCACAGGTTACAAACCATGATGGAGATGTGTCATCTCCAGGCTTAAAACCAGGGTACTTCAAGGGCCAGATGCAGGGGAGTGGTATCAGGAGACAGATATCTAGTCTCATGCGCTCCCAAACGCATCTGGTGGGGCCACTGTGAGATACAGGAAGCTGGACTAGATGGGCCTTTGGCCTGATCCAGCAGGGCTCTTCTTATGTTCTTATGTTCTGCCCCTCTTTGTAAAATCCTCCATATGTCAGCCTCTCCCATAATGATTTAGTAAGATTTACAGACCTTCCCAGGTTGCTATCTTGAGTCCAGTGGAGTTTATCATCTCTTTTGTCAGAGGCCAAACCTTGTTCTACTAGATATATGTTTTTAAAAAAAGGACAGGTGAAACATCTCATGGGAAGTTGCTTATCAATAGTTTTAACTGACCATGGCTTCTGTATGCTATATATTAGTGGGTGAACCAATATTTAAATATTGCATTTCCCCCCTTAGGTTCAGGGTCGGTGACACTTAGAAATGTGAAGTCAAAAACTGACATTGAATGGAGAGGAAGATATGTTTAGCAGAAACATTGGCTCCGTAATGAACATGAGCATCTAGCCACACAAATACACTTTTGGCATTGTGAAAATGAGGCAAAGCTATTTGGCCAACTCCATGTGCAAGTAGGCAGATTTCCCCATGTATCCAGAGCTGATGACCCAAGGGGTGTCAGAAAGGCTCTACAAGATAAAAGCAAAAAGTACGGCATAGGTCTGCTTCTAGATGAGCTTGTGTAGCCAGATCCGGGAATTGCATAACAACATTAGCTGTTGTGTACCCTCAGTGATAAGGAGTTTTTCATGGAAATCTTCTACAAATATTTTTAAAGAAAGGTCTTAAAGACTCCAGGAATCCTAGAAACATAGAGGCTGAGAGAAGACTCTAGATCAGTGATGGCAAACCTTTTAGAGACCGAGTGCCCAAACTGCGATTCAAAACCCACTAATTAGTTGCAAAGTGCCAATACAGCAATTTAACCCCAATACAGGTGGCTGTGAAGGGGCAATGTCGGGTGCCCGCAGAAAGGGCTCCGAGTGCCACCTTTAGCACCCGTGCCATAGGTTCGCCAACACTGCTCTAGACTGATTCTAGTGCATCTTGTTTCACCTTCTTAAACTAGCTGTGTGTGTGCTTTGTCGTTACAGTCGTGACCAACTCTTCATGACACCATGTCCTTGGAGTTTTTCTCGCAGGAATACTGGAGTGGTTTTCCAGTTCCTACTCCAGGCGCCTACAGCACCTGGTATTCCCTGGTGGTCTTCCATCCAAGTACTAACCAGGCCCGACCCTGCTTAGCTTCTGCAATCAGGCGAGATCGGATGTGCTTAGGACATCTAGGCAGCTTCTTTACCTAGTACTCCTAGACTAAACATGCCTGGTACTTGCCAATAGTTCTCTGTAAGACACTCTTCTAAGCATCCATACGTGCCGTGGCCAGCGTGGAGAGCAATCTTGAACACACTCTCTTTGACTAATGCATTTGGTGTTGCCTTACTTAGACGAAACCTGCAAGCTGTCACCCACAAAAGAAAATGTGGCTTGTTCCTTGCTATAACTTGCCAGCCTTTATTGGGAAAAATATCTTGCTTCACTAACAAACCACAGGCAGACAATTTGGGCCCTTTAAACCCTTGAGTAACTGAATGCCCTTGTTCCATGTCGGGTGATTGCAGACGTAAATTTTAAAAAAATCAGTCCCTAAATGGAAGGACAGAAGCTTTAGGCTCACTCGAGCATTTGCATTGTTAGGGAAAGGCCCACGAACTGTGACACAAGCCTTTTCCGTCGCGGGGTGGGGGTGGGGCACATTTATGAAGATTGATAACAGACTGGGCTGTCTTAACTTTTATTGTCAAGCCGGCTGCAGGAGAAACCGCCTGCTATTGGCTTTTGCTTTTTGATTCATGAAAAGATTGCCAAGTGAAATAGCATTGCATAAAATAGCACTCCTGGCAGCAGAGTTATAAAATGGACCTGTAAGGAGACCAAACAATAACTAACTATAATTATGTTCATTATCTTCTCCTGGAGCTCTTCGCTTTTTAATGGGCTGCTCACAGCCCCTGCAGAGCACAGGCTGTAATGGAACTGCCTAGCCACTGGTGTGGATAAGAGACGGTGTGTAACTGTTTTTCATGTCAAAGAGAAACATTATTTGTGACAGGAATGGCAAAAGAGGCAGTGGCCCAGCCCTAGAAGAGGAGATAGTTTTGTTCGATTATTTAGCAACGAGAATGGCTGGTTAAACTAGGAGCCTCCCCCCACCCCAAAAAAAGAAAAATTCTAGTTAACAGGGCTCAGTCAAAATCCAGTCCTCTCCATCATTTACAATCGTTTACAAGAAGCCATACGGAGTGGCCATTTCTTTTATCTTAACAAAGAGAGATGGAGCAAATGTTGAACTGACCAATTCAAGTTCCGGCAAGTTTTTGGCAAGTAGCAGGAAATAATGTCATCGGCTCGACTGTTGAGGCTCTGAGGGAGACCCGTAAAGTCGTCTGCAAGGACCCCTGGAACAGAAGCAAGAAACCTTCTGTGGCATTATTCCAAAGCCAATTGGAGTGAGGGCCATGCGTTTAGTCTTCTATCTCTGTTGGACCTCTGGGTTAAAAAGAAAGAAAATCAACAGTGACCTGGAAGTTGAGTCATGGCAACTGGACTTCTTTTTTCTTGAGAGACTGAAACATTTCGCTGGTCATCCAAAAGGCTTTGTCAGGCTGACAAAGCTGTTTGGATGAGCAGCGAAACGTTTCAGTCTCTCAAGAAAAAAGAAGTCCAGTTGCCATGACTCAACTTCCAGATAAACTCACCTGGATGACGGAGAATCTTCACAGACTTTGACCTAGTAGGATACTACCACAGTTTGTGGAACACCATTGTGAAAAAATAAATAGGAAATTATTGTAGAACAGATGCCTGTATTTTCCATCTATAAGATGACCCCCCCACTTTTCCAACCCAAAATTACAGTTTCACAACTGTGTGGTTCTCCTTGGCTTACTTCCATGTATAAGATGACCCTCATTTTTAGTTTAACAATTTTAGACATAAATATAGCCTTATACACGGTAAAATATTGTAATTTCACACACCTTCTCCTCTGCCATTCTGTCATTTTGCAGTGAAAATTCTCTTTTCAGCCATAATTTAGATTTCTATAAAGAAGTGACTGCAATTCAGTCACTTATATGCTGCCCTATAGTGTAGAACACACTCTGGGCAGTTTACAGCATAATTATGTCAGAGTATTTTGCAATTTGTTCTGCCAGCGAAAGCAAATACTTGTTGAACAATTACATAGATAGAAGCAGAATCAGAAAAACTCAGAGCTTACTTAAAACAAAACAACTATATTACTTATATACACAGATAAATTATATGGAGACAAATCAACAGCATAACAGCATTTCATCATACATGGCATACATAATTAGCGCATAGAATAGAAAAACAAGAATGGGTGCCTTACTCACAAAAGGCCCATTGAACACTGATTAACAGAGCACTTATATACATTTGTCTGTCCAATCAGGTAACACATTGCATCATGGCTATTGCAGCACCTTGCATCAAACAAAACCATTTAAGCACATTCTTTACACCTGCAGTCTAATAGAAAAAAAACCTTTTGACCAAATCACTGTGACTATGGACATTTGCAGACTCCATTTTATAAATCAATTAAATATATACAGACCATTTATTTATACACCTGTCTAACTCACCTGGATGACTGAGAATCTTCACAGTCTAACACATAGTTTCACTAACTAATATCTGACAAATTATGTAAACTACTCTTTGCCCTCCAGCAAGCCGGGTGCTCATTTTACTGACCTTGGATGAATGAAGGCTGACCTGGCTATCCAAGTCCATCATCTTCAAACCCAAGTCATGAGCTTGCAATTTCTTTTGTTTTTGTTTTTGTTGTTCAGTCATTCATTCGTGTCGGACTCTTTGTGACCCCATGGACCAGAGCTCGCCAGGCCTTCCTGTCTTCCACTGCCTCCTGGAGTTTGGTCAAATCCATATTGACTGCATCGATGACACCGTCCAACCATCTCATTCTCTGCCGTCCCCTTTTCCTTTTGCCTTCAATTTCTTCAATTGGCTGCAATTCAGTCACTTAAGTTGCTTTGTGGCGTTGGGGAGGAACCACATTGATCTTCGTAGATGTTGTCTATTTGACTGAGAGCCAATAACATATAAGCAGGAGCTTAGCTGTAGCCTGCCCTATCCTCCCATCATTGTTGAGGAGTCATTACGTCTCAGGATTCTCTTGCTGGAGTCACATATCTTCTGGGCTGGCTCCCAAAAAGCCTGCATCTATCTTTGGCCCATTGCTCTGCAGCCTGCTACACAAGCCCCAAACTCTGTCTCCAGTGTCTCATGATTGAGTGATTGGGGACCAGTGCTCACATTTGATGCTTATCCCAGTTTCTCCCCTCAAATGTGTTTCCAGACAATTACCCATCCCACAAACTGGCCAGACCTAACCTCATTGAAAAGTGTTCTGCTTATATACCACGCAATAGGGCTTAAAGCCCTCTTCGAATGGTTTACAATTGAACTATGCAGGCTACGTATTGCCCACCCCACCACCAAGCTGGGTACTCAGTTTACTGACCTCGGAAGGATGGAAGGTTGAGTCAGTCTTGAGCTAGCTACATGAGTCTGGGATCGAAGTCAAGTCATAAACAGAGTCTTCACTGAAGCACCGCCGTTAACCACAATGATACGAGGTGTGTGTGTGTGTGTGTGTGCGCGCGCGCGTGCGTGCGTGCGTGCGCAAACAATGTCCGAAATCCCTTATTGCAGTGCAGGAAGGTTGAAGTTGAGCCTTGGCTAAGAAGACACTGAGCCATGGTAAAATACAATATATAGTCATATAATTTTCTATTTTGCCACCACCTTAGTCATGGCTTGACTGAAAGTGAATGAATAAGACAGCACGTATGCTCCGATTCCACCAGGTTGGAATGTTCAGCAGGAAATAGATAGCCTAACGCTGCAACCCACACAAGACCAACTATCTGACAGGCCAGCAATATTGTAAATTTTTTATTGCCACTCTTTTTAGGAAGAGCGGCATAACTCACTCCTGGCTCAATAGACCTGAGAGTAAGGCAGCCACCTCATACCCACCTTAATAAAATCTTTATAGCATTTCACTCTGTCGCAGGAACTCTGCTTTCCTTTTATATTGGTAATATATACAGTACTTCAACCTTAAATGTGGTCAGACTTCCTCTTTCTTGATAAGGTCAACGGCGACATCAAACACCTTTAAGGCACAAACGCTAAATTTCAGTGCCACCCTCTTCCGAAGATCCTTCTGCTGTGAAACACAAAAACGTAGATATTTCTCCATCTCCATCAGGACTGACAGGAATTAGCATGTTGGCTCCAGAACCTCTGATCACGTGCAGTAGGCACAGTATAGAACAAAATACAGTGGACCCTTGTATAACAAACAGTTTGTATAACATAAAATTTGTACAACATAAAAAATTCCAGCGGTAGGGGAAATTTGCTTAACATAATCGCCTATGGGGAGAATGCATCCCTATGGGAATTTGTATAAAGGAAAATTTGCTTAACATAATTTCATTTGGAACGAATTAATTCCTTTATACAAGGTACCACTGTACAGTGGATCCTTGTATAACAAACAGTTTGTATAACATAAAATTTGTACAACTTAAAAAATCCCAGAGGTAGGGGAAATTTGCTTAACATAATCGCCTATGGGGCAAATCCATACAAAATAAAAATGGGATTACTCTGTTTTCAATACATTCCTATGGGAAATTTGTATAAAGGAAAATTTGCTTGACATAATTTCATTTGGAACAAATTAATTCCTTTATACGAGGTACCACTGTAGTCTGAGAGGGAACCATACAGAAACTGCTGTGCCCTTCAAGAGATGCTACAAACAAGGTAGATTTTCAGCACGCGAAGGTGGAGCAGAGAGAGCAAGGTTCTCGTGCACCCATGCATGTCAGCACATAGTGATGGCTTTTTAGATCACCTGCATTTGCATTAGCTGTATTTGCGCTCACTTACTGGTAGGTAAGCAGAGACAAAACTTTGCCAAATAAGGTCAGGATGGTTAAAGCTATGGTTTTCCCAGTAGTAATGTATGGAAGTGAGAGCTGGACTGTAAAGAAGGCTGATCGCTGCAGAATTGATGCTTTTGAGCTGTGGTGCTGGAGGAGAGTCTTGAGAGTCCCCTGGACTGCAAGGAGATCAAACCTATCCATTCTGAAAGAAATCAACCCCAAATGTTCACTGGAAGGACAGATTTTGAAGCTGAGGCTCCAGTACTTTGGCCACCTCATGAGAAGAGAGGACTCCCTGGAAAAGTTCCTGATGCTGGGAAAAATCGAAGGCAAAAGGAAAAGAGGACGACAGAGAATGAGATGTTTGGACGGTGTCATCGATGCAACCAAAATGAATTTGACAACACTCCGGGAGGCAGTGGAGGATAGGAAGGCCTGGCGAGCTCTGGTCCATGGGGTCACAAAGAGTCGGACACGACTGAATGACTGAACAACAACAACAACAGCAACTGGTAGGTTGTTTTAGCCACCTCTTCAAAGTTGTGAAGGAGCCTCAGTGGCTAAACGTCTCCAATTTCAATCAGTGTGTTTGAGCTGTCTTTCCAACCTTTCTGTGGTGTCTTGTGTTGAACTGGAAAAACCAAACATAGCCCTGGAAGCAGAAAGGAAAGGAATAGTTAAGGAAACATTGGAGAGCTTTAGAATCATTGTAAGAAAGGAACACCATTTGCTTGCTTGTTTGTTGATTATTTAAAATATTTTACCCTGCATTTCTCCTTAAAAAAAGCACCAAGGGAGCTTACATCATTAAAAGCACAATATTAAAATCTAAAAACAGCCTGCTATTCAAACATGATATTAATGTCATATTAAAAATAGAATCATAGAATCATAGAATCATAGAGTTGGAAGAGACCTCAAGGGCCATCTAGTCCAACCCCCTGCCATGCAGGAACCCCCATCATAATATTTCCGACAGATGGCCATCCAGCCTCTGCTTAAAAACCACCAAAGAAGGAGACTCCACCACCCTCCTTTGTGGCAGCATATTCCGCTGCCCAACAGCTCTAACTGTCATGAAGTTCTTCCTAATGTTCAAATGGAATCTCTTTTCCTGTAGTTTGAAACCATTGCCCCGAGTCCTAGTCTCTGAAGCCATGGAAAACAATACCAAAAACATTACCAAAAACAGGCTTAGAAGCCACAAAATGGAAACCATCCTCCTACTATCTCCTAAACAGTCACTAAGGAATTTCGTGGCTTAATTGTACTGGACTGTATGTTATCTCTCATTTGGTAAGCCGCCTTGGGTCCTTTTTCCAAGGAGAAAGGCGGGGTAAAAATACTCTAAAATGAAATAACTAAATACTGTAAAAGCCTGCCAGAAGAGAAACGTCTTTTGTCTGCTTGAGGAAAGGCAGCTAAAATGTGGCCAGCCACACCCCCTTAGAACTTGAAACTTTGGAAGAGTTTAAGAAAGTAGGACAAAAGAGTCAGTATATGAAGGGCAGTCAGCAGCGAGAATCCTTTACCAGGTTCATAGAAGGCTGATTGGCTGTGGATGCCTGTTCAGCCATGAGTAAATTTCATTGCCTATGTTTATGCGTAATAGGAAGCAGAATGCATATACAGTGGTACCTTGTATAAAGGAATTAATTCGTTCCAAATGAAATTATGTTAAGCAAATTTTCCTTTATACAAATTCCCATTGGAATGCATTGAAAATGGAGTAATCCCATTTTTATGTTGTACGGATTCTCCCCGTAGGCGATTATGTTAAGCAAATTTCCCCTATCTCCGGAATTTTTTATGTTGTACTAATTTTATGTTATACAAGCTGTTTGTTATACAAGGGTCCATTGTACTTCATTTGGCTCCTACTTGCCTTTTTTCTATCTATGGGAGTTAGACAAAGGAGAAAATGACAGACTTGGTTGTGGTGTATGGCTTTGTGTAGCCTTATCAACCCAGATTTGCAGCCCAGGGTCTGTTCTTGGTTTTGCACAACATATTGACATCCCAGTGCCTGCTTGGTTGATCCCAAGACGGGGCAGTTGGGTCTTCCAGATGTTTTTCAACAAGACTTCCCATCATTCTTGACTATTATTAGCTTTGCTGGGGCCGATGGAACTTGTAGGCCAAACAGATTTGGACAGCCACCGTTGTCCTTGTCTTATTTGGCCAAGCATGGTTAGGAATGATAACAGGCGCACATAAGTTTACAAACAAAAGAAATCTCTTCAATTTTCCATTGCAGCAAAACAGAGTCAGGGTATGACCATTTCCAATGGTACGAGAAAATATTGGAGAAGTATAAGCTACTAGCTGTTGGCTTTTGTTTTTCACTGGCCTAGTAGTAAATCATCCTGTTTGTGAGATTGTTGTGAAATGCCTAGCAGCCTTACAAGAAGATATTAATGAACAGATCTGAAATTAGATTTTTAGAAATGTGCAGAGAGAGGTCTACACTTTCCATTTGGCATGGTGTGTGTGTCCCCATGGGAGCTGCTTTGCTCTAAATGGGAATATTGTGTGCAGTAATGCAATCGGGCTAGACATTTTTTAAAATCACCTTCAGAGTTTAATTGGAAAAAATATGTCTTGGTCAATCAGAATTTAATTTTCTGTCCACCAAATCACATTGCTCATGCATTAGAAAACCGTTTTCGATTGACAAGCCAGTTATTAAAGCAATACAGCAAGTGTTCTGTGATCACACATACTGGGTCTTTCCACAATCCCTTATGAAAGTCTTTTATAAAGTGTGACTGAACAAACCTCTTCACTCAGAGAGCTGTTGGAATGCTTTATTTGAAGGCCTCATAGTTTAAAAATCCATCTGGTTGTAAAAAACTTGTTGGGGAGGCAGTCCGACCCCTGCTCTTCGGTTTGCATGCTGCAATTTTGTAATGTGGAAAGTGGAAGAACACCCTGGCACAGCTTACCAGTTTGCAGAGTTGACAGTTATTCACCTAGTTGTATTGTTGTTCATGCCATGTGCACAATGTACCTTGGGTACATTGAGATGTCTTTACCAATAAAGTCACATTACACATAAATTGTTGTTGTTCAGTTGTTCAGTCATGTCCGACTCTTCGTGACCCCATGGACCAGAGCACGCCAGGCCTTCCTATCTTCCACTGCCTCCCGGAGTTTGGTCAAATCCATATTGGTTGCATCGATGACGCCATCCAACCATCTCATTCTCTGCCGTCCTCTTTTCCTTTTGCCTTCAATCTTTCCCAACATCAGGGACTTTTCCAAGGAGTCTTCTCTCCTCATGAGGTGGCCAAAGTACTGGAGCCTCAGCTTCAAACTCTGTCCTTCCAGTGAACATTTGGGGTTGATTTCTAGGTTTGATCTCCTTGCAGTCCAGGGGACTCTCAAGACTCTCCTCCAACACCACCCGCAAGCTTCTGATCTTACAATGGCAGGGCTGGAACAGAACCCTTTGGGTTATTCAGTCCAGCCCCTGTCAAGGAGGCACAGTAGGGAACCAAACTCTACCTGTGGCTCGGCAGGCAGAGCCCTAAACCCCTGAGCTACCCAAAAGCAAGGCAGCTTGTTCACTGTAATAGCCCTATGTCATAGGGCCTATGAGAACACCACCCCAGATATGGTGCTCAGCAATAACTTGAATTGACAAGAGTATATCTCAAAGGGATTATCCCGTGCCCCATATGTACACAGCTTCCCCATAGTATTTATTCTCGGCCTTCGGCTCTCTAGGCTCTCTTGACGTCAGCTATTAGAACCTCTTACCAATGGCCCATCCAACTGCCACCAACCAGATTACTCTGCAGTGCGCTGGGATTCAGCGGCAGTTGTGTGAGGATTCTTCAGAACAGATAAAAAGAAATATTTTTTTTACCCAGCGCGTTGTTAGTCTGTGGAACTCCCTGCCACAGGATGTGGTGATGGCCTCTGGCCTGGATGCCTTCAAAAGGGGATTGGACAGATTCCTGGAGGAAAAGTCCATCCCGGATTACAAACCATGATGGAGATGTGTCATCTCCAGGCTTAAATCCGAGGTACTTCAAGGGCCAGATGCACAGGAGTGGTACCAGGAGAGAGAGATCTAGTCTCATGCACTCCCAGAGGCATTTGGTGGGATACACTGTGAGATACAGGGAGCTGATCCAGCATGGCTCTTCTTATGTTCTTATGTTAAGTGTGGATGGTATTTGCAGAAACCCAGCAGCAGTTTTTTAAACACATAGAAGTGACTAGAGCAGTTTTTTAAACACATAGAAGTGAATGGGAGAGTAGGGGATACATTCATCCTGCCCTCGATTCTTCCTTGTGTCTATTCTCTGGGAAAGGAAAAAAGAGTGAGAACTTCATGTGTTGATTAGTACCCCTGTTGTTATTACCAACAAGTCATGATATTGATATTGTCTATATTTTGAATAGGGCAGCGCCTTTATGTACTTTTAAAGATATAATATGTCGGTTTTCCATCCTTCAGTTTCATTACACGAAGTGTCTTTCCCCCCTGCCTGTCCTGAGGATCTAAAAAAAAAGATAAATTCAGAGAGCTGTAAGAATTTTCTGATCCTATAGTTTGATAGTTTAGGAATAAGATGCAATCGACTCAACGATGTGCAGGCTTTTAAGAATCACTACTCAGGCCTTGAGTGACATTTTTAGTTAAGATATTTTTAACATTTTCCCTATTTTTACAGTAATTACTGTATTCAGCGTATCTTAATCAGTTTTATAGTTTGTTTTTAATGTATATCCTTGGGCATTTAATTCTATTCTTTTTCATATTGTGAGGCCCCTTAAGCTCTCTTATCAGGAGAAAGGTGGCCTATAGAAAAATCAATAAATAAGCAAATAAATAATTTGAATATTATTTTCAGTTATCACTTCCTGCCTCTTATTTTTCTCTGGGGTAATATTGGGGACAGAATCCAGATTTGTGTACTTTCTCACACTCACTATGCCCCTAGATTAATCGCCCCTCTGGCAATGTATATAATCCTGGAGGTAGTATTTCCCTTTGAAACGCCATAAACAGGGAGACTACATGTGTGTTTCTGGCAATAAGGACCTGGCTTTTGGGGGAAACCTTTGGTGATCACTGAGCTGTGTTGAGTTGTTGTTGCTTATATTTTGTCCCTTCCCTTCTTCTTGCCGGATTCTTTGTTGCCGTATTATTTTTGTTGTTATTGTTTTTAGTTTATATTTGTTTTGTTTATGATGGGGGTTGAGTTTGGGTTTGTGGTGTTTGCTATTTGTTGTATACTGGCCAGAGTTCCCGAGGGAAAGTCAGGCGGTTAACAAGTACAAAAATAGATAGATAGATAGATAGATAGATAGATAGATAGATAGATAGATAGATAGATAGATAGATAGCTCTTCTTGATTCTCTGCAGAAGGAATTAAAATACTCCTGCCAGCAAAATGCCTATTATAGAGGCGCACAAGATCACATTAATATACTGCTAGGAAGTTTTTACAGAAATAGATTTAGCCAGCGTCGTGTGGCATTCCCACTAGGGTTCCTTCCTCAAATACCGAGGTTATTTCACAAGAAATCCCTGTTTGATGAGATTAGATCCAGTACATTCACAGCAAATGTCTCTTCTCTTTGTCGTACAGAAGAGTCGCCTGTCTTAACAGAGTGGCTTTTGAAATCCTTTTGAGTTGTTTCTTTTTCTCTAAATATTCTAAAAAGGGGATCCTTTCCTAGAGGCTCTAGAAAATTCACGAATAATAATTGTAGGGGGAAAGTTTGCATAAAGATATCTAAATTTTCTCTTTGAGAATATTTATTTTTAATTTGCCATCTGCCACCTTCTATATAGCTGTGCCACCCCAATATTGTCATTTTAACGACAAAATGAAGGGGGGCGGAATTGTCCCATGGCTCTTAAGAACCTGTTGACTTGAGTAGAATGTCCACAGCGTTTCATGGATGAGCCTTGCATTAGTAGATCCTCCTCCCTGCCATCCCTTTTTGGCTAATCCAAAGGTATCAATATGGTTGCTGTGGCTTTTAATTTGCCTAGACCAGGGATGGTGAATCTATGGCACGTGTGCCAAAGGTGGCACATACAGAGCTTTCGCCTGGCATGCAACATTCTCCCTGCCCCCCCCCACTTGCCCCTCTCCTGGACCAGCCATGAGGAATTTGTGGAGGGGGAAGTGGGGGAGCAGCAGGGAGCATGTCTCGTGCCAGACCGACCCTGCCATCCCCATCCCCATCGCCATTGCCATTGCCTTCACTGCTGCCGACCCCACCTCCACCGCCATCACCGACACCATCCCTGCCCCTCCCGCAACCGCCCTGTCGCCCTTGCTGCTCTCACCCTCGCCCCCCCCCGCCCCCCGCGCTGCCACCGATCCAGACCCCCCCATCGCCACCGTCCCCATCGCCATCACCCTTGCCGCCCCTGCCACCGCCAACCTCAACCCCGACTCCACCACCATCACTGCTGCCATCCCTGGCCCTCCCACCATCAGCGCCAATTACCCTGACCCTGCCAGCCCTTCGCCCTTGCTGCCTTCGCCCCCCCCCCCGCTGCCCCTGATCCCGACACACACACACACACCCGCTGCTGCCGCCGTCCCGATCACCAGGTTTGGGCACTCGGTGCCAAAAAGGTTCGCCATCCCTGGCCTTGACTGTAGAGCAGGAGTGTCCAAACTTTGGCCCTCCAGATGTTTTGGACCACAACTCCCAGAATTCCAAGCCTGTATTGCCAGTTGTGGTCCAAAACATCTGGAGGGCCGAAGTTTGGACACCACGGCTGTAGAGGGAAGAGACAATATTGTCACAACATCCAGGGTTGTGTTGACTACGGCATAGTCAAGGAGAGCCAGTCAGAGCGGCATGATCCTAGACAAGGACAGAGTTGGTTTGTCATCCCTTGCCAAGCAGCTTCAGTCACTATCACGGGGGTGGGACAGGGTTGTGTCCCACTTGCCTTGCAGAACAACCACTTGGATAAAATACCACTGAGCAAGTTGATGCACTTCAGCAGCATTTAGTTCAGTTTGTCCTGTCAGAAGAGAGTCAGAAAGTTTTCCCAGCTCTGGTGTTTTTGGTGACCTTCCAACTGGCAACCCTTGTGCACCATGAAGGCTCCTTCCCCAGACATTATTTGTGGCTTGTAAAGCAGACACTCCTGTAATGCGCTAGCAACCTCTCCTAATTTATAAGCTGTCTGGTCTTATATTTTGCGGCCAGATAATGTTAGACGGTGAATGTCATTTGGCCATTTCCCAAAAGTATAAACATTGCATTAAGGAGGTGCTTGTCAAATGGAATTGTTCAATATGTTGTCAGGGCTTCCTTCTAACAGGCAAATTCAATGCATTGTCTGCTCAAGGAAGTGATCCTATTTGCGCAGCAAGACTCATCAATCCTTAGCCAGCTCAAGCTTCCTTTCAAAGAATGGAAGAACCCACATGCAAGCATCTACTAGGATGAGAATTTGCTGTCACACCATGTAAATGCCTTCCTCCCGTTAAAAACAAGCCAGCCAACAAAAAGCAATCAAGGAAGAGGAAAAAGACTGGTGAACTAGAAGGTGGTCAATGCTCCAGGTTCCTACCGTATGGACCCTTTGTGTAATGGTACATTTTGGCTCAGTAATGATCCGTTTGCTTCAAACTTTTAAATAGTTATGTAGTTATCCCTTTGGCTCACTACTGTTATATAGTTTTGCCCTGGTGTCTCTTAACTTTGGAACTAAGCTGCTTTGACCAAGAAGACACATTAATGTCAAATAAATCTGTTATGCTTCTTTAATTTTTAGAATCCTCTCTTGAAATTTTATGAAACTAGGAAATATTATGAAACTAGGAAATACGAAATACAGGAAGAAAGGTTCAATTTAAACATTAGGAAGAACTTCATGACAGTTAGAGCTGTTTGGCAATGGAATATGCTGTCACTATCATCAATTAAGCAACAAATATAATATTTACTTGTGCTTGACACAGAGCAGTGCAGCAGTAGCGTGCAGATAAAATGTCAGTATTGATATAAAGTATTGCAGAGTTAGGTTATGAAGAGACAATAACAATGGGTAGAGTAAAAACTCATATATTCATATATACATCAAAAAATATATACAGCATAACAACCAAGCAATATTTACAACAGACAAACAGAGTGTGGGGTTCTGTTCTCACCATAACAGACCCACCTAACAAATGGAAAGCTAGTGCTTTTTATACAGTTCAGTACCCATCAGATGTGAGTCATCACTAATTACAATCTGATGCAATCTGATACAGTCATGATGCTATAAATTCTTTCACCTGTGCTTCATCACATAACATGCCTGTGATTACTTATCTCTTACACTTGTGAATTAACATCATGAGTCTGCAGAATCTAACTGCCTCCATTTTACAAATTCTCTTTCCACTATCTGTTAAATATACATAACATATATTTTATCAACTTTTACATATCTTGACAGTCACGGAGGAAGGAATTGTTCTTGAGCCACTCCAGTGAGGTAATGGGATGACCTGGCCCCTTCATAAAAGCATTATGTAGTATCCCCTCCGTGTGGTGGGCAGAGCAAATTCACAGGTAGCCCTGAATAGATTGTGTCCGAGTTGTATTCCACAACATGATAGCAGTACAATAAAGGATCTCTCCGAAGGGTGGGGCATTTGACGTCCTATTTAGTGTCTTGGGAGTCTCAAGAGGGCAACATGTACAGAAACCTACATGTACTAGAAAGCTACAAGGAATTTCAGCTTTTCTGATTTCAGTAGATTCAGAAACGGAGACAAAAGGACAGATGTGTTCCAGACACAAACAACATCTCGAGGACCTTGCAGGAAGCTTCAAGGCTCGGATGAGCATAGGAATCTGGATCTTCCATCACTCACCAGGCCCACATAATGGCATACAGTGTCCTTTATGAAAGGAAGAACTTCTTTGCTGGATGAATCCCAAAAAAGACAAGAAAAATCTGTCAGTTTCAGTTTCTCCTGCTTGTAATCACACAATCACATCTAGTATGTAGCTTCTGAGACCAGGGAATGAAGACTTATGCTTCACGTGTTTTAATAATGGTTAATATCACAATTTGTTCAATTGCCTTAAATGTTACATGGATCAGTAGTTTAAATTGTGTTTATTTTATAGTTTTAAATGACCGTGACCTGCCTTGAGCTCCCTATAAGGAGGAAGGCATCATATAAATAAAAAAGCAATAAGGCAACCAGAAATCAAAATACATCGAAGCCAAATAAAAATATCTTTGTGAATAAAATGCCAGAACCTGGTTCTAATTTGATTAGAACCTCCCTGGTCTTTGCACTTTTATTTGTCTTCTGAATCTTCTGAGTATATCTGCATGGAGGATCTTGCGACTGGGCTAGGATGGACAGTATTGGGTTTCTGTACATGTTGCCCTCTTGAGACTCCCAAGACACTAAATAGGACGTCAAATGCCCCACCCTTCGGAGAGATCCTTTATTGTACTGCTATCATGTTGTTGAATACAACTGGGACACAATCTATTCAGGACTACCTGTGAATTTGCTCTGCCCACCACGTGGAGGGGATACTACATAATGCTTTTTATGAAGGGTCCAGGTCATCCCATTACCTCACTGGAGCGGCTCAGGAGCAATTC
The DNA here is from genome assembly GCA_037367245.1 of Phrynocephalus guinanensis. Classification (NCBI taxonomy): domain Eukaryota; kingdom Metazoa; phylum Chordata; class Lepidosauria; order Squamata; family Agamidae; genus Phrynocephalus; species Phrynocephalus guinanensis. Next base: position 104,448,576 of record CM074740.1, on the reverse strand, counting down.
TAAGTGTAGGTTAATTGCTGTGCTCATAGTGATTCTCCGAACAAGCCCTCTTAGTAGTCTGCGTCAGGGCTTCCATTAGGCTTCATTAGGAATGGGTGAATCATGAGGACTGTGAGTCATAAGTCATGAGAAACATGTGCACATCGCTTTCCTTCCGCCTTTCCTGTGGATCGGTGCCGCTGTTGATCTCCCAGTTATAAGCCACAGATGCAGCACCATCAGTCCTCACTCTTGTAACACAATAAACATCACAGCCCATTGTTGGAAAGATCGTACTTGGTTCTTCACATAGGCTGATCAAAAGCAAAAAGTGTTCTGCTTATATACCGCCCCATACCACTTCAAGTAGTCTCTGGGCGGTTTACAGTATTAATCACAATAATGCAGGCTACACATTGGCCCCCCCCCCCAGCAAGCTGGGTACTCATTTTACCTACCTCGGAAGGAGCCTGCTACCTGGGATTGAACCCCAGGTCGTGAGCACAGTTTTACGTGCAGTACAGGCATTTAACCACTGCGTCACTTGGCGCTGATTGAAAACTGTTTGTGAGTAAGCAAGCAGGCTTTGTCCAGCACCGAGATCAATGGAGGATCCCTTGCAAACTCTCAAACTCTAGTACGTAGGACCCCAGTATCTGCTGGTGATTGGTTCCAGGCCTTCCCATGGATAATGAAAACCCTGGATAAGAGAGAACACCTGCCCACCCACCTCCAAACTGCTGTTTCCTGACAGTAGCTTGCTTTATGGCTGCTGTTTGTGACAGTAGCTTGCTTTACAGATGCTATTTCTGATAATATTTTGCTTTACAGCTGCTGTTTGTGACAATAGCTTGCTTTCTGGCTGCTGAATTATTTAATCCCCCCCCCGCCAATCGTGGATAACTAAATCAGTGGATAATGAATAAGTGGATATGGGGGTATATATGTTGGCATGTGTCATGAAATCATTTTCCATCTGTGAATTAATCACCTCCAAAAGCCCCTGTTGTTCAGATTTTGCATCAAGCTGCCTCATGTTACGTCTTTCTCTTTTTGTGCTGCTTCAGATTTTCCTGGCTTTATTGTCTTTTTTCCAGCAAGCCTTGTCTTCACACGATACATCAAAACACAATAGCCTCGTCTCAGTCATTTCCAGATCTAGTTTGAGTTCATTCTTCATTTGTTCTAGAATGCATATTTGTCCTTCCAGCGATTCTTGGCACCCGTAAAACTGTCCTCCAACTCTGCATTTTCTTCACTGTCCAGCTTTCGCATCTGTAGACCATAATCAGGAATAGGAGACAACAGTTGATCACCATCTTGGTCTCCAGTGACACATCCTTACCCTTGAGGATCTTTTTGAATCCTTTCTGTGTCTTGATATTCTTCTGATTTCGTGGTTACAGTCTCCATTTGAATTGATGATTATGCTTAGAGATGGGCACGACTTGAAAAAAATTTTTTTCGAGTTGTCGTTAGTCGGGCCAGTCCCATTTCGGGTCGTTTCCGGTTTTCGCGAAAATTCGCAAAAATTAGTCGGTTCATTTTTTCGTTTTTTCGTTTTCGTTAGTACTGGTTTTTTTGGGGGGGGAGCGGGCTCCTGGAGGCACCTCTGTGGGGTGGGTGCCTCCTCTGGCCCGCTATAAAGGGAAAGTGGGCTCCTGGAGGCACCCGTGGGTGCCTCCTGCCACTAGGAAGGTGAAGCAGGCTCCAAGAGACCCCCCTCTGCATGGGGGTCTCCCTTCCTCACCTGAGGCTGCTGCAAAATGCTATGCAATAGCCATATGGATATTGCATAACATAATGTGCAGACGAGACCAGTGTGAGAATGATAGGGTCGTACCTTCCCTACACAAGGAAGGCTCCCGCACCACCATGTCTCACACAGAAGGGAAGTGTACTTGCTGCGTGTAGTGCAATGCAAGCAAGTAGATCTGGCTTTAAGGTGGCTTAGTGCAAGAGCTAGGGTTAGGCTAGTGACGGGTAAGGTTACGGTGGGCTAGTGGGTTGCACCTCTGGGCGCCTCTCTGACCCACTAAGAAGACAGTCTGTGACGTATGGGTACGGAGTCAAGGGTTAGGGTTAGGGCTAGGGCAGGTTTCAGGGGGCTTTTTGGCACATCCCAGAAGTCTCCATGGCCAAGTGGCCATGCGACTGGTGGGATGGCTCCAAAAATTTGCATGGTTGTCCACTCCCACATGGCTGGCCACTTGGCCAGCCCATCATTGCGCAGGTGTAAATAAAATAAAATAAAATAAAATCAATGGAGGACAGAGGAGGAGAGGAGAGACATTTTGTTGCAAGAAAAAACCCACTGCTACTGTGAAAAATCTGGCAGTTTATAAATTTTCGCGTGTTTCTGTTGTGCTTGTGTGTTTTTGGACCACGATTTCAAAAACAATATTGCGTTTGCCGCCCCATTTTGGATCCCCCGCACCGCATGGCATGGCGATGGCGACTCGCGAGTCCGGCTGCCCAGGACGGGGGGGAGGCGGGACCCCCCCCTCCAGAAACCACCCCTCCGGTAGGTGCCCTGCGCCCTTAGTCAAGCAGGCATTTTTCCGCCTGCTTTTTTGGCCCGGGAATGGGTGGGGGGAGAGTTTAAAAGTTTTTTCCTGTGCCGTCCGTGCCGCTTGCTTGCGCTTTAATTGCGGCGGCCGGTGGCGAGACTGGGCTTTTTGCTGGCTGCGAGCCTGCGGCGAGTCCCACCAGAGCAGCCCAGGACGGGGGATGAGGGGGGAGGCCGGGGACCTCCAGAAACAACCCCTCTGGTAGGTGCCCTGAGGCACGGCAGGCATTTTCCCGCCTGCTTTTTGGCCGGGAACCGGGTTTTTTTAACTTTTAAAAACTTTTTTTCTGTGCCGCGTGTGGCATCGCGCGATCTCGCGATGCAAGTAACAAGCACGACAAATCAGACCAAAATTGTTCGTTCGTCGGTTCGAGCTCGAAGTCTGGGGCAGTAATTCCCGTTACCGTTTCCGTAGAGTAACGGAACCGAGTAACGGAAACGGAAACGGGAATACCGGTAAGTCGTGCCCATCTCTAATTATGCTAAAGAACAGAAAAGCTTTAGTAATTTTGATTTCTCGGTTGTTAATGGCCAGGTTATCCAACTCTGCTGTAGCCATTTCTGTGTTCTTAATGTTCAACTATAATCTGACTTTTGCACCTTCTTCCTTAACAAATATCAACATCTTTGGGCATGCCATTGTTGCCAAATGTCTGCCAAGGCGAGAAAGGGAACTTTCTTTTGATTAGCAGCTGATGGATATGTCATTGCTCTCCAATTGTGGAAATTACACTGTGAATTAAGAACCTTCAAAAGATCCTGTCATTCAGATGTTAAATCAAGCCAGCTCATATTGGGTCTTTCTCTTGTTCTACTCCCTCAACCTTTCCTAGCTTTATTGTCCTTTCCCAGTGAGCCTTGTCTTCACACGTTACATCAAAATACAAAGGAGAATAGCCTGAGTTCAGTCATTTCCAGTTGTAGTTAGAGCTCATGAAACTTACTAGAGCTTTGTGGCACCGTAGGTAAATTGCAGAACTGCAGCCAAAACTCCGCTCAGGATCTTGGTTCAATCCCAGGTAGCCAGCTTGAGGTTGATTCAGCTTTCCATCCTTCTGAGGTCAGTTAATTGAGTACCTAGCTCGAATTATACAGTATATTGCCTCCATAATTCAATTGTAAACCTTCCAGAGAGTATTTCAGAGGCTATGAGAGTTGTATATAAACAGCACACTGATGACTTGATTTGCCTTTGTAGATCAGTTTGTATCTGAGCACTTGTGCAGACATAGTAGTACATGAATGTGTGAACAGAGGTCACGCTGCTAGTAGCATTATCATCAAAATGTGATTGGATTTCTGTTTCTACATTTGAAGACTGACTTTCATTGTTACACTGGTAGTTGAGTTCGAGGGCCAGATTGTTACTGGGTTAAAGAAATTGTCATCTGGCAAACAGGTTAGCAGATTAATTTTACAAAACAGGGTAACCCGTACATGAATTGTGTCTTCAATCATATTCAGAAGGTTACTTGTTGGTAAGGAAACTGTCCTCATAGTTTGAAGAAATGGCACCTTGACTTCAGAAGCAAAATTCTGAGTCACATCCTGCGTATAAACTGGCGTAGGACTATTCAGCCAGGAGTTTGTGCCTTCTTTGACATTAGAGTATGTTTTCCTATAGAGACAGAATGATTGCTTGGAGATTTTCTGTCCTGAGCAATTTGAACGCAGTCCATTATTTATTTATTTATTTATTATATTTATATCCCGCTTATCTCCGACAAAGGACTCTAAGCGGCTAACAACAAATCATAGTACAACAAGAACAAATCACAGGAATAATAAATTAAGACAAAACAGTATAATCCTCCCTAATCTTGATATCCCAAAATCCTAAAAGCCTGAAGCCTCCACGCGCGTCCCAGCACGTCAAACACATGTTTCTCTGACATGGAATGCAGGATGCTGGCTTAGAAGAACAGGTCAAACTAGTGGTCTGTCTTCCTTGGTATTTATTTGCTCAATCGGGCAGTGGCTGTATGGCAGGGGAGGAGAACGCTGGGCCATTGAGATGTTTTGGACTACAACTCCCAGAATTCCAAGCCTAGATTGCTAATGATCAAGGGCCATGGGAGTTGGGGTCCAAAACATCTGGAGGGCCAAAGGTTCCTTACCCCTGCTGTATGGGCATCCTGTCCCTGGCTACCCGACTTAAAAAAAAAAAAAAAACAGAAGCTACCAGGAATTGGACATGGAGCCTCTTACATTTTCTGCAACACATGTATAACACTGAGCTCTTGGCTGTACTTAAAATTGCGACTGGTGGGGGTTAATGCTGCCAGTAGTAGCGGCAGCTAGCAGTGAGGTGTGTACATGTGTGTGTCTATCTATCTATCTATCTATCTATCTAACTATCTATCTATCTATCTATCTATCTATCTATCTACGGAAGTTGTTTGTCATTGGAAATA